>JASCZW010004474.1:0-50238 GCA_034211315.2 Aedes japonicus
ATCGGATCTCGAATACGAGTGAAACGAGATAGTGAAACGAAAGATCTTTCGCCATGGGAAATGAAACGTTTCCTTCCTCTACGCTTTCATGAACTTTGGATTGTAGTTCGCTCGCGAACTTTGAGTGCGAAGTTTCTCGGCGATATATCTTTGCACTGAGCAAAAAGTTGACGTTTTATGAAGATGATTTTTCCAACACTGAATATCAATCACAGTAGACTATAGACACTCAAGTAATAGTCAATTTGACAGTTGTTTTGTTACATCAACTGTGCCAGACTCACGTTGTCCGGTCTATTACTTGAGTGTCTATACAGTAGACACATAATTTACACGCTCATTTGTAGTTACTCAAAACTGAGTAGCAAACGACTCAGTTTCGTTAAAAGTGGAACTACCCTAATTAAAGTAATTAAAGGGTTACTCATTTATCATTAACTAGGTCACCTGTCAAAATTAGAGTAAACATTACTCAGTCACGCTTCACAGTAAATATATTTGAATATTAATGACAACGTTATTTGTAGAGTGCTATAATAAATATTAACCTAATTTATAATCTATATCAATTTTAGATTTACTTAAACGTAAATAAAATACTCATCACCTACTAGACATTCTTAAAGATTTAATTTAATTGCTGTCACTCAAATTTAATTCACACGACATGTAATTTTAGGATACAAATTTGATTTTTTAAATTCAATAGTTTTAAGTTTACATGCCTTTAACGTAAAACGACGTCACCGTGCAGCGCTTGTCATCTACACTCAGCTAAATAAACTCTCGATATTCATAAGATTGCATTATGATTATTTGCTTTAAGAATGCGGTGTGAATTTCATAAATTTATCTTATGAAATATAATGATGTTGAAAAAATAAAAATATGGCCAGTCAAGGTGGTCCATTCGATCATGCCTTGACCTACCCCGCATGGGGATGCTTGGCAAAAGTCTGTGTTTCCTGTTTCGGAATACTACCTCACAATGCCCTCCGCTCAATTTCAAACTACTTCTATTCAATTTTCACAGCCTGCCGTGAGCTAACGGAACTATCAATACATTCTCTTCACAACTTTGTTCTAGCAAAAAAATGCTGTCTACTCCTAGAGCCTCATGGTGATGAGAAATTATTTCCTTCTCAAAACAACATCATCAAAAATATGGAGCAACCTGGATTCGAACCTTGAACGTTAGGGTTATGGGTCCAGTGACTTGCCCACTAGTATATATCAACACTTGTAAAGAGGAGTGCTTAAAGGCGTACAACAACAACGTCGTGTGAAACAAAATCCGTTCATTAGTCAACCTTATGAAATTCAAAAGCATCATTCATAAGTTGAACCTTATGAAATTCTTAAGATTATTTGGCTGAGTGTACTGAAAAGTATCGTGGGCCACGATTCGTGGCCTCCATTATTCTCGGTGAGTGTTAATCGAGGCAAATTTGAAAAAAAAAGTGAAAATGTTGTGAACTATTTGTAACTTTCCGGTGGAGAGCATAGAGAGCTTCTTCAGACACGTTCAAATTAAATCTTGAAGAATGTATCTTTTTGGCTTAGGTGATGAGTATTTTATTTACGTTTAAAGTAAATCGAGAATTAGTGTAGATTATGAATTAGGTTAAAATTTATTATAGCACTTACAAATTACGTTTGTCATTAATATTCAAATATATTTACTGTGTAGAGAGCTTCTTCAGACACGTTCGTGTCCTTAGAAATATGAAGTTGTTTAAGTACCTGTGTAACAGTTTTCAAATATTAGAAATCCTTCCAAAAACATCTACGATGGCGGCATTTGGAAGCAACGCATACCTTCTGCGCTATTGCACTTGCAGCATACGTATTTGAAGAGAAAGATATGAAAAACCAGTCAAACATGCACAATAACATATTTTGGAAGGTCTGCCTGCGTACTACCTACAACAGCCTACGGTTACATAGCTCTACGCCCACAAATTCGATTTTCGCCAAGTGAAAAGATCTTCCAGTACGCTGTCTAGCTCAACAGATCAGGAATACTATTGCGAAGAAGAAATTTCTGCAGAAACATCGACAATATATATGGAAGGAACAACCCATTTGGACGAAGCTATGGATTTTTCATTTACATTTTCCCAATTCAACAACAAAATCAATTCCAAGTAAAACAAAACAGCATATCTTTTATTGACATAATGACTTCTGACAGCCAGATTTAACAACATAACCTCAATTTGGTAGTAAAACTGCGTGAAAATTCTATTAGATTTGAATTTAACAGCTCGTATAAAATACTTGTGATTTAAATTTTACAGAACTTTTAAAATTACATTCCTATGAAATGAAAATCAAGTAAATTTATATCACATGTAGAAATGCGTTATCAGTCATGTAGGCATTTTGTTACATCTTATCAAACAGAAAGTTACAGTTAGAAGTGAGTAGAAAACGACTCAGTTTCATTTATAATTAGAGTAACTTTAGGGTTACTTATTTTTGATTAACTAGGCCACTTGTCAAAATTAGAGTAAACGCTACTCAGTATCTAATTTTAGCTGATTAAACAATCTGAGTAAACGCTACTCATAACCACTAAAAGCCGATGCGCCAAGACGGGATGTTTTTCATTCTATTATTTATTTATTTTTAATTCCATAATATTATTTTTCTACTATTGATTTTTGCGGATCGTCTGCACTTGAAGAGCTTGACGGCAATTATCCGAAGGGAATCTTTTAGTATTGGTGAAATAGTGAAGATGTGACTGCTAAATTCTCTAAAGTAACGATACTTTAGTTCTATTTACATAAGAAGACATTTTTCCTATGACAGTTCAACACTACGCTATGATCGTTTCTGAATCAATGTTTGATATATCGAATAAACCTTGGAGAGAACCACGTTTTTCGCTTTTGACAGTTTAATTATAATTACTCTATTTTAATTAGTTATGGCGCTTTAACAATCAATGTAGTTTTACTCACAACTTCCCTGTTTCTAGTTACTCTGATCCTTTGACTAATTGGCATGGAAATACGAAACTGAGTGAAAATCCTCTATTTAGAATATATCTGAACGAGCGTGTAGGTGACAGTAGGCATTGACATTTGAGGAGACTGAATAAAGATTATTCTGTGAAACCAGCTCAAACAGAAAGGTTGTTTGGTCTCCACAAACTCAGAAGTGGGATATGGCTGCGCAGTCAGAAAGCTTTAGACGAATTGGCGAACTCTGGACATCTTGAGAACAGAAGAAATGAAAATCCCGATGGTGTAAGATCTTTAGGAATCGTTGCAATCTTGAATCCTCACGAGTTCTTCCAAAGTTCTAATTCAAGAAATGGAGTCGAATCGGTCGGTAATCTTGTTCTTTTCAGTACTGCATCTGCAAGTGTTACGCTTGATCAACAAGGTTGTTACGCTTAAAGTTGTGGATGTCAAAGTCCTGGAGCGGGATTTCCTGCAAACAAAATTCCGTGTCGGTGAAGTAGCAACGTTTTTGCCGTTATTTTGGAGACGCGGTGATGAAGGTGTATTTTTCTTCTTTGTGGTGATAAGGTGTGAATTATTTCATTTCTATTGTGTAAAACACGAAGCTCGCTTTGGGATTGGAAGATCGCGTTAGGGAATGTCCATTAATTATGTCACGCAAAAAGTGACTTTTTCCAGCCCCCCCTCCTCCCTGTCCAGTTTTATTTATGGACCTCAACTTTTTTTTTGTATGGATCGTTAAAAAGGTGTCCAAATTCTCGAAGAATTATCTGATTTGGCAGGCATTATGTAGTTGGTCGAAAATCTAAAATGTTCGTCTCTACCGACACTATCGAAAAAGATGCGTACGAAACAAATGTCTGTAAAAGCTTAAAATTGCTACCGTTTATAAGAAGCCACGACTCTCCAGCTCTGTTTTGGCCTTATTTGGCCTCTTGTCATGCGAAATCATTCTTGGAATGGTATAAGGTACAAAAGGTAAAATGCGTTACAGGCAATCCTCCAAACTGTCGAGAACTTGGCCCAATAGAGAAGTACTGGGCTTTAGTTAAGCGGAAACTCTTCAAATCTAGATAGAAAGCAAATGGTACGAATGATTTCAAGAGAAGACGGAGAATAATCACGCATGCGTATTTGAAGAAACCGTAGGAACATTTAATAGAGAGACGGATTAACTTCTCAATCAGCTGTTTCTAATGTAGATAAGGTATTGGAACAAACATTTCTAGTTCTTACAGCGACTCTAGTTGTCGGATTTATAAACAATGAAATCTTATGTGTTCCCTATAACAATAACAACACCTGAAGTTTGTTTTCCCGCGGTGCAGTTCAAACTTGTTTCAGAGAAATACAAAATGGAGAAGAAAGAAGAATTTTTTTTTAACTTATTTATTTTCCGTCGGCCTGTTTCATCACATGGTGACAACCACCGACGCCAGGGAGACGACTCCACAACCTGGACCCTACCTAACGACTCATGACTTCTTACTTCCCTTCCGAAGGAAGACGTGACCAAGATTTTTTCACCTCAGAAAAACCACCGACGTCGACTGAGATTGAACCCAGACCCACTGGGGTGTCAGTAACAGTCACGCTTACCACTACATCACCGACGCCAGCAATAAAAATTATTGTGCGCAATCATTTGGAAAACCCTTCGTGGTCTGGGCCAAAACTTGTTAAAGTGTTGGGTTTTCCCCGAAATACCGTGTGGCGTGTTTTAAAAAGGTACAGAGAAACTTCGCCGACGGATCGCAAGCCACAAAGCAAGCGTCAGGCAGGTACTGTCAACCATCAACTGCGGAACAAAGTCATCAAGAACATTAAGGCAAACTTCAACATTTCAGACCGCGATTTGGTCAAACAGTTTCGCGTCGCACGCAGTACCGTGCAACGGATTCGTCTCCGGGAAGGCTTCAGGTCATACCGTGCCTTGAGACAACCGAAAAGGGACCAAAAGCAAGACAATATGGCAAGAATCCGTGCCAGAAAACTGTATAATAAGGTGTTCACAAAATTCAATGGCAACTAGGCCGATTTCAAACAGCTACCGGGACAAAAATTTTACTCGGATACGGCTCGGGGTTCCTGCCAAATTCAAGTTTGTGTTTGCTGATAAATTTGCACGTAAATACATGATTTGGCAAGGCAACTGAAGCTGCGGTTGGAAGACCAAGGTTTTCATCACTGTGAATGTCTCCAAAAGCGAATATTGACAATTATCAGACCCCAGAATGAACCTGTCATGTTTTGGCCAGATTACTAGATCATTGCAAGCAGTCATTACAGTAAAACAGTGCTACAGTGGTATGAACCCAACTAGATTCAGTTTATACCAAAAGAACTCAACCCACCAAATTGTACCCAGCTCCAACCGATAGAGAGATTTTGGGCTATTATGGAGAGGAAGCTGAAGGTGAATGGCACTGTCGTCAAAAGCATCAATGAATTGAGAACCAAATGGAATAGGATTGCTAAAATGATGGATAAGAATAATGTGCGCCGGTTGATGATACGTGTTCCGGGAAAAGTCATCAAATTTCATCGAAATCGAGATATTGTTTTTTTTTTTCGATTTTCCCTTCAAAGTTAATGTATAGCCAAAATTTAGTCTATGTTCCAATTCTAAGTGGGCCACACTTTACAACTCTATCATTGTAAAACAAACAATTCGTTTTGTTGACATTTTTTTTCGCTGCTATAATTTGGGTGATCAAAATTTAACGTGGACAGGCTTTACAAATACTACCAGTCAAAATTATCGACTCACTTCAAAAAGTATTGCAACACACACTTGAATGTTGCATCAACCTCAAAAGTGTCGACTCACCTAGATTAGTAGAAATAATGATACCATAGCTTTTTTTTCTTTATTCGTTTATTCCTCGTTGGTCTCGTGAGGAAATATGTGGTGACAACCACTGACGCCAAGATTACGACTTCGCCACCTGGACCATACATATCGCACTCATCAACACATGAGCTGGGACCAACGGCTTCCCTTCTAAAGGAAGACGTGACCAGATTTTTTCGCCTGAGAAAAAACCACTGACCTCACTGGGAATGAACCCAGACTTCCTGGGGTGCCAAGTAGAAGTCACGCTAACCACTATCACAACCGGCGCCGGGAATACTATATCTTGAAACCTTGATTATCTGCAAAAATGTTGACTTTAGCAAAGTTGTTGAGAAGGTCATAGGCTGTCGGAATGTGGAAAGTATATTTCGGAGTTCAGACACTACGTCGCGCTAGTGAGAATGTAAAAGTGAACATGTTTTAAGGAGTTTATATCGTGATCCCGATCACCTTAAAAATTTGAACCAGCAGCAAACATGTTCAGAAGGTCAAAAGCTTCTGGAAAGTAAAGAGTGAGGACTGTTTATTAAAGAAAGTGGACACCTCCTTATCAATGGCTTAGGGTTAAAACTTAACGAAAAATGGTGAATTTTCGATCAGTGTGTACAAACATTGGTTACTTTGGCAACACATCTAAAAAATTGAAAAAAAGTGAAAAATTTCAAATGATGGGTCGGATTAGTTTATCAACTCGCACGCTTATTAATTCTGCACAAATCGTTTCCCGAAAAGTTGTCATTTTGAGAATTGGCAAAAAACGTGAAGTGCACTAAATCTGCCGTGTTCGAGATTGTTAAGAAGTGTGAAAAAACGTGTTATCTTGGAGATTTACCGAAATCTGGAAGCAAATGGGAGCAGGACCAGAAAAAGGAACTGGCAGCGGTACGCCTTTTGAAATCGGCGTTTGTGAAATTGACAAACAAGTGGACATTAGCGTCGGAACTGTGCAGAATATCAAAAAGCACAACAATATCAGGACCTACAAGAATCAGAAAGCACCCAAAAGGAAGGATTCACATAGAGCTTGTCTGAAAATACGGTCATGGATATTGTATGACGTTCTCCTCTGAAAGTCAAATACGGATGCCAGTACACTTCCGGGGCAACTTTGCAACGCTGAGCAGAGGATGATTTGCGATGCATCCTTTAATGAACAGTCCTTGTTTCGTCGGTATAAATGTGCCTTGTCGTCCTTTAAGTCATTAAAAAATCAAAAGAACCCTTCCTCGTAACCCAGCATCCTTCCTTAAAAAGACATTCTTTATTTTCCTCCTAGATGATAAGTATTACCGAGGCAGAGATGTCAACAACTTTCAATATCCTACGACGAAAACACATTGAAATATATTGTTTTGAAATTAAATAGGCACATTAATAACCCGTTGGCCAAACAACGGTGGAACGCGTTTAAGCAGAAAATTACAGCATCCAGACCCAACATACTGTAGGTAGTAGATTTTAATAATGCACGATTTACTGATAAATGAAAACAAATTCCCACTCGATCCTCAATTTACTAATCTCGTTGTAAATTATCATTGGCTCGAGATCCGAATCATTATTATCAATCATGCACGTCACATATTACCGCATCGCAGGACCACACCACATACTGCTGTGTGCACTTCCATACTCACACACAATCATAACACCATTAATTATGCTGTACCATGTTCGCACAATGTTTCAGAACTCACTCGTCGAGCGCCGACCGGCCGGCAGTGTTTACTTTCGAAGTGATGAATAATTTATGTACCGCTTTTTTGCTGCTGCATACGTCGTTCCACTGAAAAGTCGCCAAACACCCGTCATTCAGCCTGTCCTGTCAACCGGAGAACGAGGAGGAAAAATGAGGGTACCGGCCATAGGATAATTTGTAGTTCGAATCACGCGGAGTTCGACGGCTCGGTTTTCCACCAAATGTGTTGCCGAAGAGCGCGGGTTCATCCGGAAGAGTAGGCGGAAAATTCAGGCAGTAATTTATGTCTCTTGTTTCGAGAACTACCAGGATATTCAATCCGTCCCATGTCACTTATCACCAATGTGGCCTTCCATCGCGCCGCAGGGGGGGTAATATTTTATTTTGTGAGTTATTTGGAAATGTAGAGCGGTCGTTTGCTATCGAAATGTGACACTCTGGTCGATAAGGAAACCGACCCTTTAATTGATTGACTTCCTTCACAGCAAATACTTATATGGTGTGATTACTTTCAACAACGAACGGCGATTTGTTTTAGAGTAAAAACAATTTTTGAGGATCTAAATTTGTTTTTGTTTCTATATATACATCAATATATTTTTAGTTTTTGGCTCTTTTCGAGCGTTTTATTAAAATAATTTTCATTGGAAAACTAAGGAAATTTAAATCAACACTTCACTTGATATCTTTAAAAAAGTATTTAGAAAATTAAAAAACTCAAACACTTTTTCAAGCTACCACTAATAAACGAGAGCAAATTCTTTTAAATTCCACTAGAAAAAGTTTTTCCTTTCACAGATATGCCTATTTCGTCTGTAACTTACCAAGGGGCAAGACAGCTTCTTATCGCGAACAACTTTAGAGTTGCTTTCGGAGTACCTCGAGTAACTCACGTTGCTCAGCAATCGAGTGCTGTCATTTGTTTCTCTCTGTTCTCTGTTCTCTCAAACAAACCGGAAGCTACTACATTAGCGGCAGTGTTTGAAAAATTGGATGCAAGCAATTTACAATATTTTGATTGTTCTCACTCTGATTAACTCTGAATTTGAATAAAACCTATATTTGCTCAAACTACTTACCTACTGTTCGTGGAGCTTTTACTTGAAGAAATCATTTAAACATCTCCAATCAACGTTGAATAAACCCATCAGTGTCAGCTTGAGCTGCTATTTCCTATTGAAGCATCATCCCGCCAGACTGTCTGGCTGTCAACTTATGCTGTGAAACAAGGACAGTAGAAGAGACAAATGAGCTCAGCCCGCTACACTCTGACCCAAGCTTCAAGCTTTTAAGAATCGATCTTTAGCAAATTACCAGTCTTTAAACATCGTTATGATACCTGATCATTGGACTTCCGTAAAGCCGTCCGTATCACGTATCACATATTAAATAATCCTAGAACCCTCAAGGTCATGGAATAGGGCTTGCCGTTGCTCCATGTGCTACAAACATAAGCAGAATGTCAACAATGTTTCCAAACAAATTTGAAGTTAAACTTTTTGAAAACCGGGCAACCTATAAGAAGATTGTTCCAACTTTAAGCTAGATTGAGTTACTCGCGAGTTACTCACGGCATCAATGCAACTCAAAGCATAGCTGTATCAACCCTAGGCAACCTTCAGACTTTTTCAGTGTCGAGTGCTCGACTTGAAGGGAACATCGCAGTAGGTCTAGTATTTATAGCTGATTTGGCTGTACCTGTCAGATGAGAAGAGACCCAAGTAACGCACAAAACCAACGATGATACATCAAACATGAACATGGATTTCCAGAAAACCTGACGCGGTTATTCAAAGCAACGATGGATCGAGTGATTTGTGTCAAACAAGTCTCAGGGACACTCTCGAGTCCCTTCGGATTGTTTGCTCGTCAAAATTGCATTGGAAAGGTGTAATTTCTAGATCGGGGTTAGACCCGAGTGGCACGATCTTCAGGAAGTCTGTCCAAATTTTTGACTTCACCGACGAGGTTGATATCGTACCACGGAACTTTGAGAAGATGGTGGAAACATACATCAGACTTAAGGTTGAAGCTAGTAGGATTGGGCTTGTGATAAATGCGTTGAAAAGAAAGTACATGATGGGAAGAGGCTCATGAGAACACAGGTTTAGCAATCACCATGAGTTCAGATCGACGGTGATGAAATCGAGGAGGTAGACGAATTCGGTGCGCATTGGTGATCGTCAATAACGACACCAGCAGAGAGATGCATTATAGCGGCAATCATGTCTACTTTGGACACCGAAAGACGCTATGATCAAACAAAGTTCTCCGAACTATAAAGTTGATCATTTATAGAACATTATATAGACTGGTAGTACTCTACGGCCAAGAAACATGGACATTGCTCGTGGAGGACCAGCGCGTCCTTGGTACCTTCAAACGAAAGGTGTTTTGTACGATCTACGGTGCAATGCTGATGGAAGTTGGAAGTGGAGGAGGCGAATGGATCACGAATAACATCAGCTGCTGGAAGAACCTCCCATCCTACACATCGCTAAAGTCGGTCGATTACGATGGGCTGGACGTGTCGTAAGAATACGGACGTAAGCCCAGTAAAAATAATTCTCGAAAACAAACAGAAAAAGAAGAAGAGGCGCGCACCGGGCAAGGTGAATCGATCAAGTAGCTCTTCGGACCCCTCGTAGACTGCAGGGCTTGTGAAATGCAGCCATAGACCGAATAGAATAGAGATCAGTCATGATAAAAGTCGTGCTCCTTTTTTCAATCAAAAGCGTGAATCAGAAGAATGAACGTTCAATTTTTAAAATGTTCTGTTATTCATTTTTGTAAACAGGTTCATTTTCTATGTAAATTTCGAAATGTCAGAAATTAAATTCAATAAACCACAATTAATATAAATAACCCATCGAGATCTGCTATATGCAAGAGCAGCCTAGTCCACTGTATTCTTGCACAACATTGCTAGCATCTTAGATAGAAATCCTGCCTCCAAAAACCCCCAGATGACAAATGTGGTTTCATTTGCTTGAATAGTTCTCGAGTTATGCAGAAATTTGTGTTTCATTTATTAAGAGCTCCCCCCTCCCCTAACTGAGTACGGAAGGGTCTTGAACCACCATAGAAACATTTCTTGCTTTAAAAAACCTCCACTTGCCAAATCCGGTTCCATCATTTTGATTAGTTCTCGAGTTATGCAGAAATGTATGCTTCATTTGTGTGGGAGCCCCTCCTTCCAGAAAAAAGGAGGCGTATTGAGTTACCTTAGAAACATTTCTTGCCTTCGAAAACCTACACCTGCCAAATTTGGTTCCGTTAGCCTTATTATTTCTCGAGTTATGCAAAATATTATGTTTCATTTGTATGGGAGCCTGCATAAGTGAGTGGTCTCAAAGTATCATGAGAATCCAAAAACCTCTCCATTAAAAAATTTACGATGATCGGTTCAGTAGTTTTTGAGTCTACAAAGTTTAGACAGACAGACAGACAGACAGACAGACAGACAGACCAGACAGACAGACAGACAGAGCAGACAGACAGACAGACAGACCGGACAGACAGAGCAGACAGACGGCAACACCGACATCGGCCGGCAGACAGGACAGACAGGCAGACAGGCAGACAGACAGACAGACAGACAGACAGACAGACAGACAGACAGACAGACAGACAGACAGACAGACAGACAAACACCCCGCTCGCTCGCACGTCGCACGCACGCACGGCACGGATTTTACACTGGTCTGTTATTGATTTTTGCAGACAGACAGACAGACAGACAGACAGACAGACAGACAGACAGACAGACAGACAGACAGACAGACAGACAGACAGACAGACAGACAGACAGACAGACAGACAGACAGACGGACAGACAGACAGACAGACAGACAGACAGACAGACAGACAGACAGACAGACAGACAGACAGACAGACAGACAGACAGACAGACAGACAGACAGACAGACAGACAGACAGACAGACAGACAGACAGACAGACAGACAGACAGACAGACAGACAGACAGACAGACAGACAGACAGACAGACAGACAGACAGACAGACAGACAGACAGACAGACAGACAGACAGACAGACAGACAGACAGACAGACAGACAGACAGACAGACAGACAGACAGACAGACAGACAGACAGACAGACAGACAGACAGACAGACAGACAGACAGACAGACAGACAGACAGACAGACAGACAGACAGACAGACAGACAGACAGACAGACAGACAGACAGACAGACAGACAGACAGACAGACAGACAGACAGACAGACAGACAGACAGACAGACAGACAGACAGACAGACAGACAGACAGACAGACAGACAGACAGACAGACAGACAGACAGACAGACAGACAGACAGACAGACAGACAGACAGACAGACAGACAGACAGACAGACAGACAGACAGACAGACAGACAGACAGACAGACAGACAGACAGACAGACAGACAGACAGACAGACAGACAGACAGACAGACAGACAGACAGACAGACAGACAGACAGACAGACAGACAGACAGACAGACAGACAGACAGACAGACAGACAGACAGACAGACAGACAGACAGACAGACAGACAGACAGACAGACAGACAGACAGACAGACAGACAGACAGACAGACAGACAGACAGACAGACAGACAGACAGACAGACAGACAGACAGACAGACAGACAGACAGACAGACAGACAGACAGACAGACAGACAGACAGACAGACAGACAGACAGACAGACAGACAGACAGACAGACAGACAGACAGACAGACAGACAGACAGACAGACAGACAGACAGACAGACAGACAGACAGACAGACAGACAGACAGACAGACAGACAGACAGACAGACAGACAGACAGACAGACAGACAGACAGACAGACAGACAGACAGACAGACAGACAGACAGACAGACAGACAGACAGACAGACAGACAGACAGACAGACAGACAGACAGACAGACAGACAGACAGACAGACAGACAGACAGACAGACAGACAGACAGACAGACAGACAGACAGACAGACAGACAGACAGACAGACAGACAGACAGACAGACAGACAGACAGACAGACAGACAGACAGACAGACAGACAGACAGACAGACAGACAGACAGACAGACAGACAGACAGACAGACAGACACATCGCAGGAGACTTTAATGCTTGAGTGGGGTAGCAGATGTACCAACGCCCGTGGGTTCTGGAAGCGCTGGTGAAGTTGGACGTTCAGCTGGCCAATGAAGGCACGGTCAGCACTTTTCGCAGAGATGGTTGTGAGTCCATTATCGACGTTACTTTTTGCAGCCCATCGCTGATGAGAAACATGTATTGGAGAGTGAGCGAGGAGTACACAAATAGCGATCATCAGGCGATCAGGTACAAAATGTGATACCGCTATGCCGAGGAAGTTGAAGCCAAGAAACGAACGGCGCCCAGTATACTAGTGGAACGAGGCACTCAGTAACCTTCGTGCTAGTTGTCTCAAAGCCAGAAGGCGAGTTCAGCGAGCAAAAACGGAAGCGGATAGAGAAGTGCGTAGGATGGCATTCCGGGCGGCCAGAACCGCATTAAAACGAGAAGTACGGAGAAGCAAGTTCAGCTGTTTTGAAGAACTGTACCGAGAGTAGTGATGGCAAAGTTTAAGATCAAGCGACACCGGTTGATGGATGCCCAGACAAGCTGAAGATGATCGTGGATGGTCTCTTCCCGCAGCACGACCATACGGCATGGCCACCGACACCGTACGACAATGAAGTGGCAGGCGCAACTGGTGGTACACGAGTCTCCAACGATGAGTTCTTGTCAGTGGCAAAAGGGCTGACGGTGAACAAAGCTCCGGGTCCGGATGTAATTCCCAACGTGACATTGAAAGCGGCGCTACAGAGGTATCCTGACATATTGAGAAGTTTGTTGAAGAATTGTCTAGAAGAGGGGAGATTTCCAGACAGGTGGAAGATTCAGAAGCTGGTGCTACTGCCAAAGCAAGGAAAGACGCCTTGGGATCTAGCATCATATCGACCCATATGCTTGTTGGATGTACTTGGCAAGCTTTTGGAAAAGATCATTCTAAACAGGTTGATGAAGTGCACGAAGAGCGAGCATGGCTTGTCAACAAAGCAATTCGGGTTCCGCAAAGGAAGGTCAACGGTGGATGCAATTCGAATTGTCGTCGACGTATAAGGCACTCAAGCAGCAGAGGAGAGGTAATCGATATTGTGCGGTGATAACGATAGACGTCAAGATTGCCTTTAATAGCGCTAGCTGGGAAGCCATCACCAAAGCGCTACACAGAATCAGGGCTCTTGACTATATGTGCAAGATTTTGAGAAGCTACTTTCAGAACCGCGTTTTGCTGTACGATACAAAAATGGGCCAGAAGTCGATAAGGACCACGGCGGGAGTGCCACAAGGTTCCATCCTTGGACCGACGCTTTGGAACGCAATGTACAATGGTGTTGTAACACTGAAATTGCCAACGGGAGTCAAGATCGTTGGTTTTGCAGACGATATTTTCCTAACAGTTTCAGGCGAGACGCTAGAGGAAGTGGAAATGTGGGCGACCGAAACGATTGACACGGTTGAGAACTGGATGCGCGAAGCTAAATTGCAGATAGCACACCACAAAACGGAGCTGCTAGTGGTCAGAAATTGCAAAGCGGTGAAACGGGCGGAAATCGTCGTTGGAGGGCATGTCATAGCCTCGAAGCGAGCACTGAAGTACTTGGGAGTGATAATCGACGACCGGCTGAACTTCAACAGCCACGTCGATTATGCCTGCGAAAAAGCGGCAAAGGCTATTAACGCAATAGCCAGAATTATGCCGAATAGCTACGGACCTACCAGTAGTAAGCGGCGTCTACTAGCTAGCGTTTCCTCTTCAATACTGAGGTACGGTGGGCCAGCCTGGATTTCGGCGTGGGAAAGCAAGAAAAATCGTGCTAAACTAAACAGAACGCATCGTCTCATGGCCATGCGAGTTGCGAGCGCTTATAGGACCATCTCTTTGGAAGCAGTATGTGTTATCGCCGGAATGATTCCTATCGACATTACCCTGGTCGAGGACAGTGAGTGCTACACGAGGAAGGAAACTAAAGGTGTTCGGAAGATCGTGCGAGCGGCATCGATGGCGAAATGGCAGCAGGAGTGGAACACGGCGAGAAATGGTAGGTGGACACACCGGCTTGTACCGGTTCTGTCGTCTTGGACAAACAGGATTAATGGCGAAATTAACTTTCACTTGACACAGTTCCTGTCTGGTCATGGATTCTTCAGAAAGTATCTGCATCGGTTTGGACACGCAACGTCACTCGTCTGTCCAGTGTGTGGGCACGTAGAAGAAACACCGGAGCACGTGAACTTCGATTTCCCAAGGTTTGAGGAAGTTCGGAGGTAGATGCCAGTGCTTAATACGGAGAACATCATAGAGGAAATATGTCGAAAGGAGAGCACCTGGAATGCCGATAATAGTGTAGTGCCGCAAATTATGACTGAGTTGCAGCGCGAATGGAGGGAACATCAGCGGTCAAGCAGCGTCGGTGTCCCACGAAGGTGACTGTGAAGTACTGCTCCACCGGGCACAGCTCCGGACAGTTTGGCGGATTCATGTCCTTTGGAACAAAATGGACAGAATTGGCCTCATACCACTCCAGGACACTTTTAGAATAGTGGCATGATGCCAAATCTGGTCAAAATAGCGGAGTTTCGTCGTGCTGCTGCAAGAACGGCAAAAGGCGCTTCTCGAGGCACTCAGATTTGTAGATCTCGCCATTTACTATGCCCTTTGTCACGAAAGGCTCACTCCTCAGTCCGCAAGAGCAGATGGCCTGCCAAATGAGATATTTGGAGGTGAACTTCGACATTTTCTTCTTTTTAAATTTGTCGTCCACATAGAACTTGCTCTTGCCGGTGAAAAACTCCAACCCCGGAATTTACTTAAAATCGGGTTTTATATACGTTTCGTCGTCCATCACACGGCAGCCATATTTTGTCAGCATCTTTTCGTAGAGCTTCCGTGCCCGAGTTTTAGCCGTCGATTGTTGCCGTTCATCGCGGTTTGGGAAGTTATGTACCTTGTATGTATGTCATCCAGCTCTCTTCTTTGCATTCTGGACGTAGCTCTGCGACATGTCGATCTTTTTAGCCAAATCACGGCTTGAGACGTTGGGATTTGCTTTAATCATCCGCTTCACCTTTCCCTCCGTCTTTTTGTTCTCCGGTCCCGGTTTTCTTCCAGCTCCTTTACCGTGGTCCAACGTCAACCGCTCCTGGAACCGCTTCAACATTCTGGAGACGGTTGAATGGTGAATGTTCAACATTTTTCCCAACTGCCCGTGCGACAGGTCAGGACATTCCAGGTGTTTGGAAAGAATTTGTTCTCTCGACTCGCGTTGGTTCACCTCTATTTTCGTTGAATCGAAAAACACGACTTCGAGTTTGACAGCATGTAAACAATACACATCAATGAGAAGGTGTGCAAAATTTGGTTGATTTTTACCCAATGGTAAAAAAGGAATGTCCTGTTGAATGTGTCGCAATAATTTCGTGTTCGCCCTCTTTTATTAAAAAAAAAGACAGACAGACAGACAGGCAGAAATTCACTTTACACGTAGAGAATGATTTAAATAATATATCAAATATCTATAATAGTGTATGATGATGTATGATGTATGATATGTACTACCACCCATTGTAGCACGGAAACTACGTCCGACAGCAATAGGCTCTCCTATCTGTTAGACTTGATCAAGCTTTAATAACCACTGATTATTCTAGTCATGCCATTGTATGAAGGGCCAAAAAGGGGTTGGATGGATCGATAGGCAACATCACTTATACGTATCCACAGGGATATAAAGAATCTCCTTCCAACAACAAGACTGAACAATTGGTCACAAGAGCAAGCTATCTAACATAAGGATGCCCCAATGGGCGGGGAGAAGAGCCCGCCCTCTATTCACAAACTGTTAGCAATGGGGAGTTGGCATTTCCACTCTCCCCATCCAGAGTGCTTCAATCGGGTGCCCTGATGGTCCCTCCCGTTCCCATGAAATATTTATATACTAGTGTATATATTTATGTAAATGAAAAATAATACAATCATTCATATCTATTATATACGATCTCCATTCGGTTGATCCTGAAATGCAAGAAATGTAGTCAAGTGTTTTAGTGTAGAGTTTCGTGGTTCGCGCTTGAGCGCGTTTTCGTTCGTTTTCACTGATAGCAGCATTTCACCAAAATCTTGATTTGTGGTATCCTGAAAAGTTTGTTAAATTTTACAGAAGTAACATTTATACATTTTAATTTACTGTTGCCATGGTCACTATTTGCAGCTTGATGTTGATTTTATATCATGTATCCGCTTTTATTTTTGCTGGCCTAATAGTTATTGCTCCTGTGTTGGGAAAGCAGGGAAGATTTAATTGACAGAGAGTTAAAGACAAATGGACATAAAAAACAATAAGCAGGTTAAATCATCTATGAAGTAAAATCGATAAAACAATATCATCAAATATAATGATATTGTAAGTTATGGTACAGTAATGCCAAAAATTGAACTGTAACATCAGCCGAATGGCAAACAGCGCTGCACGAATCAAACCAGCTCAGATTTGGAAGAAGGTCTATTCGCAAACAGGAAATGAAAAACACATTAGGTAATAAGTACAAAATCCTATCATAGATTCCGTTGCAGCTTCTTTTAATCAAGGTACTAAATACTTCTCAGTCATAATGATAATTCGACATAAAGGACACAATAATTAAAAGTATATGTAACCTTTAAGGTGAAATTGTAAAAAAACAAATATTTATGTTAGAATATAAATCACGAAAACACAAGTAATGATAAAAATGATAATAATGATGATAAAGATGATAGAGATGAATTATAATCACTATGAATAAACAATGTCTTATAAGATAAAATATAATGTGAGGGTATATTGTAATATGAACTGAAAATAACATGTTGCCGACTGCTGTTTTGTTGCAATTGTAGACAAACTTGCGCATCCATTATGAACCAGAAAATTTAGGCAATGTATGACCACCATGAAAAAAAAAGAATTTTAAATTTTAAATTATTTTATAATACCTGACCTGGAAGACCTGAAAGATATGAGAATGGAAAATTATGATATGATTTACCGGTCGCACCCCCTCACTTCGCTATTGTCGGATTGACAACATTGCCCAGGCTACGCCAACCAGCGTCTCCATGTTTCAGCTGGCAGTCTTTTGTGATCATATAACTCGTGGAGGCGTGAGGTAGGAACTTGTGAGGACCAGAGGTCGGTCGCACCCTCCTTAGAAATTGTCAACTCACCATTTGAAGCCCTCAAATATATACAATAGTCTGCAACATAAACCAAATGTCCGTTGAATGTCCGCATAGTTATAAAAGTCCGCAAAAGAAATGAAAAGACTGCAAATTTACAGGCATCCCAGGCATTCCCTCTTTTTTTTTTGACAATTCAGGCAGCTTGTTAACAAAGTGTTAGAATTTGGGCCGTTCATACGAAATTTTTCTTTGGCTTTTTCTGGACTCGGTGCAATTTGATCCAAGAAATGATGTAAAAATAAGCACTGGTGTTTGTTTTCCAGCAATTTACCTTCAATCGTAATAAATTAGAGCACAAAATTTTTAACCGATCTTACCGAAAATATTCTTAGTCCACGTTAACAAGCTCGCAGAACTGTCATAACTGCATTGATAACGCCTCGATCAATTCCAACGAGGTCTATACAGGTGGCGAAGAGCAGGGTTTTTGCCGGTATTGGTAACGAAAAATGTGTAAACAATCCATGATTTAGGATAGTGACGTAGAACTCCAAAAACAAGCAAAGTTAAGTTTTTTCTCCGCACTCTTTTAGTGCACAAAGAGTCATTTTTCAGAAACCTTTTAAAAACTATACCAATTACCGAAAATAAACATTCCATCTTGTGATTTACTGCTTTTGTAAATTGTTGTTTTTGGAGATCTACGTCACACATGTTTTCAAAAAACAGACTGTTTATCATCTCACGAACACAATGACAGTATTTTGCATTACACTAATACAATTTAATCCACTCATTGGATCAATTCAACCAATCTGCACTCTCGTTTCATTATACTCAATTTTTGAGTACAATTGTATTCTATCTCTTTTACTCTCGGAAACGTTACTCAATTTTCGTGACAAGTGGATCTATTCAAAAATTTAGATAATTCACTTTTTAACGAAAATTTAGTAACATTTCCGCGTGAGAAAAAGAGTTGATAGACAATTGTACTCAAAAATTGAGTATAATGAAACGGGAGTGTGCCAGACGTTACACCATTTTTTGATAGATCATTGCACGATTGTAGTTTTGACAGTTCAGGGAGCTTGTTTACGTGGACTTAGAATATTTTCGGTAAGATCGGTTTAAGATTTTGTGCTCTAAATTTAATACGATTGAAGCAAAACAGCTGGCAAACAGACACCCGTGCTCATTTTTACTCAATTTCCTTAATCAACTCGTACAGAATCCGAAAAAAAACAATGAAAAATTTCGTTAGAGCGGTTCGAATTCGAACACCTGGTAAACAAGCTTCCTGAACTGTCAAAAAAGTGAGGTTAATACATTCCATGCAATGATGTATAGCGCAAGCACGCTTATATATAATTACCAATTTTTAGGGTATAAAACAAAAAGAACTTTCAATTAAGCAGAGGTGCAATAATTGAATTATATGTATATGATTAATTTTTGATGATACCTTATGCGAAATGAACTTTTTTTTTAAATCATTTATTTGTGCAGGCTCAATCGAATCAACTTTACAGAGCCAAGTTTTCATAATTATATACAGCAATCATCTTAAAACTAACGTTAAGGGGATAGAACCGATTACTCGCGGCCGTCTCGAGGTTAATACGAGTAACAATTTAACGGATGGGAAGATGGGTGGGAATTTAAATTATATTTTACAAAACCTGTTTTGGCGGATTTGGCTAAACACTTTTAACTATACAACTTTTGGTAAGAGAAAATAACTTTCTACCACTTTTTCGATGATTAGTACAATCCTTAACGATTCTCTTCATACACCTTATTGAATTTTTGTTTTCGTACGCCTGAGTCAATCTACTGGTTAACAAATTCGGCGTAACAATTGGAATAAATAGCAGACAGTACTGCGATACTTCCGTCTTACAGAGAACTGCCCCAGAGCACACCGACTTTCCTTAGCAACCTAAATGATCAGTGTTGAGTATCATTAATATTAATAAACTACCGTTATTGTAGGTTAGACACAAATAACCCATACACATACAAGTGTCAAGAAGATATCAGGAACAATACATGAGATAGCGCTCAAATTTCATGATTTGCCGTTGCTAAATCTCAACACAGAGAACAGTCATCCAAGCTTTAGTTTGGGAAATCCTAGACTAGGCGGCGCTGATGTTCCAACGGTTTGCTTTTAAAAATTTACACAGTAAATTGGGAAAAAAAAGTTCGAGCCTGGATGTCTGTTCTCTGTGATCTCACTACGTCACTGCTCAGGCTCAGTGAAATAAGCTGCCAACGAAGAAGACTGCAAAATGCCTACATCAGAAGGATCAATAGTAATTATGACCCCGAGAGGAAGCAGGCGCGTGAATGGTTATTGCTCGTTTAGTGGCAGTACGTGACAAGATTCGATAAAAGCATCCTCCTGGGAAGTGTTACGATTTTACTGAAGATTCTGACGAAATTGTTTGTTGACGGTAGAGGAAAAAGTCATTATTGAGAATAAATCAATATAAAAAGTTTCCGGAAAAGGTACGGCGCTCAACCTTCATCATAGAAATGAATGAATGCGAACAAGTCCTTGCGCCAATTCTATCATCAGAATCAAAATCAAAGCCTCTTGAATCAAATACCGCAATGGGTGAATCAGGAAAACGCAAATCTGCGCCTTCTTCTCCTCCTCACCCCCTCAACGATTGAATCTTCCAGGGTTCTGAGTGGTCTTTTTCCTCCTTTCCATTGTCTGATCCCATCCAACTCACCTGCCGTTCCTTTCCTTTTTTTCTCTTTGTCTTCGCCAACCGAAAAGAAGACGTCCACGAAAAGACGCAGATCGATTTATAAAACCTTTTCATTATTCCAACAAGAAGTAATCCGCCGAATTACTGCTTACTCCGGAGTTTTTTTTTGTGTGGCCTCGAGCCTCGAAAGAAGGAAAATGCAAGAACAAACTGACTAGAATCTTGATGCGACTCGTTGATCCCTTTCGGCTTGAACATGGCACTTTCTGACGGGACGATGTGTTCAACTAAATGAGATTGCCTCCTTCTGACGTTCGTTTCGATCCCTGAAGCTCGGCGCGGGGAGGAGCGATGTTAAACGAAAGGCTATTGATCCGTGCACACGTGCACTAAACGATGAAAATCTTATCGCCCTGCCCTGCCTGATTCGTATTAAATTTGAAACTAACGACGTCCCAAAAATTTCCGACGGAGGAAGCGCTAATTGATTACGTGCATAAAGATTGTGTACTTGCATTAACGCATGTGGTTTGTGTTTGGTCTTATCAATTTATATCCAACTGGCCTATCAAACACAGGGAGCCATATTTTCCGCTTCAGGAAGCTTCCCATTAAACATGGAGTGGTGGGTCAATTTTATCAGTTTGAACTATAATCGAGAGTGTTGGCTGTGTATGGCAGAGGACAAACGATGAGCGCCCACCGAGCTGAACTGTTGGAGGCGGAAAATAATTCAACGGAATATGTTTCGGACACGTGACTAGGGCGAACGCGGAGGGGAGGATCGTCGCGTGAGGGTTGACGGACGCGTGAGGGTTGACGGACGCGTGCCTTGCGTGAACCCTAACTATGTCACCAGCAGCGCCCACATGGGATAAGGCTGTGAGTGCATAATGCACATTTCCCGACTGCCACCGTCAGGAGACGAGTGTTTTATGGATGCTTTTGAATTGGATTGTTTCGATGGTGCTGCATTTCGCTAAAGTCACTGCGGGGTTACTTGACCCATTTAGGATACTGACATGGAATCTATCAATGTGACTTGAGGACATTGTATTGGGATTTACATAAGGGAAAAGGAAAGTGTATGATGGTAAATGGTAATTGCTTGCACTGCTAATGAAACTTATTTTATACTCACCCAGGAATTCAACTGGTGAAATAACAACCTGGAAGGAGGGTGCGACCGACTTCCAGACCTCGCAAGTTTCTATCTCACGTCTCCACGAGTCATACACAGATTGAAAGGAACATTTAATTTTCTGCGTTATCTAATGCACTTAAATAGAATGCTGGAAATCTGACAAATTTATCAAACATAATGCAATATTTCATGTATATTTAGGCCAGATAACGCCTGAATCTAGCCTATTGTATGGAATATCGTAAATAGGGCGCATAAAAGATTGCAATCAATTTTTTTGTCTACGCCTCCTTAGGCTTGGAATTAAACGTGGGGAAATTTTAAGCGCCTGTATAATTCATACTTTTTTTTCCTGTGACGAATTTCACGCCTCATCTTTGTGATTGGCAGCACTCTCTCAGAATCCAATGAAGCTCTGTGGGTGTATAGACTATGTCTTTTCAAGAAACTTTGCATACTTTGTTTAAAAAAAAAATATCTAAACTGCCACTTGAAAAAGGCTTGAATTTTTTGATCAATGTTAAAAAATCAACATAACTCACAAAAGAAAAGACTTACAAAAAAAGTGGTGCATGAGTGTTTCTAGAAATTTGATATAACATTTATGAAAAAACTTGTAAAAATTTTAAAATCGATTCTTACACGCTAAAAAAATATTTTAAAATTTAAAGTCAATTTGCAAAAAATGACTGTCATAGACTTAAACAAAAAAATATTAAATAAAGGCAATATAATTGTCTAACAGTTCGCCATACATTGCTAACAACAAATTTTTCATGTCTCAACTCGTCTTATAATTTGGTTCTTAAGCCTCACACAAGCCGATTAAATTAATTATAATGACAATTTGGATTTTTAAGCGTATTTGAATGGTTGGAAGTTAATTACAAGAAGGACGATAACTTTGAAAACAAAAGATTTATCATAATAGAAGGTTCAAATATCCATAGAATTGTATGACTTAGATCGATGAATTGACGTGTGTATGTGTTTATCTGTGGTCCTCTTTTAGCTCAGTCAGTAAAAGCGCAGCTACAAAGCAACACCATGCTGGAGGTGGCTGGGTTCGATTCCCGGTCTGGTCTAGGAATTTTTCGTTAAGGAAAACTTCTCGACTCCCTGGGCATAGCGTATGATTGTACTTGCCACACAATCATACTAATGCGAAAATGGTACCTGGCATCGAAAGCTCTCAATTAATAACTGTGAAAGTGCATCTAGAACTCTGAGAGCAAGCAATAAGCTCATTGTGAAAGCAAAAAAAATTAAAAATCTGAAAATATAAAAATCTAAAAATCTTAAGAAATAAAAATCTAAATATCTAAAAATCTAAAAATCTAAAAATCCAAAAATCTAAAATCTGAAAATCTAAAAAAAATCGAAAAATCTATAAATCTATAAATCTAAAAATCGAAAAATCTAAAAATCTATATAATTAAAAATCTAAAAATCTTTAAAATCTAAATATTTAAAAAATTAATATCTTAAAGTCTTAAAATCTTGAAAACCTAAAAATCTAAAAGTCTAATAATCTAAACATCTAAAAATCTTAAAATCAAGCAATTTAAAAATATAAGAATCTTGAGATCTCTTCAGGGGCTATTCATGAACCACGTAGACTTTTCTGGGGGGAGGGGTTTGGCAAAAGTCTACGCTCCATACAAAAATGAAATAAATTTTATGGAGGAAAGTCTACGAAGGGGGGGGGGGGAGGTTGAGATGTTCAAAAATGAGTCTCCGTAGTTTATGAACAGGCCCTAATCAAAAAATCTGAAAATCTTAAAAAACTATAAATCTTAAAATCTAAAAATCTACAGATCTAAATATCTAGTAATATAAAAATCTGAAACTCTTAAAATCAAAATATCTTAAAACTCTAAATATATAAATTTTTAAGAATCTTAAAGTCGAAGAATCTTGAAATCTTAAAATCTCAAAATCCAAAAATATAAAAATATAAATTTATTAAAATCTAAATATAGAAAAATCGAAAAATTTTAACATTAAAAATCTATAAGTCTTAAATATCTAAAAATCTAAAAATATAATTATCCAAACATCTAAAAATCTAAAAATCGTAAAACCTAAGAATCTAAAATTCTCCAAATCTAAAAATCTAAAAATCTTAAAATCTAAAAATCTAAAAATCTAAAAACCACAAAATCTTTCTAAAAATCTTAAAAATCTTAATATCTAGACATCCAAAAATCTTAAAATCTCGATATCTAAAAATCGTAATATCTAAGAATCTAAAAATCTCAAAACCTAAAAATCTAAATATCTAAAAATCTTAAAATCTGAACATCTAAACATCTAAAAATCTATCTGAAAATCTTCAAAATCTAAAAACCTAAGCATCCATAATCTAAAAATATAAAAATCTAAAAATCTAAAATTCTAAAAATCTAAAAATCTAGATATCTAAACATCTTAAAATATCTAAAAATCTAAAAATTCTAAAATCGTAAAATGTGGGAAGATATAAATCTTTATATTCAAAAATTTAAAATATTAAAACATTAAAATATAAAAAGCTTAAAATCGAGAGATCTCTTAATACAAGAATCTTTAAATCTCAAAATCTAAAAATCTTAAAATCTAAAAATCTAAATATCTAAAAACCTTAAAATCTTTCTAAAAATCTTTAAAATCTTAAAATCTAGATATCCAAAAATCTTAAAATCTAAAAATCTAAAAATCTAGAAATCTGGAAATCTTAAAAACTAAAAATCTAAACATCTTAAAATCTTTTATTCTAAATATCTAAAAATCTAAGAAATTGAAAATCTTAAGATCTTAAAATCTATAAATATATTTATCATAAAATCTCACTATTTAAAAATTCTGAAATCCTTAAATCCTCATATATAAAAAGCAAAAAATTTTAATATCTAAGAATCTTAAACTCTTGATATCTAAAAATCTAAATGTCTAAAAATCTTAAAATCTAAAAATCTTAAAATCTTAAAGTCCAAATTCTAAAATTCTAAAAATCTTAAAATCTTAAAACATTAAAATCTATATATCTAAAAATGTAAATCTAAATCTAAAAATCTAAATCTAAATCTAAAAATCTAAAAACCTTAATATATAAAAATCTAAAAATCTAAAAATCTTGACATCTTGAAATCTTGAAATCTTGAAACCTTGAAATCTTGAAATCTTGAAACCTTGAAATCTTGAAATCCGGAAATCTTGAAATCTCAAGATCTAGAGCGTGTTAGTAAAACGGTTGTGATTGGGTGCTGATTTTAAATTCTCCTGGTATCCCAATTTAAAATTCAAAAATCTTAAATATCTTAAGATCGAATAATCCTAACATCAAAAAATCTTAAAATCTTAAAATCTCAAATTCTAAGAATATAGAAATCATAAAATCTCAAAATCTCAAAATCTAGAAATCTTAAAATCTAGAAATCTTAAAATCTAAAAACCCTCAAATCTATCGAAAAACTTGATAAATCATAAAGTCAAGACATTTAAAAATCTTAAAATCATAAAATCTTAAAATCTTAAAATCTAACAAACTAAAAATCTGGAAATCTAAAAATTAAAAATTCTCAAAATCTTAATATATAAGAATCTTAAAATCTAAATATCTTCAAATCTTAAGATCTGTTAATTTAAAAATCTTAAAAACTTAAAAATCTAAAAATCTTAAGACCCTAAAATCTTTTCATCTTAAAATCTAAATATCTAAAAATAAATAAAAATTCAACCCTATATGTTCAATTTAAAATTCAAGATATTCAAAAACCGTTAGAAAATCTTAGAATATGAAAAATAAAAGAATGTAAATGTTTAGAAATCTGAATATATAAAATTCTTAAGTTTAAGGAAAACTTTTGAAACGCGGCCACAACATTCTTCTATTTACACTCTGTGAATCTTCTGAAAAAATACGAACGCAATCGCTTTTAGAGAAGCCCCTCTGACAATAATAGAAGGAAACCCGCCAACGCCATCATTTATCCTATCAAAACATCTGAAAAAAAGCAAATATCTAAAAATTTTAAGATTTAAAAAAGGTTAAGAATCAAAGAGGATCAAAACTTAAAAATTAAATATTAAAAAATCCAAATTGTTTTAAAATTCTTAAGGGAGCTTAAGGATCAATAGTTAAATGAATTGTGAAAAAGTTAAAATTAAGAGCAGTGAAATATACCGAATTATCTACATTTTTACATAAAACAGAATCCACTTGTGCACTTATCTTCCGGTTGTTTCAGTGGTTGGCAACGTTATTTGATTCGGGATTTGTCACGTACATATAAAAACAATGTTTTCCCGAAGATAGTTTTATTTGGAACTGTTGTGTCCATTATGCCTTTCGGTGATATTAGGGACGATATATATTAAATTTTATAAACACCCCGTATATATATACAGTCTTGACCTTTTAATGCAAAAATCAGGTATGTCCAACCATTTTTAATTTACACTGATCGTTAAAGATGGTTTTTAAACTTCCTCACGCCTGACAAAGTGCTATCAAGTTGTGGAAAACACTTGATTATCTGTTTTATAGTACGTTCGCACTACTGCTTATATTACGTGATATAGAGTATCTTGATATCAGCAACTATACATCTTATTTTCACTGGAAATAATGTACATGTCATTTGATATCAAGATACTCTGTATCACGTTATATAAGCTGTAGTGTGAACGTACTATTAGACCCCATTCAGACTACGACCTATATCACTTGATATAGCGAATCTTGAAATGAGACGTCAGATGCATTATTTCCAGTAAAAACTAGATTTACGAACATATCAAGCTACTCTTTATCAAGTGATATAGCTCGTAATCTGGACGGCACATTTCATTTCCTTTTATGTTTGACAAAATTATGAAATACCATTTAGTAAATTTACCAATTTGTTAAACATGAAGAAAATATGAAAGTTTGAAGGTTACCTTTGTCTTACCATATTTAATTCATTACTTATGCATAGATAGATAGTTGCATTTTATCCACTACACTTTTTAGTTTATTTCTTTATTAATAGTAGCCACATAGCTCGGAATTTATTTTCGCTGGATTTCAACCCCAGTGCATTTTAAATGTGGCCGGATTTTTTATTTTCCGCGTCGAGATTTCGTCAATCTCACCCCTTTAAAATTACATGAGAACAAAATCCTTGGACAAGATTCCAGTTTTAATTCCTTAACCATTTTTAATTTCAGGAAAATGAATAAGAAAAAAGTATAAATAGCCATGCAACCTGACGTAACCTTGTTTACCTAAGAAATTTTAAAGGCTCGAACGAAGTGATAACGGAAACGGAACGGCGACGGCAGTGGAAGAGCCCAATCTGTCTGAACCTACTTGTCAGATAGAAAACTGATTAGATCCAAGTTGATTCCAATTGGACATAGCAACGGCATTTGCGACAACTGTCAAATTTGCCATTACCGTTCCGTTTCCGTCCACATTGCGTTTGGGCCTTAAGAAAAGTAAACAATTTCATTATACATAAAATTCCTTGCCGAATGCCAACGACCAATCGGTTGCAGGATCGTTCACAATATCTCGCGTAAGTCTTGACATCACACGAATGAAACCGCGACTTACATCCAAACCTTTGAACCACGATCTCAACGAAACATTTGAAATAATGGAATATAACCACCGTCCAAGAGAATTACTTGTTCAATTGTTTTGCCAACTTTGAAGAGAACTCTGAAGTACTTATGCGAAAAATTTATCATGTTAAATCCTTCTTTCAAAAATCTCGCCTTCTTGTGCGCTTACATTTGCAAGAGAGTCCGCTCTCTCATAGTCTGAAGTTGAGCAATGAAAAGAGGCCCATGCAAAGGTAATTCTAAATGAACGCACACATCTGCTCCCTTATTTTTGAAAGAAAGTTAGATGAGTGTCTCACTGTTTTCATCGACCTGAATAGAACTGAGACTATCTGAGAAGATGAAATAATGGTCTATGGTAGCCACCTTTACACACAGTAACATATATGGAAACGTCTAAAGTACATTACAATTGCGGATCACACGATTTAAAACGACTGATGAAAAGGCTTGTAAGTAAACATTCGTTATATCCATGAATTAAGTGTGATTTAATCTATTTTGCCCTTTAGTGTTTATGAGTGCAAAAAATTTAATACTTTTATTCAACAACTCGTCAAGATTCACCGTCACCGGAATGTCAAAAAATAGAAGAACCTGTTCTATTATGTACACCCCTTGTCACACTCTTCAAGCAATACTTTTATAACACACACATACACACAGATATATGATCAGGTAGTTCGACATCAGTACGCCATGTTGGTTAGTTCGACATGAATAAAGTTAACGTTTATCGTACTTGTACGTGCTATTATTGAATCCAAATACAGGGTGCGGTAGAAAATGATGCGAAAATTTGTTTTGTTTCTTTCAAATCCCATTTTCAACTAATTCATGCAATAATATCAACATTTTCGAGTTATCTTTATAAAGTCCTTTTGAACAAATTTATTCAATGTGTCCTCCATTTTTATTAATAACCTCCTCGAGCCGACGCCGGAAGCCAGAGCATGCCTTTCGGACGTAGTCCTCCGACATTGACTGCGAACTGTTGGGTTCGATTGGACGTGTGACACGGCGCTCGATCCTGCTGTAGGACAACGTTTTGGTCCTCGGAGAAGTTGGCCTTCACCCAGGGGAGCACTTGGTCCTTTAAAATACCGATATTCGCTTCGGTATTGATTTTAACTCCAGCATCAATGAAAACAAGCGGCATTTTCAAACCGTTGGACGCCACCAAGCCAAACATCATGACACCAGCCGGATGTTTGGTTTGATATTTGAATTTCACTTTTTCCGGAACGTTCTCCATTTTCTGCGGGGAAATGAACCAGTCCATGCGGCCAGTCCATGGCCACAGCATCGATGCTGAAAAGCTTTTCGTCGGAGAACAGGATTATCATTTTTTCCTTCTTCAACAAGGAAAGCAATCTCTTGGAACGAGTCACTCGTAGTTCCTTGACCTGGTCCGTAATCAAGTGACGTTTCACTTTGGCTCTGGAAGATGCATGCAGATCTTCTTTGATGATTCTCCGCATGGATTTCTCCGAAATATTGGCTTCCTTTGCAAGTTTTCTTATGGAACGCACCGGGTTGCGAGCAATTTTGCACGGACCGATTTGATCACGTTTGGCATGCGTGCAAGCGTCGCTCGCTTCCGGCTTCCGCTGCTTAGGACCATCCTGCAGGGACTTTTTTATGCGGTAAACTGTTGCCAAATGGCACCCCACCACCTTGGCAATCTCTTTCGGCTTCTTCTGGGCGAGCAACAAACTGGTGATCACTTCTTTCGCGACCATTTTGACGAATTTGCAATAAAACAAATAGAATGTTTGGATGCAGCACTTGAAAGTTAACATAAACAAATACACTTTCGACAGAAATTAGTCACTAGCTACACGAATAAACCCAATACTCAAGTTTGAACATTTTCGCATTATTTTCTGCCGCACCCTGTAGAACCCTTGCTAGGTACCAAATTTAATCGTTAAGGATCAAGTGAGGCTGGTCGAATCAACCATGAAATGAATATTATTTATATGCCACCATTAGGTCCTATAATTGTCTCTATAGTCTTATTTACATGATCAAAGCAAGCGTTTGATCAGTTGAATATAGTTTGCAGCACAATTACTGAATGCGTTACAATATAAAACGTTATTTAGACAGTCATATTAGACTGAGCCATGGAACACTTAGTTCTGCCTTTTAATGCTTTCTTATTACTTAAATACCACCGGGAATCTTTAGGCGCTTCTTTACGACGAGACGGACAAAAATTTCTTGCTATTTATCGCAACCGGTGTCAGTCTCAAATTCCAGGACATCCAACCCAACCTGAACGAGCGCAAGCTGTCATCCATTTCAATAACTCTGTAATTAAAATTAATACCTCTACAAATTATAATTCTCTCGGGCTGTACAACCAGAGCATCAGCCGCATCCCAACAGTTCACGGAGGACTCTAGCGGTATTTCTTTTAAAAAAATCGTGATAAAAATGAAACATCTGCTACCCGTCGTTCGACGAAACGTAGCGAAATTCGGTGTACCTTCTGCTCGGCGGGATTTTTTCCCACGTCGTCGTCGTCGAAGAACCGGTTAATCTGTGCGTGCCTTGTGGTCTCCTCAGCTTCTTCACTGCGTTATTATCATTGGAAAACAAAAAAACCGGCGGCCAGAAAAAAAAACGTCCAAAATCTGCAAACTGGACTCGACCTGTCATCAGCAGCAGCGGGACGTGGTCCTACAAAGGTACTCAGGAGAAGGCGAACAAAGGCAAAGATGTGTAACAACCGACCCGAATATGGGTGAACCTCCGCAGGATTGAAGGATGGTGGAAGAAATCAACCAAGAATGAGAACAAAAAAAACAGAAGTTGTCTGGATGGGCGTAATTATGCTGATGGGCTTCAAAAGAGGACCGTTGGGGTCTGAGATTGGAGAGTTGGGATGGAACTTTGATTAATCCATTGTTGAAAACCAACCGCAAATTGTTCACTGCTTTGGGGTGGATGACAATTGTAGGATTTGAATAAGTGAAACCAATATCTTCGAAGGGATCCGATTTAATCCAAACCTCAAAACCAAAACCGCAGCGCCATCGATGTGAAGAGTGATTAATTCCGACTACTCAAGCGTGCTAAACCAGTCAGAAGCTACACGAACCTTTCGCCAATTTCCTGGAATGCGCCGTTGAACTTTTCTCAATTGCCTCACTCAGCCCGAAATGTCACCTGGTCAAAAGTTGCTCGACAAACAAAAATAACAACGAAAATAAATACGGGGAGACATTGATGAGTATTGAATTTCCTGTGCCGGTGGTTCCACGATTAGCTGGCGTGCGTAGAACCTTGCAGCCGGCTGTTACACGTGAGGGCATTCCACGAAACCATTTGAAAACTGATCCAACCAATTAGGTATATGGGAGACAACCCTCAGAAAAAGCTGTTCGAGCTTGGTGGAAGGTGCGTTGACATAAATCAACAGCGTACCCGCAAATGATAGTAATGATATGGTGAACAATATAATGGTGTTTTCGAATTTCATATGACGTTTTGCAACGGCAGAAAGAAATCTGCTTTGTTTGTACCACGGGGCTTGTGAGAAGGGTCAATGCCAATTACTACAATGGAACAGAACAACAGTGAAATTAATTTCGTTTCGGGCTAAAAATAAAGAGGGTTTACATAATTTGGTAGATTTATGGTGCCGGGCAATTTCGTATGCAAATATCTGACGCCGGTCCCACATCGTAGTGCCAGCTGATGGCTGGAAGGCGTTGAATGAAAAGGAATCACGTGTTTAGCCACGCGCACCGTTTGTGCTACTGTGGGTGGCCTCCATTCTGTGAGAGTTCATCGTTCACCCGTCACCAGGTTGTGGAGCAACATTTATTTGGTATCAGACGAAAATAATCTCCCTGTGGACGCAATCTGTATCCTCTTGAAAGGATTCTTATTTATTTTCGGTCGCTTTCCACTCGCCTGGGACTGGGGATTGGACATTTACTAGAACAGAACAGTAGTGTCAGCAATGTGACATAGTAGAAGAACACAACGCAGGGAGTCGGGATTGGGCTCCAGTCACATAACAGAGGCACCTGAGCCGTAAAATTGTCGAGACAGGCATGTCTCAAGTGTTCTGTGTTGTGTAAATGTCGTACAACTTGCCCCTTTCCACTTCCTTCCCTCCTCTGGAAAACTTGGTTTGTATCTATCTTTCTCGATCGTGGAGCGCCAGTCATATCAACCAAATTCGAAATAGTGCTTTTTAGTATAAGGAAATTAACAAATTTACGTAAACCTTAGCAGATAACACATTGAAAATGTACGAAAAATAACGTTATAATATACACACTTAGAAAATATTACAGTATTCGGTAATTTTTTACCGAACTTTCAACAGCTGAACAGTTTGGTAATCCGATTTAACGGACTTCGGTAAAATTTGACAAGTTCCGGTAATTTTTGTACCGGAATACTGTAAAATTTCACCGAAATCCGGTAAATCGGATTACCGAACGTTCAGCTGTTGAAAGTTCGGTAAAAAATTACCGAATACTGTAAAATTTTCTAAGTGTGTAACTCTGACCGTAGCTGAAATATGCTTGCTGACTCTTATGTCGTTTTCGGTTTTAACTCTGGTTCAGGTCTAACTCTGATTAACAATTACCGAACGAAAACGGATCCAGAGCAGTCAGTATGATAGTATTAGTGCAAAACATAAACATATACAAACATAAACATTTAATTTTGACAGTTCCGGTTTGTGTGTATTGGTGGATCAAGGTTGAACCACGAAATTTTTTTAAGAGCGAACCTCATCGATGTTGGGTCGGATCTAGTGATCCTCAGAGTACAGAGATATGCGGAAGCGGTCAAGTTGAGCCAATCAAGCAGTGAGAACTGTCAAAATCTGAGCCAAACGAGCATGCTTACTGTTTGCTGAAATGTTTCGATTGCTAAGTATTGAAATGGAGTTAAAATAAATGGTTTATATTTATTACGCTCCAAAAATAAAAAATGAATCATTCGTAGTCTGCTGAACTCGTGGTATAATAATAACATAATATTTTTATTTGTGCTCGATAATGTTGCTTGTGTTGTTGAAATGAAAATTTGTCGGAATTTGTACAAAAGGCAATTTTTTAGTCAAGTCAGCGCCAATATTAGATTAGGGCGAATCCGCTTTTGTAAACAATGTGTTTCGTAGTCATTTTCTTTTGAACAAAAGGTCACAAATATAAATTAGGCACTCTTTAAGGAAGAGGTGCTTTATCTCTATCCGCTGATATATTCAATTTGAAGGAATTGTATTCAACTTCCGATATATTAGCAAACGAAGTGTTTGTTTACGAAAGCAGATACGCCCTAATTAAATGTTGGCGCTGAAGTCATTTCACTGGTGCCGAGTTGTCAGTATTTTCAAGAGAGATCTGCGCCAGTGTTTAATTCTGTATGTTTGTATGGATCGCAGATTCCCTCATAGCCGATCAATTATGAAATCGCCAAGTCTGAAGTCAACATTAGGAATCACGTACATACTCATTAAAATCTGCAATAGTAATCATCAGAGTATTCGAAAACTTTTTAGTCATCCATACACTCAGTAGCAAAAAACAATGCCGAGCATAATTTTGTTAGCAAAAACTCCATGTTCAACCTCCGTAACTTTGTCAATTATTCATATTTTTAGCTGAAAATTTCATAAAATGTATACACCTTATGTGGTCAAAATTTTATGCTGATAGAATTTATAAATTTGAAGTTATCATAAAATATGTGAAAAAAGTCATTTTTGGACATGCCAATTTCAAAAACCCGTATTTCTGTGAAAAATTTAGGTAGCATATTACAAATTTCTTTATAGCTTATAAAAGTATAAAAAATAATGTGGACGAAATTTGAACTGTTTCCATCAGGTGGTTTGGACTACAGCTGGCGTCAAAATTTACTTACCAACATGCCACATATTTTATGATAACTCCAAATTCATAAATTCTATCAACATGAAATTTTGGTCACATAAGATCTATACATTTTGTATAATGTTGTGAAATTTTCAACTAAAAATATTGATAATTGACAAATTTACAGGAGGTTGAACAACGTGGTTTTTGGAAACAAAATTTTGCTCGGCTTTTTTTTTCCGGTCAACCCGCTTCCAGTCTTGTCTCGATTTTGTTATGTACGTATACGGTGATACATTGGTTTACACCAACAATATTCAAGACGTAGCTTATGTTGACGCAATTCGATGATTTAACACCTCCGCGGGTTGTGCAAACCTTTGCAATATACTTCATAGTTCATAGATTTTTAAATATACAATAAACAAATTACTTGTACGTTATAAATGTAAACAATAAAAGCTGACAACGACGAAGTCACGCACAAAGCTGTAACATTTTACTCTGTGGAAGTGTTAGCAGCTTTTATAAACAAAACGAACACCGTTGCCAAACCGTTGGATTGAATTTCCGCATATCTCTGTACTCTGAGGATCACTAGTCGGATCCAGAGCGGACCCAGATCCTTCCCGAATAAAAGAACGTTTTGGCAGCTGTTAAGGTGGACCACTGGCAATAATTGAAAACGACATTACTCTGTTGACTGCTATGCATGCAAGTTTAATTAAAAATCATAACCATCCTGTTATCGGCAATAAGATTGCTACTACCGGAAACATAATGATTTACCTCCTAAACCAAAAAAAATACGTAGATCAATGTTTAAGTGCTGCAGCATTTGATATCGGTGAACAGTAAACAAATCTTTTTGAACTAGATTGGTAAATAACTGGACAATGCAGGGCGTCACAATATCAGCCTCAATCGAAAACATCGAATCGACGAAGAAACAATTGACTGTCAAATTTCTACACGCTCTTTTGAATTTATCCAAAATTGAGTAACTTTTACCAATTTTCATAAAACAGACTGAAACGTGAAACGTAATGCGATTGATGAAAGTGGGTAAATCTCACTCTATCATTCATAAATCTGTTATATGTTTACTGTTTGTCCAATAGACACATATTTTTACTTTTTTCAAATGAAGTGTATACAGGTGGAGCGGAGAATGATGTTTGTCGGTATTAGTAACGAAAAACAATCCATGATTTCAGAAAGTGTCACAAAACTCCACATTCAAGTGAATGATAACGAAGCAAATTTACTTTCCTTTTACTGAACAAGAAGGCACTGTTGGCTAAAGTCTTTTAAAAACTATACGAAATACCGAAAATAAACATTTCGTCTTGTGATTTGCTGCTGTTGTGAATAATTCATTGTTGGTTTTGGAGATCTACGTCATGTTTACATATAACAGACTGTGCATCATCTCACGAACACGATGACAATATTTTGCATAACACTAATACAACTGAACCACTTCTACCATAGACTAACTCTAAGAGTAGGTCACATACAAATACGATTTTTTTCTTGGCTCAGTCAGTACTACCACATCGGTCCCAAGCTCAATAATGTGCCCCCAAGAATGACCTCACATGAACACACTCTCAAATATTCTGTCAAAATAACACAACAAATCAAAACAAAGGCGCAAATATGTATAGGAAGGTGCTGGCTTCAAGGTGTACTTCGGACCAAGGGGTTCTACAACAGTGAACCAATTTCAAATCGCTAGTTGCATATTGATTGTTGCTTCTACTCTGCTCTACACGTAAGAAACAAAGTACCCAAAATTATGTTCATTTCACCCAACTCTGGAGTTCCGCGCGGGAGCCAAATGTGAATATGTGCCATAGAACTCAATTTTGAGTAACTGTATCCAAAGTTTATGGTGGGTAAATTTTACGTAGTGCAATAAAGACTGTATTCGATGAAATTCATTCTGCATTGTGATGGACGATGAGACCTACATTAAAGCCGAAACCAAACAAATGCCAGGACAGGAACACTACGTCGCCACCTCTAAGTTGGCCGTTCCGGAGAGTGTACGGAAGAAGAAACTGTCGAAATTCGCCAAAAAATTCCTTGTCTGACAAGCGATCTGCGGATGTGGCAAAACGGGCAAAATGTGGCAAGTCAGCCCTTCATCACCTCTGGGACCCTCAACGGACAAACCAACAAGGACGAATGCCTCCAAAAACGACTTCTGTCATTCTTGAGATCTCACGATGGCTCGACACTGTTCTGGCCGGATTTGGCACTTGCCACTATGCCCGGCCCGTCTTAGACTGGTACAAAGATAATAATGTAGTTTTTGTACCAAAAGACGTCAACCCTCCAAACACTCCGGAACTTCACCCAATTGAAAAATTTTGGGCAATCATGAAGGCAAAGCTCGTTAAAACTCCAAAACTGATAGAAAATGAACTTGAACTAAAGAAAAAGTGGTAAAAAGTAAGTAAGCAAGTCGGTCCTATCATTGCCCAAAATTTGATGATAGGGGTCAAGGTAAAGTTGCGGGAATTTGGGTTGGGAGAAGAGGTTCAATAAACCAATGATGTCAAAACTTAACCATTTAGTAGTACTTTATTTCCAGAAAGTTTGAAAAGAATCGGGCTCAAGGAAAATTTTTGGTGACCTATTTTGTGTGTCCAACTTTCATCGAATATAGTCTTTACAACTAGGTGTTGGGCATTATTGGCTGGAATGAGCATTGAATGAGAATAGAGAGAACATTTTATTGAATAAACGAATACAATACTCAGTTGTTTATTTAGCTGAACCTCATTCGCGCTATATTTGACGAACTTAGTCGATGAATCAATCATCTCAGATTTATCGCTAATACGCTATTCTGAGAAATTTACAAGCTCACAACTGCATGCTAGTTTGTGATTTGAGAAATGTCCAGATACATGAACAAAAAGTCCGGGTAACGATGAAACTCGGTATCCAAACTTTGGATTTGGAAATTTGTGTCGCTTAACAAACAAACAAATGTGCAAAAGCACGTTGGCCAATATTTAGCGTCAACCAGTGGGTATGTGTGCTCAACTCCAAGTTCCTCTTCTTTCAAACTCACTTTCAGTTCAATTTACCCATTGAATTGGACACATCACAATAGAAAATATTGTGATGGAGCACGGACGTTAGGTTACCAGATATATAAAAAATACTTTACAACCCATTCAGGATTATATCTGAAAAATACAAATTTGGCCAACACCCACCAATATAATGCTTGTAGCATCTGAAATGCAGATTTAGGATTGATTTACTGCATATGCTAATGCTTGTTGGTTACCTGGGTAGTCTCTCTGGCCTGTCGCTAGTCGTTTCGCCATTTATCCTGGAGCTCTAGGACAATCTGGGAGGCCGCCGTGTTTAAAGCGTATCAGGAAAAAAAGTGAACAAAAATTGCCGATTTTTCATGGGTTTACCTTTACCCGCACTGACATAATTACCCATGCAAAATAAATCATAGTAACCCATGAGACAGCAGACAAAATATGAAAGCTGTATCAGTTAAACTCTAACCGAGATGGCACAAACTGTGAAAGAACTCTTTTCATTAGTGTGCGCGTTCAAAGAACGGCACCCATGCGGCAACTTTGTCGACGCCGGATACGCCCGTTCCGGCATCTACTACATCTTGGCACTATTAGACAATAATCAGAGCATCGAAAGAAAGCTAGGTTCTGGACGGCCGACGACCCTGAGCGGCAAGAAGCTCAAAAGGATGCTGAAGAGGAAGACCGAAGGAAACGTGGCTACATCACTGCGAGCGCTTGGCCTGGTGGTCGGTTCAACCGACCAAACAGTGAAAAAGTACCTGGCGAACATGAACAGTCATGTCAAGAAACGGAAGTCACGTCCATTGGTTTCGGAGCTGCAGGTAATGACGCAGTTGCTGAATAAGATGATCAACTCGATTTTCCCGGCGAATCGCGAAGTGGCGGTGGTGATGAACGACGAGACCTATCTCACCCTGGATGGCAACGACTGGCAGGGCACTTCGTATTTTACTTCCCCCTCGAAGGAAATGAGCTCCGAGGTGAAGTTCATTTAACACACCAAGTTCCCCAAGAAGGTGCTGCTGTGGCTGACAATCAGCAAGAAGGGGATGTCAAAGCTTCTTTCGCTCCGGACTGGCCGTGGACGGGGAAATTTATCGTACGAAATGCCTGCCAGAAGTTGCGTCGTTCATCAAGAAATACCATAAGGACGAAGATGCGGTGTTCTGGCTGGATCTGACGTCGGCCCACTACTCGAAGCGATCGTTGGAGGAGATGAAGTGGCTGAATACCCATGTGGTACCCAAATTGGTGAACCCTCTCAGCGTAAGATATACTCCAACAATTTTATCGCAAAAACTGAGGAAGAATGGATAAATAAAACGAAGAAAGAACTCAAAATTATGCCTACACGCATGTTTTCGTCCGCCATGGTGAATGTCCCGGTTAACTGCCGGAAAACCGCTCGCTATGACGTAGAATTTTTTTGCAAGTAAGCTTAAATAATTAGCTTCCATGGGATATTTATCAATAGCAATAATCTGTCTTAGCTCTTTTTTATCTCCATCCAAAAAAAGTCCATTTTTTCTGATGCAAACGTTACGGGACACACGGTAGACTTGAACTGCCAATACTTGTGCAGATACTGTTTGAAGCAAACGTGGCCTGACAGTATCTGTGTAAAGTGGAACGTAACTTCCCCATATCACCGACCGACCCATCCCCGAATGGACAGGATGACACTAGCCAGGAGCTTACGCTTGCTCCTCTGTACCGCTGAGCTATTCAACATCATGCGGGATAATGCCGATATAGCCATGGAGGCTTTCTTGCAAGACGTGGTCGACGTGACTGATAAAAGACAGCTTATCGTCGATCATAACCCCCAAGCACCTTAGCGATCGCTTTTAGATGATGGTGCAATCAATAGCACTGATCGTAGCTCTTTGCTTCGATTTCTTGTTATTGACCACATTGACTTCAGTCTTATGGTGGGCTATCTCCAGTTTCTTCCAGTTTTCTCGACAATATCGATGGAGTGTGATGCCGTTAACTCCAACTCCGCTATGAATTTTCAATAGACCTCTAGGGTAATGTCGTATGCTAAGATGTTTGAACGAGGGTGTCTTCTAGGATACCAGGAAAATCCAAACCCTAGTATTGCTACTGAAGACAGAGAAGCCACCAGGTTGTCTTTGGCATATAGAACTATATGTTTTTTGGACATAGGGAGCAAGGTGCTCGAGAGGGTATTCCTATACAGATTGACAAAGTACACTGAGGGAAGTGGTGGTCTGTCGAACAACCAGGTTGGCTTCCGTAAAGGCAAGTCGACGGTGGATGCCATTCTGTCCGTCACCAAGACGGCTGAAGTGGCAATTCAGCGCAAGAGGCGTGGGGTCCGCTACTGTACAGTGGTCAGCCTTGACTTGATAAATACGACAAATAGCGTCAGTTGGGTGAGTAGCGCCAACTCGCTTTAACGCTTCCAGTGTATTTATACAAAATTCTGGAAAATTATTTCCAGAATCGGGTATTGGTGTACAAAACAGAAGTGGGTCAGAGGCATGTCCAGATCATCGCAGGCATTCCACAAGGTTCGATCCTGGGTCCAGTGCTATGGAGCACAATGTACGACGAAGTATTACGACTCAAGTTCCCGAATAGGGTGATGATCGTCGGGTTCGCAGACGACATAAAACTTGAGATATATGGCGAATCCATCGAAGAGGTGGAGCTAATGGCCTCGCACTCCATGGCAATACGGAGAGATAGATGAGTTCTAGGTAACTGGAGCTTGTCCATCACAAGACTGAGGTTACGGTTGTTTACAGCTGCAAATCGGAGTAACGGTTGACGATTGAGTACAGGCAATTGCACAATATTATTAAAGTGTTCCTTGAGGTACTTGGGGATTATGATCGACGACAAGCTGTCCTCAACCACGTCGATTATACCAGCAAGAAAGCCTGAATGGCTATATCAGTACAATCCCGCATAATGTCGATTAGCTCGGCGGTGAAAGGGAGCAAGCGTAAGTTCACCCTGTCCATACTAAGGTACGATGAGCTGGCAAGAATAACTGCTTTGAATATTAAGTTCTACCTATGTAGCTAGAGAGTACACACAGATTTAGGTGCCTGATAAAGGTCAGTGCAACTGAATGATATCTGCGTCCTAGAGGGGATGATGCAAGTAGGCATCGTCATAAAAGAGGATGTAGAGTGCTTCGGACAACGACCGACTAATACCGGACCTAAAGAATGTGCACACCAAAAAGTAGTCAACGGGAAATTAGTGGTATTAAATGGAAAATATGAGAAAATCAAAAGTAAATCATTTATCTGAGACTTCATAAAAATACAAATATAAAACATATACAGTTAAGTCAATTTGACCTGTTATATCCAAATGCCCGCACCTTTCGTTTGAAACCTTCCATCAGTTTTTGCACAGTGTCATCCGTCACCAATTTTGCAGCTTTCTGCCAGTTACGCCTGAAGCTTTTCTCATCAATTGCTACGCTATTCGTTTTTGGAAGATTCCTCTTGACCAGAGCCCAATACTTTTCGATCGGACGGAGTTCTGGCGAATTTGGCGGATTGCAATAATTTGGGACAATATTTACACCAGCAATGTACCAATCCTTAGCCAGTTTTCCATAGTGGCAAGATGCCAGGTCAGGCCAGAACAGCACCGAATCGTTGTGTTCCCGAATGAACGGCAACAGTCGTTTATTCAGACACTCTTTTACGTAAATTTGTCCATTTAGAGTGCCAGTCGTGATGAAGATGTCGCTTCTGAGACCGCATCCACATATTGCCTGCCATACGAGGCATTTTTTGGGAACTTCGACAATTTTTTTGCTTAAAACGATCAGCAACATTTCCTCTTTGCAACGAGTGTAATACTGTAGTCCCGGTATCTGCTTAAAGTCAGCTTTGCAATATGTTTCGTCGTCGAATATTATGCAGTCGTATTCCTTCAGCATAGTGTCATATAATTTTCTCGATCGAGATTTTGCGCTCTTGTTCTGGCTGTCGTTACGATTTGGAGCAACACCTACTTTGAATGATTTCAAGCCTGCACTTTTCTTCACTTTCTGGACAAACGATGGAGACATTTTCACTTTTTTCGCCACATCACGAACGGAGATATTCGGTTTCTCCTTAAATTCTTTAATCACTTTCTTCCTCTCCGCGACGAAACGAGAATCATGCACTGAAAGTTAATTTTAGTTTATATTACAAAATCGAAAGTAATACTCACTAATCCATTCGTTGTTTTCAGCAACGAAACTGATTTGTTCTTTTTATGAAGATACATTCGTAATTAATTGCACGCGCAACTGTCAAAAGCACGAATCTTTTGTTGGCACAGAAAGAACATTCGTGCATTGTACGGAAACAATGCAAAGAGCTACGAATATTTTGTCACAAATTAAAAAGAAACGTCTCTCTGGTGGTTGCATGAAGTACTGACAGATCTACTTTATCGACTCAAAATGTAGTTGACAAAAAAAAAGCGCAACCACGTGGAATTGTCCAGCTTTTTTTTTATTGTTTCAGACATGGGGTTCGAACCTGAATATTTGGAGAGTGCAGATTCTAAATCCGTGATTGATCTCACTAGGCCACACTGACTCGTGAGAACAATCTTGATTAATGAAGTTATAGCTCACGACAGCGCTTTGATTTTTATTTTGGGATAGATAAATTATTTCCGCCCATACCAGCAGCAACACCATCAAACATGAGTACGGTATAAAAGAGAAACAGCGATTGGCGGGTCATCACGAAGTTCATTTCGTGAATTTTACAAAAAGGTGTAATGATAGCATTTTACCAGATAAAAAGCATTATGAATGCTTCATACAATATACGAGACATTTGTTGTATGTACAAAATTCATGTTTACGAAACGCGTGAAAGCTATTTAACGAAAATAAATTTTCAGTGTGGTTACCTCCGGAACCGACCTTTCTCTGTAAAGTTAAGCGCTGCTGATAGTTTTTTAGCACTTTAGTAACCGTCGATTTTGCGATTTTTAATGACTTGGCAATATCGCCATGCGACATATATGGATTTTCCACTCTTTTGTGCAAAATTGCTTAGCGCACGCGTTCTTTATTCAACGCCATTTTACTGAATAAAGGTTACTGTAGCCAAACGACGTCTTCATCATAGCACACATACATTAATATTCATGTAGTAGTGATCGGATTAGCAAAGCGTACACGGAGAAGACTGCATTAGGGCATTTCCGACGACTACTTTTTGGTGTGCACATTCTTTACCCGGGTGGGTTGGTAGGCGACATGGTGACTTCCACTTAACGCAGATTCTATGAGGCCATTGCTGCTTTAGACAATATCTGCATAGATACGGGTATCCACAGTCCTTCGCATGCAGCGAGTGTGCGGGAGTTGGAACATGTGTTCTTCGCATGTCCTCGCTTCGACTGCGCGAGCTCTGGCCTGATAGCCGTGAGCGGTTATGACACGAATACGGACAATTTCGTCCGTGTCAATATCGGAACATTTTGGACGCGGGAGCATAGCTGCTTCCCAGATTGTACTCGATCTCCATCTAAAATGGTGGAACGACGGTCACAGGAACTACCTAACTACTTCAGTTCTAAGTAGTTAGACACAGTGAGTACCTTACAGTACAATCGGCTATGTAACAGCCCCTCCCCTAAGTAATACCGAAAGGTGATTCCGGTGAGGGCCTGTGGCTTAAGGCACGGGTGAGTATTAGTGGGTCGAGGAGTTGACACCCTAAGTTCTTTAGATGTTTGTTTGCAGATTTTCCATACCGTCTAATAAAAATAGCTGGTTGATGAATCGAGGGAACCGGTCGGTGAACTTCTTCAGCATAATCGGTCTGCTAGACATATCTGGATCACGTACTTGTTCATCTCTTTCGTGCACATGATCCGTTGCGTTTGGCTGCCTGCCGGTTAGCCGCAACATCATTAGCAGGTGCAGCATTGCTTTGGTGTTCTCTATTGCTGTCTGTTCTATTTTACGTATGAGTTACGGACTGGGCTCAATGACTGAAGTATCGCTCTTGTTCCTCATCTTCCTCCAGCCACTGACCGCTCGCTTTGTCACCCGTCCCAGCACTGGCTTTAGTAGGGGCTCCCTCCTCGAGCGATCACACAATGGTATGATTATTTTACTTCTCAATTCCATGTTGGTGACTTTTTGACCGGATATTCAACCGGTGCCTTTTCAGCCGGAAAGCGTAACCGACTAACCGGTTGGTGGAGGCTTGGACGTTTACCCGTATAGCGGAGTAACTCGCTTTGACAGCGTTGCTTTCGGAAACTCAGCAAGATCCAAACAACTGTTCAGTCCCCCCATATCTTAGGCAGCCTCTGCTGCTTGTCCAGCTGTTTTGCTGTTCTCTTCACGGCCCTTTTCCCTGCCCATTGGGGCATCCTCATGTTAGATAGCTCGCTTTTTTGGCAAATTGATCAATATTGTTTTTGGAAGGAGATTCTCTATATCCTCGGACACGTATAAGTAATGTAACCTACACTGATAGGCAAAATAATGTGCCCACCTCATCGTTTTTTCAATTTCTCTCATATACTTGGTTCAAATTAAAGTAAACGCACTGTGTTTTTTTATTATCTTATTTTTTGTATTCTTTTTAAGTTTCACTTATGGAATACTGCTAAAAAATGAGTTTTACTTAAAGAAAAAAAAATCAATTTGTGTTGAAAAAAAAAACAGTGACAAAATAAAGTGCCCTCTTCATTTAGGCTACAGATAACATAAATTAAAGTTAAATAAAAGCATTTCAATAATTGATGTTTCCTGTTTTGGCCTTCAGGACCTCCTGCAGGCGCTTCGACATGCTCTCGACCAGCTTCTTTATGTGCTGTGGATCTAGCTCTTTCCAGGCGCGCTCCAGGGCTTCAAAATAGTTATTTTTATTGGTAACACCAGTTTTGTCAACCCTGGCATCGAGAATCGCCCACAAATTCTCGATGGGATTGAGGTCCGGGCTTTGTGGAGGCCATTCCCGCGGTCTGATCCGACAAGACCGGAAGAAAGACTTGGTCTTCTTGGCAGTATGCTTCGCGTCGTTGTCCTGCTGGAATGCGAACTTCTCTTCAAGGCCCGTCTGGATCAGCGAAACCTCCAGATTTTCTCGCAGGATGTTGATGTAAGAATCTGCCGTCATTATCCCGTCGATTTTCACAATGCTTCCCACTCCACCCCACGAAAAACACCCCCAGACCATCACATTTCCTTCTCCATGCTTCATCGTGCCTTGGATGTGGCGCTCCTGAAGCTCCTCTCCCGATCTGCACTAAACACGAACCCGCCACTTTCGGTTAAACAGCTCAAATTTTGATTCGTCCGTCCAGAGAACCGTTTTCCAAAACTCTAGGGGCTTATCAGCATGCTCCTTAGCAAACTTAAGCCGTTTGGCTTTGTTTGCCTTGCTGATAAATGGGTGCTTCCGGGCAAGTTTGCTATTCAACCCCTGTGCAACGAGACGGCGACGAACAGTTCGACCGGAAACTGGTAACTGAAGGGTTTCCTGGATCTCACGGACAGTTACCTTTGGGTTCTTCTTGACTTCGCGCATGATCTTGGTGTCCGTTCTCGCATCCGTTTTCCACTTCCTGCCTCGATCCATCATTGATCCAAACGTTTTAAGCTTTAGAAGAATTTCGCCAACCGCTGCCTTACTGATACTGTACTTCTTAGCGACAGCCCGGTGCGATTCACCGTTTTGCACATCACGAACGAACAATTTTCGGATACACAAGGGAATTGCTTTCGAAAGCACTGCGTTCTCCATTTTTTTCAATTGAATCAAATACGATCACGTATACAAATGCACCAGGTTGAGCCGTTTGCTTCAAAACATGTCAAAATATCAAAACATAAACAATCGAGGGGTCTTCCAATGGAAACTTATCGAAAACATATCGATTTTTGAAGTGGGCACTTTATTTTGTCACTGTTTTTTTTTCAACACAAATTGTTTTTTTTTTGTTTAAGTAAAACTCCTTTTTTTCAGAATTCCATAAGTGAAACTTAAAAAGAATATAAAAAATAAAATAAGAAAAAAAACTACACTGTGTTTACTTTAATTTGAACCAAGTAAATGAGAGAAATTTAAAAAAAGAAGAGGTGGGCACTTTATTTTACCTTTCAGTGTATCGATCAACTCAACCCGATGTTGGCCCTTCGTACAATGGTATGATGAGGATAACCAGGGGTTATTAAAGCTTGACCAAGTTAAACAGAGATGAGAGCCCATTGATGTTGGAATTAGCTCCCGTGCTACAAGGGGTGGTAGTACATATACATAGTAGCCACATCTTCGACTTGGTTTGATGAACTTGATTACGAGTGACTCGTTCGAAGAGATTAATTCTTTTTTGATGGAGGAAAATTGCTAGTCTTATTGTCTACCGAAAAGTTTTTAAGCATCGAGGCTGTGCTTAACAACTGTGTTTATTTCACCGAAGAAACTCGAGGATGTTCTGGAGAAAGTGAAGTTCAGGTTGCAGACCATTGGATTATTTAATTTGAACACAAGCCTGCACAACATCTCACCCTAGTTTGAAGACCCTGAAGTATGTCCTAACGAGCAAATGGCAATCAATGTCGCAGGACAACGTTCGAAAGCCGTGTTCTAGCTTTCGGCGTCGTCTTGAAGATGTCATTGATGAAAATTGAGGACACGTGGAGTAAAGTTGGTTCAAAAGACCTAATAAAGTTTACTGAATTTGTCGGGTTGATATTATTGCTTAAAGTAGTTAGTTGTTTATGATTTGAAAGATAAACTATCGATGCGCATTTTTTCCTTCCGCAGCCTGTAGTTCTGGTTATGGTTGACGATTTTATGAAATCACTGCAAAGAGTTTTTGAATAATCTCCGTTCCACTTTGAATATAAACCAAATTCACTATCCATATCCACAAATTCACGTTACTAAAATCAAACCGCAGACAGACGTTAGACGTTCATCTCATCAACCTTGTAAAACCTCAAGATGTCGAGTAGCAATAACCTAACAGATCGCACCACCGATTTGTTTTTATTGGTAAAGGAAAAGTTGCCAGTCAAACTGTCAGATTTAATGTAGCAATAAGTTGACTAGACGGCGCTACTGTGCAAGATGATTCCAACGTGATTAGATTTGAAATTTTAAATAACAAATTTGAATTGTTTTGTTCGAGCTAGAACGTCTGTCCGCGATCACACTATCATTGAAGTAGTATTTTGACGAGCATCTTAACGGCGAGAACACAGCAAACGAAGATGGCACAGTAAAACGCTGACCAGACTGAGCAGTTATAACATGTAATAAGCCTATCTTGATGATAAATTTCTTGTTGAGATTATTTGACAACCGTTATAACATGTTATAACTCTGTATTCTGAACAAGGCATAGTAGACCAGAGAATACGGTTGCTTCTCACCTCAGTGCGCCTGGTGTCGATTCATTTCGACATCATTGGGTTAATCTACGATGATAATTCGGTGACCACACTTTCCTTCAGAAGAAAAGTAAAAATAGTGTCGATGGGTTCTATTTTGAAAATTGATTTAAAAAAGACCACTGAAACTTCCCAACCAGAGAATTGGAACACACAGAATCGCTGTAAAATTTAGCATTTAAAGGGCGTTTGCATCAAAATTCCAACCAGTTTTGCCCATTTTCGTTTTCAGTAATCTCAAAAGCAAACATTCATAGATTCTAATAGTGACAGCGTTAAAGCTTCCCACCCATCATCACCGTAGGAGACAGCCAGTGTCAAACCACCCGTCAATATTTGCCATCATCTCCATGAATGAAATTTACGCACTCGCAAAGCTCTCGGCAAACCGCGGTAGTGGCCCACTCGAAAGCAAACTCGCATTAATGACTTTGCCCGTTAAATTTTACGAGTGCCCGGATCAGATCTTCCTCCTCCTGCAGTTCCTGGCACCGGTGGCGGAATGTTTTCATTTTCCCAAGTCGTTGGGTCCTGGCGGCTGTGGCAGGGCGGCGGTGGCGGTGACGACGATAATGTGAATGGGCTCCCAGCAGTGATCCTTCCGGGGTGATGCTGCTCTGCTGCTACTCGGGCGGAAGCTACTCTTCATGACCGCGAGCAGAAGCAAGGTGTCAAATTAAGGCAATATCTTGCGTCGGTCGACGCGTGGATAGAGGGTGAGGGGGGGTTGTGTTGTACGATACAGCTTTTAGTTATAATATATAGCTGATTTATGAGACAGCGAAGTAATAAGTTTTTTTTGCAAATTAACTTATTTACGGGACCGATAATGAAGGAACATGAGAGGGATTAAATGTAGAGGAGGTTGGTTTTCGATTAAGAGGTTAGCTGGGTTTGACGCGTTGGAATACAATTTTATGATAGATTTTCTGATTTTGCTTTTTTCTTGTCTCTATTTTCAGACTGATGTAGCTTTTCTTGTTCGTTGAGAAAAAAATTGAGTTCTTTTGGTAAGTATTATGTATGTTTCACTAAAATGGAAGCGATTTGCGAGGATGATTTCTACACTGAAAATAAAGTTCGTTCGTTTAATTCACTAATATACTCGTTGTCTTCTGCAACAAAATTGATTTATACCATATATAAAGTTGGCTGTGTATGCTAGCAATCGTATATTCAAGAAAAATATATGATTGTGCATTATTCTGAAAAGAAAACAGTACAAAGAACTGATGTCGTTTTCAGTTATTACCAATGAGGAACTGGGTTCACCTTAGGTCCACCCTACCAGCTGTCAAAACGTTTTTTACTCAATCGGGTCGGATCTGGATCCACTCTGGAGCCGATCCAACATCGATGAGGTACGCTCTCAACTTCTTTCGAGGTCCAACCTGGATTCACCAATACACTACATGATTACGTTTTGCACTAATACCATCATACTGACTCGAATCTGGATCCTTTGTCGTTCGGTAATTGGTAGTCAGAGTCAGCCTGACTCATGTTTACGACCGAAAACGACATCAGAGTCACAGTTACCGGAATGAAAACGGATCCAGAGTCGAGTCAGTATGGGAAGGTCCATTAATTATGTCACGCAGTAAGGGGGAGGAGGGGTTTAGGATAACGTGACGGTCAGTACAACAAATCTTGATGGTCCATACAAAAACGTGACGAGGAGGGGGGGGGTGAGTTTATAAAAGTCACTTTTTGCGTGTACAAAAATAAACATAAACAAACATAAACATTTCATTTTGACAGTTCATGTTTGTGTGTATTGATGAATCCATGTTGAAAAATTGAGCGTACCTCATCGATGTTGGGTCGGATGCAGAGCGTATCCAGATCTGACCCGATTGAATAAAAAAACGTTTTGACAGCTGTTAGGGCGGAGCTAGGGCGAACCAAGTTCCGCACTGGCAGTACCGAAAACGACATGAGCCAAATCTGACCCAGGTTTAAAACCGAAAACGACATAAGACAATTTAGTTGAAAAACTAGTAAGGACAGCCCAATGGGATTATACGCATGGTATTGTAGGACTACGTAGCAATGTGTAATGAAAGTTATAATTTTAAAAGAGCCTGCATTAGAAAAGAGACGACATTGATCGATTGGAAGGAGATTAGTTTTAGATTAGCAGGTGCTGTTCTAATGGGACGTTAGATCGGCAGAAATAAGGAAGTATATTAGTGTAGTAAATAGGATGTAGGCTATGTTTTACCTACGAATTCCAGTGCAGGTTCTCAGGTGTTGGACATGTATTATTCACAGTCGTAGAATCGAATGTAAATAATTGCGATTACTGATTAGCATTAGCATTGTCGTTTGCACACCTCGTGGAAGGAGCTACGATGAGGAATAATTCGTTGAAGACATTGAATGATGATCAAGAGAGGATTTGGTATCTAACTTAAGAAGACACGAGGAACCCACTTCAGTAGATATCAAAGGAAAAAGGAAATGAATAGTTGGAGAGAACAGTTAGACAGAATGCTCTGTATCATAAACAGAACAAAAAATTATTTATAAATGGTCGTTGTGAGCATCTAGTCTAAGAATGTTAAGTGATGCTACATTTATCTTCAAACGGTTGGAACTCGAGCATTAACTTTAGTCCTAGCTTCTTATGGCATATGGTTATAGCGCCATTTCTCGCTCTCTGAAAAGAGAAAAATGCCTGAGAATATATGTTACTCTAATATTAAACTTTATTTTCGATAAAAATCATAACAATCAGCGCAAACATGAAATTCAACAGATAAATGTTAGGACTGACCGTCTACCTAACGTTAACAACTATATTTGTTACCTGTAGCAAGTCTAGAACAAAAGATACGTTTAAACCTCCTGTGCTGGTTCATAAAATATGATTAGTTCGTTTAACAAGACATATTTAATTAATAAATATAGGTTTAAGTTTAAATATAAATAGTGCATTCAAATCTAAATAAAGAACAATCTCGTATGTATTAAAACAATTTAGCTTAGATTCCGTACAACAAGAGAGATTGATTTAATAATGTTTCGCTGCAAGTCTTTTATGGTTCATAGTGATAGCGCCATTCATCGCTCTTTAAAAGGATCAACATACACAGGAAAGACCATGTTTATGTGTGACAAGCTACATTATTCTATATGCAATGCTTCCACGACTTGTCTCAATTCTTTTCTCTAGGAAAACGAATAATAAACACATTTCGTTTCTTTTCGCTTACACACACACTGTATTTGATTTTCAATTGGATTTTATTACAATAGTTTTTTTTTACTATTCCACATATCCTACAAGAGAACAAATAATTTAACCATCAGAAACATATTGATGATTAAATAATTCAAATTAATTATACATTAAGTATACAATTTTACTTAAAAATTGAGTAAAATTAAACGTACATTTGCAGGATATACGTGTATTTTGATGGTTCTGGTGATGTTCATTATATGATGCTGTGACTGTCATCTTTCGTTTGTTTACATGTTTGCAAGGTTCGAATTTTCGTTTTCAAAATATCGTCAATTCACGGGAAAATTAAGGATTTGGACACATCCCAAGTAACGTTACCCGACCATCCAACTTTATTAGGTTTTATTAAAGTTTTATTATACCACTGGAAATCTGTTGGTTTAATTATGGTACCAAGAGGTGCCAACAGGTTTATGAGAACCAACACAGCTTCTTTACAGCTGTGGAGATTTGGAGCTGTGAAAAACTCAATTTTTTTGGATATTTTCCTTGGAAACAAAGTTTCCTAGCAACTAGAAACTTTTTTCCGAGATATTGTTCTGCTTAATGAATCCGAAGAGCGAAGAATCGAACAAAGCAGAACAGCAAAAACCAACCACGTGAAAGTTTGACAGCTGTGGTCATTTTGGCCTATGCTTAGGTTCTGTAGAGCTAAAGGTTCTCAAGTGGTCATAACATCTTTCACTAGAATATTTTCAAAAGCTCTAGGGTCTTGTGATGGTTTTATGCATTTGTTTTCACAACTGTCTATAGGTGGACCACTTTGTACGCTTTCCAGCTTTAAAAGGCATAGAGTGTTGGTGGACGAAACAGTTTTAAATGTAGTTTTATCAACAAAGCCGGGAGGTACTATTCGGCTGGAATAAACTAAAATTGTTACTTGGGATGGCTACGTGAAACAGGTAAAACTATGTGACAATTGGCGAAGCGCTTTGGAATTCATCAGGCGACTGTTGAATCCATCGTAACCATATTTAGGAACACTGTTCTTTGAATAAACTGCCAGCAAGGAAGAAACCCCAGATCTTCTAACCTAAACCGGGTCAGAAAGTGGTTGCTTTAATTTTGAAGAACAAATCAATGTAGATACGTGATTGCTTTTCTAATAATGATTTAACATATCAAAAGCAAACTATTTATGACTGAAAGAAAATTACAAATAAAATTTGACAAAACGCTTTTCATAAGAGCCCCAGAAATTTATATTCACGAGTTTTGGAGCGACCACTTTCTGACCCGGTTTAGGGTTAGAAGGTATCGAAATTGCTGATTCATCGAGACGTTCCTGCATCGCTAATTTTCAACGATCTTGTTGTCATCAGATTTACCCGTTTCATAATAATGGCAATTTTGGTATTCCGATATGCTACTTCCTCAACTTTCATTGATAAAC
>JASCZW010004475.1:0-35006 GCA_034211315.2 Aedes japonicus
GCCATGCAGTTTCTCTCCTTATTTAATTTCACTATTATCCATTAATTACCATAAGATCTTGGTAATAACATTTTCGATCATCTCTTTTGTAGAATCCATTTTCCTTCATATCTTCCGATTTACATCTCAGATTATACGTTTCATGATGGTTCCGAGTACTGGTTGAAGGCACGAACGTTCCTTCACTTCCAAAACACTTCTATAATCGCATGTTGTCTGGCCAGAAATGTAGATCTACCCAGAAGAGGAACAGATACCATGATATCTCAGGTATATCTGCCATTGACGTTCCAGTTGCCGAATGGCCACGAGCTGTGTTGCCTACAAATCACATTTCTGGCAACTTGACAGTTTGACTCTGTTTGAACTCATGATTTCATGGTACGTTTCGGAAGTCTGTTTATGATACGTTCATCATCCATAACGAGGCAACAATTTCAACATCATTTCCGTGCATGTTTGTCTACCTCGAACTGACCAAGGGGATTCTCTGAAAGTTTGAATTACTTTCGCCAGTGATTCTAATTTGTCGAGACAAATTTATGGTTCCAATCGTTCATATACTCAATTTAAAACACGAGATTCCATAGAATACCATCTCAGCTTCCAGGTTGATATGCAAGATCCGGATTTCGAGGTATCTGCGCAAATATTCTTTGTTGCCGTTATTCTCCGAGTCCATTTTGAAAGGACAGTACACATTCCAAAGCATAGCGAAATCTTTCACAGCGTAAATAAATACACATTACCCAAGGCCTGAAAATAAATACTGAACGGGCAGTTACAGTTTGTAGCGGTACTTGATTCCGCATTGGGTTCCTATCTTTAATTTTTCTCTGAAATGTTAAATGGTCATTATTCCAAATGGTCATTATGCTTCAAATGACTTTTCTGATTATGTACGAAATTCATACAACATTACATACAAATGATTTCATTCCAAACACCTATAACACGTTACATAAAACTGTCATCTGTCTATGGGTAGTCAACTATGCTGCCAAGGATTTATCCTCACAAAATATGTTCTGATACACGATAGAGAAACGTCATAAGGACACATGGCCTATACAGTGACGGACAGCAAAAGACAGTTCTCCGTTTTCATACAAATGGTCATGCCTAATTTTGTCTCTCTCCCGAGAATAAATTCGGCTAATGCTTGACTGGCTAAAAGTAACTGAAGGCCCCAAAAATTCCTGCATTACACATTTTCACGGTGTGACGTATTCAGCATTTCGATTCTATAGCAGATTGCGAGGCCACAGTCAATTATAGGCACAGTAGCAACTGTCCGATGGAACACGCAGCTACCACGGATACACACGTTTCCAGCATTCCAAATTTCAGCACGTTCGTCTGCCTCTTCATTGGCATGATCAGCACCCAGCGTATTAGAAACACTGTTTATTGCAAACGTCACTAAAAGTCACTATCTTTCGAAAATAAGTGTCACTATTTTCTTAGTATTCACTGCCTATTGTAAATATTAAAAACTTTGATTTTAATGTATTAATAGATCTGGCTACATTAATAAAAGTCGTGAATAAATACTAGTTGTTTATTTATCATTTTCCTTATTAAATTGATTGACAGCAGAATAGTTCATCTGAATTATCTTGAAATAGTTCTATTTAATATTTTAAAGATATTCTGCATATAAATGTTTGTTTCCTTCATTACATTTAGAATAGTGTATTTGTTCAGAATGTTTTGACATGCTCAATGATGGTTTGTTTTGAACATTGTTTAATAATATATCTGAAAATTATTTATGCATTTACATATTTCATTTGGGACTGTTTGAATCGATTTAGACTTCAACAGTAAAGATGCTGCCAGTCAGTTCAAAGTAGCGTGATGGTTTTCACCAGGAAAATAGCGCGGCTCTTTACAATGCTTTAGAAAGCTTCGCCGATTTCCATGTTCACAGATACGTTAGCTACCAAAATGGCGGCGTTTCATTGATCAAAAACACTGACCACAGGGCAGTGCACCATCATGTCTGTCGAGTTACCGAGAACGCCAACCGAATGCTTCTGAAGTAAATCATTTTAAATGTCAGGAGTAAATTGCCTGCCACAACTCACTTTTGTGTATGAGATAATAGCTTCTTTTTCATCCGTATTTGCTATACTCTGTTCATATGATTTTGAGATGCAATAGATTCATCACGCTTCTAGACTGATGTGCAAGAGATGCGAGGAGGCCATCATTGCGTAGGCCTGTGTCTCAAATGGCAAGATCAAGCTGTATTGTTGAAGATGTGGTCTCACATTCCGTTGTAGAGGCAAATAAAATGCGGTGTTCAGAAGCATTTATTGTATTCCTTCACAAAACGCTCTTATTTGCAGAAATAACAGTAAGCAATACATTAAGATTTCTGTCTGCGGCCTGTTGAAAATAGGTTAGCAAACTTCAGTGCTGTGTTGTAATTATGGATTTGGCTGTCTCCCGATCTTATACTTCAATTAAGGAAGGCATAATTGTCACCATGACATGGGCCATAAATTACAAATCCATCCAACACATGTCTGGTACTGCAATTTTCTTTCTGGGGGGGGATCCAGTGACATAATTCGATCTCGCTCGTTAGTGCGCTTCGACCTATCTTCTACTAATATCAACTTCACTGACGTGAGTCATCTCATGTTACAATCACGAGCCACTATCATTGGGTATAGTTCAATCTAGAATTAACTGTTCTATCGATCACAAGTGAACACGATTAAGAAAACGTACGACGCAGCAGAAAATAATGGATATTTCATGCAAATTTAAGCCAGATATTCGAATTAGCTTGTTGCATGAAAGACGGCACAGTACAGGCGGCATGAGTATTCTGCAAACACTCATTGCCATGCTTTGGCTTGAATTCAACGAGGGAAATGACCACCATTTTTCTAGTGTATGTGTGTGTGTGTGTGCGTGTGTGTGTGTGTGTGTGTGTGTGTGTGTGTGTGTGCACATAGTTTGCCCCACTAGAGCAGCAGCACGAAACGATTCTCTAGGCTTCCGCCATCAGATATTCAACGGGCCTCTGGACAAGGAGTAACCATTTCTGACTACGTATGATTAAGGGCTTGATCCAGCTCATTGAAATGTCAGATAGTCTGCAGAGATGTGATTCCCGGAATTTTACATAATTTTTGTACAATTCTGTTTTCAGATACAGGCCGATTCATTTGGAGAATTGATAATTGAATCAGTTATATATCAGCCCACAAGGTGTATTCCTGTTGTGCGTCAACGAAAATATTTAACACCCGATGATTCGATAGCGACGTTCAAAACAGTTTACATAATATAAAGTTTATTCTGTCCATATCCTATCAAGAAGGTAAAACCTTGTTGCAATTAGCCCTGAAAATAAATAGAGCTGTGAATTCATTGGAGATCTATCAGCATGTTGATAAATGTGAGAATCATCGCATATCTAATGAAAGTATTTTGCATTACACTATCATACTGAATTCATTAATTCGTATAGACACTTCTTCATTAACAGCCCTTATTAATAACTTTTATGTCAAAGACATTGGTATTCAGCCCGGCAGAATATCGCACGCTGAGCTGATATCGCGTACCAGCTCAACAAGGATTCACACGTCCATTCAGACGGATGAACGAGGCCAATAAGACAGTTCATCAAGTTTCCTTTAAATTCAGTACCAATTTGTGTTTTCTTCACAAAGAAAGCTGAGATAACGAAATGGGTTGGAATATTGCTGGTATTCCGACTTCAAAGAAATGAATCAAAGCGACAAAAAATACAAGATGATGTTTTGGTCGAGAGAATGAAGAATATATCGATGCCATGATACTTCTCGTAAGCTAAATCGTTATTAGCGTCGTTATTCTAAAATTCAGAACACATTTATCGACTAAAGATACCTGCATCAGGTAACCATTGCACGAAAGTGCCACTAAATTATTGTCTGCGCCAACAGTCAATGTGATCAGCATTGCACTAGAATGAGCAATAAGATGAAAAGATCTTCGACGGCTATCAGACCGATCAAATAGCATCACATTAGTATATGCGCAATTAAATATGGCTATTCGCCAAATTCATAATTCTACACTAAACTATTTGCATATGTCTTTGACTTGTTGATTTTCCATAAAACAGTAAAATGAGCAATGGATAAATAAATATCCATTGCTCATTTTACTGTTTTTATGGGAAAATCTAACAAAATTAAAAGACATATGCGAATAGTTTAGTGCTCAAATTACATAATTTGGCGGAAATACTGCCATATTTAATTGCACATATACTAATAGCTGTTGCTTTATTTGACAGATTTACTGGTCACAATTAGATTATCCGAAGATCTTTTTCTCATCTTTTATTGCTCATTCCTAATTTTTTAATGCTGATCACACATTATTTGTTGGCACAGGCCTTAATAATTTAATGGCACTTTTTCATTTATTGTTCAATCTCTCTTTAATTGATGATTACGCCATTATTTAATTAATCAAAAATACATTATAATTTCAAGGCATACAGATAACTGATTGATCGGCGTTTTGATATCACAAGATTATGCAGCGGATAATTTTTTATTTTATATAACAACTGCATTATCTGGGAAGTTGATTAAATGTTGCCTGAATAAATGTCACGCATTGCCTAAAATTCATTACACATAAATTCTAAATTCGAGTTTTTATCCACATTACCAAATTTCAGGACGTGTACGTCCATTGAAATTATTTGGCATCATTCACGACGGCTGCCTTTTATCTGAATATGAGGATTTGTCTATCTCATATCTGAAGTACTAGAATCGACAGTAGCGTATATTGATTCATGCTTTCTGGCTACTTACATTCTTCGTCAAGTTTCATTCGTTCAGAAGGTGTCATTCCGCGCAGTTCAGAAGGCTAGTCAGACGCGATTTATATGGCAATACTGCCTTACACGTGAGCGCCCGTGTTATAACGTCAGCCAGAAGATCGTAATCAGTCGTGTAGTAGTTGCTTGAGATTTTCCAATACACACAGTACACATACATGTTCATTCATTTATGCTTGCGGTACCTGCTGCGTACTTCGAACCCAAGGTATCAGCCTGACCATGGCGATTCCACAGCGTCTTCATCACATTACTTTGTCACAGTAGTAGGATGTCCAATTTGTCTATTCACGGTTTAGAATGTTGCCAGACCCGATGGGCTCCTTTCAGCGGATTTCATTTCCACTGTCAGACGTCTTTCAAAGGTCTGATGATTACAGACACAGTGAAGATTTAACTTTCCAGGATGATTGATCACTCATAGCATCCGGTGCAACTTATCGCGTTGTTGTTCTTCATCTTGAAATTTTATGTTAATTCGATGACCAACCACATTCAAATCACACATTGCTCATCCATGAAAACATTCAATTAATTTTAACGCACAAGGGGAAAATGGATCAAGAAAGAAGACATCTAGTTTCACTGATGAAACAGCCTGCACGTTTCCAAAAGTCGAATCGATATCCATCTATCAGCTCATTATCGCACGGAGCTGTTTCAAATGAGGTTCGATTCATCTACCCTAGTCAGCTCCCAACATTCTCTGTTGTTCAGTAGGTCACAGGTACCAAGATCAAATGACGTTGTCTCATGTGTGGCCCCCCAGGAAAATCGACTGCAGGCTTTCCGTTTGCCGCACGGCCTGCGGTAGAATGAAGATAGATGGCCAATTTAATTCGATTCCTCATATCATTTCCAGTTGTTCCTGAAATGTCTCTTCGATGCGATTAAAGAACAACTAAATATATTGTTCCATGTGTTTCTGGAAAATGATACAGTTGTTTGTTCATCGCACGGTACTAGGTTGATACGGTTGATCTTTGGCCTGATTCTTCCATTAGCCACCGTTTATTTATGTGACTCAAGCGATCAATAAAATAATACTAGTCCTCATCACTGCCGGGAAATCGCCGTAGAAACCAGTTCATTAACTGCACGGCTCTGCGGCAGATATGGCTGATCTGCTCCCAATAGCCTTGTGCCTATCATACTTCTGGTCGGAGTTGTCAATGATCAACAACTGGCGTTAGTCCATCGGAAAAACTTGCTGGTATTATCGATTGAAATACCAGCTGTTCCATCACCACTTGCAGAACGAAGATGGTCTGTTTGACCCGATTGCATTTGTGATACTGCATTGTTTCAGCTCGGCGACTTAGAACAATCAAATTGGGTCCCATGGCATATCTGAAAAATCGATCTTACTACCGCACAGCTCTGCGAATGAAGACATGGCTGATTTGACTTCATTTCAATAATACTTTGTTATTCAGACATGCATTGCTGGAAGAATCCCAAGAAAAAACCTTCCAAATGAAGGTCGGTTGCCTCATTCACAGCACGGCTTGTAAATGAAGGCATGGCCGAATTTCTCTGATACGTAATATATGATATTCAGAAATATCTCGTTCGGCGTGACTTCATGATCAATGTTACGTTGTTCTGAAAACACTGATACTGATTGCTGATTCGTCACCACACGGTTTTAGAACGAAGAAACTCTGTTTTGTTCTCCCGATACTTCGTTACATTCAGAGTTCGAACCCGTGTAACATGGAAATGAGGTAAATCATATCTCATCCACAGAGTTGCAGCAGCAGCTCCAAACCAACTCCGCTTCCGGCAATTTGGCTGTAGTCTATTTTCATCTGTGAAATTGTATTATAAATTAGTAATCTCCAATTGATTCCTGTTTATCTTCGATAGAGGTGCAGCCTCTCTCAGTGTTCCTTGTATCAGTCATCACATTATTTGAACGTCTGTAGAAATATTCAGTTGAGTACAACTGATTTTAATTGCTCTCCACTATCTGCATGTGCGTTTCATTATTCAACGGAAATTACTTCACGATAAATTACTCCGCTCAAACAGCACAATGGAAAATTGAATGTTGGTCAACAAGCAGAATTCAAAGAACAATAGTAAATTATACTTTCACGCACAACGAAATACGTTGCTGAATCGTTGTAACTACGGTCGATAAACACGTCAACGTTGAATCAATCAATTTTTTACGCATTTTTTTCATTAATTACGACTCTGCACTATCCCCATTACAGTCGATTACTGTTAATTGCCAGCCCAGTTCAAATGATGGCAACAATAAATATTAGATTACGTGGAACTGAACAAAACAACAGTTTGATTTGCCCAGACCATTAGTGATGAGCAGAGAGCAGCGAGGTTCGCACTACGCTCAATTGTGACTGTTTATACATTTATATATTGGGGGGTCCTCCGATCAAATGAGGATCAGATCATCTCCATCAACGATGACGGTATTGATCTTCGATGCTGATGATTTACAGGCCTTGCATGGAGATCACAAATTGCTGGCGGCAGAGCTGGATACCAGAGGTGCTGTTTTGCCCACTGCTCTTCATTCTGCGCTGGAGATTGCCGGCGATCAACATTGCTGCCATTAAATTGCGATGCTGGCCAAGGAACGAAGTCGCGCTGCCGTCTTCGACGATGATTGCTTCGAACTCACTGCCACAATTTACTGGGCCGCTCTGAGGCCGAATCTGTCTTCGCTAGATTACAGCCGAGTTTGCTCCGGCTCAAACGGAGCGTTTCAGGCCTACGATTGAATACTGATTGATGATGGTCGCGCACGGTGAAGATCAACTGAAGGTCATATGGTCTTCGACTTGTTTCATGCACATGCAGCTCAAACAAAAATCTTCAAAATAAATACTTGCCGCCACGTTGTGTTTAGGCGTTTCATAACAGAGCGCTTTAATCGACTGCGGATCGAAAACAACTGGCAGGATACATCTGCGGCCAGTGTGATATTCACTTAACGAGCAACACCTTCTGATGCTCCAGGGAAGACATGTTTGCCTCGAAACGCATCCTTCATTAATCATTGTTTTCAATCATACTCCATTATCTGCAGAAATCGCTTCGATTTGGTACGTACTTGATTGCTGAAATCCATACCACATTGTTTACCTAACAGGCCATTGTATGCTACTACGTTCGTTATTTAATGTTACCTGCGCTTCGTCTGATACTGTCACTAATTGAAACACCCGTTCATGCATTACAGTATATCGCTGACACACATATCAACAAACATTTACACAGCTGATTCAACAAAATCGATTGAAACATTTAGAAACAATTTTTTCCTTCTGTTCAAACACGATTAAAAACTAAAATTCGTTTATGATCCTTCATCTTTAATAGTACAGTTATAGCAATTAAGTCTAGTAGGATTCAAGAGTTACTGGGGGAATTTTCCTTTTTCTCATTTTCAGGATTTGTTATTTTGGGCAGTATCATATCCATGAAATTTATTCGGCTTATCGTTGTTTAAGCCATTTGAGAAGGGATTATCAGTTTGAGAAGACATGTTACATCGCTGTTGAGAAACATACATGACTTGCCAGTTGAGTAATCAAGGCACACTGAGTGCCATTTGGGAGAGCTACGTTTGAGGATAGGGAATTACACCTGGCCAGGCAATTTAGTTGATTATTTGTTCTTCTAAGACACCACGTTGATGGCTTGTTCGATATCGGGGGTTTATCATTGAGAGACTCATACTAGTAGATTACGCGCAGCAACGCGTTTCGCGAGTTAACTGAATACAGGAAGATGTCGAACTTGATCATTCGTAGAGACGATCCACTGTTCCAGTCTTTACGAGCGGTAAGCATATACATTACACACAATGTAATTAGAGCCCAGTAGTCTTCATTGGGCGAGTTTGACAAAGTTTCAGGATTGTTTTACACTTATTTGACCTCTTGTCACTATGCAAAATCCGCCTTGGAATGGTATAAGGTACAAGAGGTCAAATAAGTGCCAAAGACAGTCAATCCACCAAACTGTCCAAAAACTTCGCCCAATAGAGAACTACTGGGCTCTAGTGTATTGTGTGTAATGTATGTAAAGATACCACTCATCGTTGCAGGCACAGCTACTAAGACAGTGGATCGTCCTCTACGAATGATTTGATCAAGTTCGACATCTTCCCTGTATTCAATTTAACTCGTAAGCAGAGACACTTACGCGTAATCTGCGGGATAATGAGAATCTCCTTCCAATGATAGAATCCTACAACCTAATGTCGAACAAGCCATCAAACGTGAGGACTTCCCAATGAGTGGGTAGAAGAGCTCTGCCATCAATTCACGGAATGTTAATAACAGGGAGTTGGCAATTCCACTCTCCCCATCCAAATCTGGTGCTCTCCCAAGTAGCGCACTACGATCATACTGTAGTTGTTGTAACTTGATTATAACTTAGCAAGTCAATATTTATGTTTTCTCAACCGAATGGCAACATGTGTGCTACTAGGGCTGATAGTCCCTTCTCAAATGAAACTTAAGCTAACAGTAAGCCGAAATAAATTTCATAGGATTATGATTACTGCCCAAAAAGGGAAACTTAACAAATCCACAAAAAAAATGAAAGAGAAAAAAGGAAGAAAATTTGAATTCCCCGATAACTCTTGAACTTACTAGGCCCAATTCTTTATAACTGTGCAATAGAAAATGAAGGATCATAAACAATTTTAGTTTTTTAATCATTTAATTTGTTTGATAAAGAAGGAAAAAAAATTGTTTCTAAATGAACAATCGGTTTTGTTGAATCATGTGTAAATGTTTGTTGTTGCTGTTATTTTAGTGTCCGGAATTGAACGTATACAGGCTTGTAGGATCTAATGCATAGTCTATCTTGAATTGATTTCAGGTAGGTGATAATATCAGACAGCGCAGACAGCGGCTTAAATATGAAGTTTGGTAGTAGCATACAATAACCTGTTCTAAGGTGATAGCAATATTGGTATGGTTTCACCAATGCATTATAGAAATCAAAGTACAGCCAAACCGAAGAAAGAATTCTGTTCTGCAGATATGGGAGTATTGAAAAGTTTTATATAGCTTTCTGTGTGAGTAGAAAGGATGCATTCAGGGGCGGACATAAAGCTTACATTAATCCAGAGCATCCAGAAAGAGTTGTTACTCGTTAAATGAACAATACCATACATATTACAACCTGAAATGAACCCACTCTTGACGTTCTGGTTGTTTTATTTCAAATCCACAGTCGATTGAACCATTAAAACTTAACGCTCTGTTGAAACAAAGAACACGCTGCCTAAACACAACTTATTAACGGCAAATATTTATTTTGAAGATTTTCGTTGCTGGTATTCGAGCCTTATTGCATAAAAAAACAAAATCGAAAAACAGCCCGTACCAGGAGTAACCTTCCCAGTTGATCTTCACACCGTACGCAACCCCGTATCCAATCGAATATTCAATAAGCCCAAACACAACACTCCGTTTGCAGAGCCAAACAACAAACTCGGCTGCCAATTCTAACGAGAACAAGACTCAGCCTCAAAACAAAGCCAACAGCCCCAGTAGAAGTAGTAGTAGCAGTAGGATTCAACTTATCATCCGTCGAAACGGCAACACGACTTCATTCACTTAACCAGCATCAATTACCTTTAATTTAATAACGGCTATGTAGACGATCCTCCCGGCGATCGTCCAGCAAGTGAAGTGTGGGATCGAGAACGAACAAAACACAAGTTCGACAAACACAGCTACACACAAATTTGGCGTGCCTTTCCAGTTGAATTCCCCCTGCACTTCGACCGGTGCGGTGGCCGGACAAGGTGCCGGTTGGCAAATTTGGCGAATATGTGCCAGTGCCTCATTACTACCAGAACCTGTCAATCATCCAGCATCGAAGATCCAATACCGTCATCGTTGATGGAGATGATCGCGGTGTCACGTCGTTTGATCGGAGGTTTTTTTTGCTTCTCTCCTGTATATAAACAATCTAATTGAGCGTAGACACGAGAACCTCACTGCTCTCTGCTCATCACTAATGGTCTGGGCAAATCAAACTGTTTGTTTTGTTCAGTTCCGCATAATCAGATCTTGGTAGCGACTTGTTTGCCATCATTTGAACTGGGCTAGCAATTAGCAATGTCGATGACTGTATGGAATAGTGCAGAGTCGTAGTGTGGAAAAAAAATGCAGCAAAAAAAAAAACGGTTGATTCCAATTTGGCAGTTTGACGTGTTTATCGACCGTAGTTTTAACATTCAGCAACGTGATTTTCGTTGTGCGTGAAAGTATGTTACTATTCTTCTTTTAATTCTGCTTTGTTTGATCTTTCATAACTACATTACATGGCATTGAAAAGTTCATTTAAAATTCCTAGAATTTTGATTTTTTCCAATCATTAATAAGATGAGTTGCGTTGATATTTGCATCAACCTAACGTTCAATTTTCCATTGTTATTGTTTTGAGCGAAATCAAAGTATCGGGTGAGTTTATCGTGGAAGTTAATTTCCGTTGAATAATGAAGCACGCACGCTTTGAATACAGATGAGATGGAATTGAACTAATTAAAATCAGTTGTATGAACTCCAACGGATATTTCTACAAACGTTCAAAATAGTAATGATATTTAGTACAAGACACTGAAGAAGGCTGCACACGACGACATACGCGTATCTGTCGAAGATAAGCAAAGGTAGTTGGAATTAAATGGAGATTACTAATTTTTCTTCTAATTTCTAGTAAGAAAATAAGGCTATTTTTATGTAAAATTGCCGGAAAAATTGATTGGAGTTGGTTTGACTAACCGCACGGCTCTGTGAATGAAGATATGGCTGATTTTACCCTCATTTCCATAATATTTTTGAATTTCCGAATTTCTGAATATAACGAAAATATCAGGGGAAACAAAACAGAAATTTCTTCGTTCACAAAGCCGTGTGGTTGACGAAATCAACTCCAATCGATTATCCCGAATGTTTTTCAAAGAACTGGCATTATTTTGTTGATCATGAGTCACACCGAGCAGAGATATTTCTGAATATCACAAAAAATATTACGGTAATCAGAGAAAATTCGGCCATACCTTCATTTACAAAGCCGTGCGGTGAATGAAACCAACTCCATTCGATTTTGGAGAAAATTTTTCTTAGGACTAGCCTTATTTTGTTGCTGTAGAAACACACCGAACAAATAAATGTCTGAATAACACAAAAATATTATTGAAATGAGGTCAAAATCAGCCATGTCTTCATTCACAGAGCTGTGCGGTTAGTAAAATCAATTTTTCGGGCAATTATACATAGGACTTAATTTATTGTTCTAAAGTCACACCGAGCAAAGCAATCTCTGAATATCACAAATATATTAGGGGAATCGGGGTCAAACGGACCATATCTTCGTTCACAAAGTAGTGCGGTGAACGAAAGCAATTTCAATCGATGCTCTAGCAAAGTTTTCAATGGACTAGCCTTAATTTGTTGATCGTGAGTAACTCCGACCAAAGAAATTTATGATAAACACAAAACTATTAGGGTAAAATCAGCCATATCTACGTTCACAGAGCCGTGCAGTTAATGAAACTAATTTCAATCGATTTCCCAGCGATTTCCCAGCAAATGACAAAGGACTAGTATTATTTTATTGATCTTGAGTCACACCGAGCAAAAAAAATGGTGAAAAACATGGAAATATTAGGGGAATCAGGGTAAAATCAACCATACCTTCAACCACAGAGCCGTGCGATGAACAAAACTAACTCTTGTCGATTTTCCAGGAAATTTCACATGGGACTAGCTATATTTGGTTGTTCTTTAATCACATCGAGCAAAGACATTTCGGAACAACAAGGAAATATTATGAGAATCAGTGTAAAATCAGCCATATCTTCATTCACAGAGCCGTGCGGTAAACAAAACCTACTTCAATCGATTTTCCTGGAAATTTTACATAGGACTAGCATCATTTTGTTGATCTTGAGTCACACCGAGCAAATAAATTTCTGAACAACAAGGAAATATTAGGGGAACTAGGGGAACTAGGGTAAAATGAGCTCATTTACTCCCCAAGCAGTTCCGTACGGCCAATGAGACGGTCATTAGACATCGATTCGACTTTTGGAAATTTTGCTTTTACAGGTAACATTTACAGAAATTGTTTCACTCGAGCTTAGATATAGTATTCTTTCGCGTTTCGACACTTTTTTCCCACTGTGCGTTGCGGTAAAATTAATTGAATGTTTTCGTGGACATAGTACAATGTGTATTGTTTGAACTATGTGAGTTGATTTCATCAGGTGCGCAAAAGTTTTCAAAATGGCGATGGAAGAACCGTGCGTGCGCGATAAAGTTTTGCACGGATACTTTGTGAAAACTGATCAGTCGCATCGTGCCATTGGAAAAAAAGTTAGGAATCGCGAATTTCACGGTGTCTGGTATCATAAAACGGTTTGAAGAACGTCTGACTGTAGATTGGAAGCAAAGATCCGCTAAAAAGAGCCGTCAGGTCAACGAGAACGATTACAAACGCGTGGATGGAGAAGTTAAACGGAAACCGGACGCCTCTGTTCGATTTGTGGCTAAAAAATTGCATGTGATCAAGACTTTTGTGCAGATCACCATAATTCGAGCTGAACTGCGTACTTTTAAGGTTCAGAAGTACACCTTTCGTTACCGCAAGCACCATGAATGGACTTGTGTATGTGTACTGTGTGTATTTGGAAGAGTGTCTCCAAAAGCAGCTTCTCCCCCACCTGACGGATTACGACGATCTTCTGGCCGGATTTGACGTTATGGCGCTACACGAAGGACGTGCTAGAATGGTGTAAGGCGAATGATGCCGATCTCGTGTCGAAAGGTCTGACCCCCCAAACACTCTGGAACTGCGCCCGAAAGAAAAATACTGGGCCATTATGAAGGAGCACCTTCTAGAACGAACTCAAGCGGTGAAGAATGTAAAGGAATTGTAGAAAGCATGGGTCAATATGCAAAATACTGTCGATTCTGAGGTACTTCAGAACCTTATGGTTGGGGTAAGGCCAAGGCTCGCACATTCGGATATAAAGGCGAAATAAATTAAGTGAATGATGCCAAACTAATTTCAATAGTTTTATTTTTACGTCCTGAAAATTTGGTGATAATTGGATAAAAACTCGAATTTTAAGAACGAATTTTGTGTGTGTGGATTTTAGACGGTAAATTCGGATACATTTATTTATTCAAAGAAGAACTAACAGACAATGCAACTTCCAAATAATGCAATTGTTGCCATAAATCTAAAAGAAATTGTCTTCGCTTGCATAAGTCTTGTGCGATATCAAAACACCGGTCGGAAATCCGGTTAAATCCGCGTTTCAATCTTATGCCTTGGGAAGTGGCCACATAGTTGTGACGACGATTAATTAAATAATGGCATAATTAATCATCAATTAAAAGAGAGATTTTAGCAATAAAAATGAAAAAAGTGCCATTAAATTATAGGCCGTGCCAACAAATCATCTGATCAGCATTAAAAATTAGGAATGAGCAATAAAGATGAGAAAAGATCTTCGGATGATCTAGTCGTGACCGATAAATCTGTCAACAGCAACAGCTATTGGTATATGTGCAATTACAGTATGGAGTTTTCCGCCAAATTATGTAATTTGAGTTACTCAACTATTCGCATATGTCTTTAATTTGTTGATTTTCCCATAAAAACAGTAAAATGAGCAATGGATATTTATTTATCCATTGCTCATTTTACTGTTTTTATGGGAAAATCAACAAAAATTAAAAGACATATGCGAATAGTTTAGTGCTCCAGATTACATAATTTGGCGGAAATACTGCCGTATTTAATTGCACATATACTAATAGGCTGTTGCTTTATTTGATAGATTTACCGGTCACAATTAGATTATCCGAAGATCTTTTCATCTTTATTGCTCATTCCTAATTTTTTAATGCTGATCACACATTATTTGTTGGCACAGGCCTTAATAATTTAGTGGCACTTTTTTCATTTTTTGGTGCTTTTTCTGAATTACTAAGTGCAGGTAAATATTTTAGTCATTAAATAATGTTCTGAATTTTAGAATAACGACGCTTCTAATAACGATTTAGCTACGAAGTATCATGGCATCGATGTAATTATTTGGTCTACTCTGACAAAAACATCCTCTTGTTTTTTGTCACTTTTGATTCATTTCTTTATCAAAAAGTCAGGTCTCAGCAATATTCCAACCGATTTTCGTTATCTCGGACTTTCTTTTAACGAGAAAAACCTAAATTAATTTTTAATTTAGGAAACTTGATATGCGAATATGTTTGTCTTATTAACCTCGTTTCATCGGTCTTGCAAAGATGGACGTGTGAATCACTTGTTGAACAGATTTTTACACACTGTTGTCAGAAAGTTGTTTCAGCGTGCATTGTTCTGCCGAACAGTTGCCAATGTCTTTGACATAAAAGTTATTAATAAGAGGGCTGTTGTGAAGAGGTCTATACAGGTGGAGAAGAAGTGGTTCAGTTGTATTAGTGTAATGCAAAATACTTTCATTGGGCTTATGCGATGATTCTCCTCTGTTGCTTGTCAACATGCGTGACGTAGATCTCCAAAAACAATAATTCATAACAGCAGCAAATCATAAGGCACAATGTTTATTTTCAGAATTTGGTACAGTTTTAAAAAGGTTTTTACCTTCTTGTGCAGTATAAGGATGTGGACAAGAACTAAACTTGCTTTGTTATCTTTCGCTTGTTTTTTGGAGTTTTACGTCACTATCCGAAATCATGGATTGTTACATATTTTTCGTTACTAATACCGACAAACACTTTGCTTTTTGCCACCAGGATACACCTTATTGGGGCTGATGCATGTAACTGATTCTGAAAGTTGTCAATTCTCCAAATGAGAAGATCATTTTCTTGTCTGAAAACAAATTGTACAAAAAATTATGTAAAATTCCGGGAAGTCCACATCTCTGCAGACTATCTGACATTTCAATGGAAAACTGAATCAAAAGCCCCCTTAATGTCCATGAATACTGAAGCCAGTTCCTCCTTGTGGTCAAAGGCCCGTTGAATATCTGATGAAAGCAGAGCTAGAAAATCGTTTGTGCCTTTGCTCTAGTGGAACCCAAACTGTGTACACACACACACACACACACACACGCACACACACACACACACACACACACACACACACACACACACACACACACACACACACGCACACACATAGAAAAAATAATTAATTTTAAGAGGCACGTTAAATTTCCCCTCGTTTAATTCCAAGCCAAAGAAAGCGTAAGCAACGAAATTGTTTGCAATCTTTCATGCGCCATACAACACTGTTGGCAATCTTTCATACAACAAGCTAGATTCAGGCGTTGCGTTATCTGGCTTAAATTTACATGAAATATCCCATTATTTTCTGCTAAATCCAGCATTCCCTGTGTACGTTTTCTTATCGATGTTCCTTGTGATATCGAATGGAACTTGAGTTGGTTCTAAAGGTTGGGGGCGCACTTAATGATGATTGGTAAATGATTGCCAACATGGGTATCGTGAATGACTTTCCACATCCAGTGAAGGATTGATATTGAACAGAAAGATAGGTCGAAGCTGCTTTCTTGAGCAGGAGGTCAGGTATGCATGTCACTTCACCAGTTCAAAATTGAAAATTACATACAGGGTACCAGACGTAGTGTTGACTGGATGAGGGATTTGTGGTTATCTGGCCCATGTCATGGGTGACAATTATGCCTTCCTTGGTGGAAATCATAAGATCGAGAACAGCGAAGGTCTAATAATTTTGCTACAGCCTACACTGAGTTTGCTAACCCTATTTTCAACAAACCACCAGACGGAAATCTTAATATGTATTGCTTACTGTTTATTTCCTGTAATAAGAGCGTTTTGTTGGAAGGAGAATCTCTATCCGTTCCGTGGGTTTTGTATAAGTACTTCTGCTTACGGGTAAACACCACCGTTTTTGGCCCTTCATACAACGGAATAGTGAGGATTACATGTATGTACAGCTTGATCTTGCCATTTGGAGAAACTGTACGCCATGGCAAGGCCTGCACTGGTGATGGCTTCCTATCACATCTCTTCACATCACATCAGACTCGGTCCTAGAAGCGTGTTAAGTGATCTATTGCGCATCTCCAAAAAATCATATGAACAGGAAACATTAGCAAAATACGGATGAAAAGTTTCACAAACTATTGTCTCATACACAAAAAGTGGAACTAAAATTTTTTTAGAATTTAGTAGCAGGCTTTAGTAGAATTTTAGAATGATTTACTACTCCCTGACATTTAAAATGATTTACTTCTCCCAGATGACATTCGGTTGGTTCTCAGTGCAACTTCGACAGACTTGCAAATCACGAGTGGTCATATGCTCAACACCATCCTGAGGCCAACTCATGTCTCAAGCGTTACTTTAAATTAAATGTATCATGTTTTTTCAATGAAAATTCATCATCACACTTTGTCAGTGGCCCCAAGCCCCCCTTGCTATTGGTCAATGTTTTTGGTCAATGAAACACCACCATTTTGTGAGTAGCCCCAACGACATCCTTATTGTTGATATAAATCAACCTGAAGCTTTTCTAAAGCATTGTAAAAAATTGCCTTGTTTTCCTAATTGAAAAACCATCACCATACTTTGAGACTGACCCCAACAGCATCTTTACTGTTGGTCTAAATCGGTTCAAAGCATACTATTTCTTCAAACCGGTCCAAATCGGAAATCATGTAATGCATAAATAATTTTCAAGACGTCGCATGAATTCTGCGTATCGTTACCAAACAAGCCGATCATTGAACGTATCAAGCGATTCTGGGTAAATACACGCTATTCTGCGGAAGCCTGTAGCCAGACATGTGACTGCATCAAGGTAAACGATTTAAAAAAAAATATACGAAACCTATCTTTGCGGAAGAAAATATTAAAACGGAACTGATTTCAAGATAATTCAGATAATTTATTCTGCTGTCAATCAGATTTACAATAAGAATGATAAATAAACTTTCTTGGTGTTTATTTCACGACTTTTATTAATGTAGCCAGATCTATTGTACATTAAATAAAAGAGATGTTTTTTAACTATTTACAATAGGCGGTGCAAAAATAGTGACACTTAGTCCATTTTCCGAAAAATAGTGACTTTAGTGACGTTTGCAATAGGCAGTGTTTCTCTTTTGCTGGGTGCTAGGTCACTCGGATATGCTCTGCAATGAAGAGGCAGACAGACGTGCAAGTGTTGGAAGATACTAAAACGTGGTGTGTATCCGTGGAGAACATTCAACGGCTGCAGGTGTTCATCAACAGTTGCCTGCGGTATATAATTCGAGCTTGGTGGCCTCACAATCTGCCCTTATAGAATCGAAAACTACTGAACCGATCACCGTGAAAATTGTGTATGCAGGGAATTTTGGGGCGGAAATTCCGGTTACTTTTTAGCCGGTCAAAACATTAGCCGAATTTATTCTCGGGAAAATGAAAGACAAGTCCCCAAACATGACCATTTTGTATGAAAAACGGGCTTTGGTCTTTTTGTACTGTCCGTCACTGTATAAGGTATGTGTGGGGCTGGTCCTTATAATGTTTCCCCATATCGATGTGCTAAAATTTTATATTTTGTTTTAGATAAACAAATCCCTTAACAACGCAGATTGGCTACCACATAAGACCAAGATGTTTTAAACGAGACTACCCCATATGGCATTGTTATAGGTTGTTTGGCCAAAGGTCGTTTGGAGTAAAGTCGTTTGGTATAATGTCATTTGGCATAAGATTTCGTATAATCAATAGTCATTTGGCATAATGACCATTTGGAATAATGACCATTTGGCATAAAACAGAGAAAAAATTAAAAATAAAGATTGTGCGGAATCAAATTGCACCACTTTTAAACTGTAACTTTTTACCCGTTCGGTATTTTATTTTCAAACCTTGGGTGAAATTAGTTCAATGTGTATTTATTTACGCTGTGAAAGTTTCACTAGCAGATGTGCAATCGCTTCAAAGATGGACTCTGAAGAACAGCAGCGGCGCAAAGAATATTTGCGCAAGTACCTCGAAAATCCGGATCTTTCTCATCGTGCTATCAGCAGGAAGCTGGAAATGGTACATTCTATGGAATCTCGTGTTTTAAATTGGTACCATGAACGTTAGACCATAGATCGGAAAGAAAAATTTGGCAAAATGGATCTCGGTAGAGTGTTAAGAATCACTAGCGGGTAGTTCAAGCTTTCAAGAGAAATCCCAGCAGTTCAGTTCGAGGTAGGTAAAACACATGCACGGAAGCTCTACACCCAGATGTTGAGGAAACCACATTGCCTCGTTATGGATGATGAGACGTATGTAAAAGCAGACTTCCGGCAGCTTCCGGGGCTCCAGAAATTTGATGTCCTTGAGGACGTTACAAAACAGAAGTCAAACTTGTCAAAGTTTGCCAAAAATATATGATTTGGCAAGCAATTTGCTCGTGTGTAAAGCGGAGCACCCCATTCGTGACAACTGGAACGGTCAATGGGCAGATGTACCTAAAGGAATGCCTCCATAAGCGTCTATTTCCTCTTCTGAGGTGGGTCCTACGATTTTCTGGCCGGATTTAACCTCATGCGATTACTCGAAAGAGGTTTTGGAGTGGTACAAGGCTAAGAAGGTCAAATTCGTGCCGAAGCATCTCAACTCCCGAACACTCCGGAACCATCATGAAGCAGGCACTTCGGAAGCATCCTAAGGATGTAAAATCAGAGAAAGATATGAAGAAAAAATGGATTGCCACACAAAAAAAAAGATGGTCGAAATGTTGTACAAGATCTTATGAGTAGTGTAAAGAAGAAGGTTCGTGCATTTGGATATGAAATTGAAATTAAATAAAACAAACAAGAGGAAATATTCATCTTACTCCCTCAAAATTTGAAGATGATTGGTTAAACGGGCGAATTATGCCCAATATATGTGTATGTTGCAATTTGATTCCGTACACTCATTTGGCCTAAACACAATTTATAAATATCGGTAAATGAAAGCTGCTTCACTTTCAGTGGGCATAATTATAATTTTTCATAGCTTAGGTATTTAAAATTCAATTGGTTTGAAGGTCTTTTGGCATTGGCAGCAAACAGAGAAAGATTGTTTGGATCTTGGATCTTGGACCTGTAAATTAAAGTTTCGTCAGAAACATTCAATTAGATCAATTTCTAAGCAATAAGAAAATTTAATCTGACAATATGGTTTTGGCACATAAATTTAAATATTAGAGTTAAATAAATTATCTAGTATAATAATTATATCATAGATTGTAAAATAATTTACGAAAATTTTGAAGACCTCAGGCTACGGCTAGAGAAGAGGAATTACAATACTTCCCATATTTGCCTATTTGTGACAATTATGTTTCAGTCGGTTCAAATGAATTATGAGAAACATAACTAAGCAATACATAATGTTAGTCAATACAAAAACTCACTGTTCAACATTAGCGAAGAAAACATTTGATTTTCAAACTTCAATCTTAGCCCTGAAACCTGAAACCATATTTTTAAGAACAGCTCATTTAAAGAAGGGAGTATTAAAATGAGCAAGATCTTATTCTAATGATATTATTCCAATGACATTGTGCCAAATGGTCATTATGCCAAATGAACATTTGGATTCTATATAGAGTGTTATGCCAAATGGTCATTATTCAAATCGGCAAAATGACAAATTAACACTTAGCTCAAGTTATTGTTATACCAAATGACATTAAGCCAAAGGACTTTACGACCTTATGCCACACGACCTTATGCCAAAAAATTTTATGCCGTATGGGCTGCCCTCGTTTTAAATATGTAAAATATGCGAATTTAGTATTTATGGATCAAAAGCTATAAGATATATTTAAAAAGTCGTTATTCCGTTTAACGGTACTTATCTAAATAGAAAGATGATAAACATACACTTTGGATGAAATAATAATCTATAAAGTGCAGAAAAGTAGTACAGCTTATTTAAAATCGATCTGGTTCGGACCCTTGTGCTGTGGGAAGTTTTTATAAGTTTGGATTCTGAAAGTTGATGGAAATTGTTTTGAATGTTGAATTTTGTATGAGAATAAACAGTTTGTATTGTTGTCCGGCAACTCAAAAACAAAATTTCTGACGACTTTCAATCTAAGAGGTATAGGTCATTGTCCTTAAAAGTGCACAAATTTACAAATAAATAGTCATTTGGACCCAACGCGATTCATTTGCCGATATCTCGTTTAGGATGCTGATATTCAAAGTATCAGCTAAAGGGCGATACGGTCAAAATTTGGTCAATATCAACTTGACGTATTTCTTTCAATTTTGCATTTAAAAAACCTGAACACCCCTCATTTTGAAGGTGTGTGTGTGTAGAATGTTGCTCCTATTTTGATTTTGGAATTCACTCTTCAGTTGTCAAAATGCCGTCCAAGCAAGAAGAGCAGCATATCAAAATTTTGCTCGCGCATCGCGAATATCCGAGCTACTCGCACGCAAAGTTGGCAAAATCGCTAAAAGTTGCCAAATCAACCGTTACAAATGTAATTAAAGTGTTTGGGGAACGTTTGTCGACAGCCAGGAAGTCTGGATCGGGGGGAAATCGAAAACCGGAAGCCGCTGAGACGACAAAGAGAGTTGCCGGTAGTTTCAAGCGAAACCCTAACCTATCTCTCCGAGATGCCGCAAATAAGCTGGGTGTATCGTCTACAACCGTGCATAGAGCCAAAAAACGAGCCGGACTATCGACTTACAAGAAGGTAGTGACTCCAAATCGCGATGATAAACAAAATACGACGGCCAAAGCGCGATCCCGGAGGCTGTACACGACGATGCTGACGAAGTTTGACTGCGTGGTAATGGACGACGAAACCTACGTCAAAGCCGACTACAAGCAGCTTCCGGGACAGGCAAAAGGAAGGGGAAAGGTAGCAGATATTTTCAAGCACACGAAACTGTCAAAGTTCGCAAAGAAATATCTGGTTTGGCAAGCCATATGTACCTGTGGCTTGAAAAGCAGCATTTTCATAGCTTCCGGGACTGTCAACCAAGAAATTTACGTGAAAGAGTGTTTGAATAAACGTCTGCTGCCTTTCCTGAAGAAACACGGTTGTTCCGTACTGTTTTGGCCGGATTTGGCATCTTGCCATTACGGTAAAAAGGCCATGGAGTGGTACGCCGCCAACAACGTGCAGGTGGTTCCCAAGGACAAGAACCCTCCCAACACGCCAGAGCTCCGCCCAATTGAGAAATACTGGGCTATTGTCAAGCGGAACCTAAAGAAGACAAAAAAAAACTGCTAAGGACGAGCAGCAGTTCAAGGCAAACTGGCTTTCTGCGGCGAAGAAGGTGGACAAGGTGGCTGTACAAAATCTGATGGCAGGGGTCAAGCGTAAGGCCCGGCAATTCGGATTTGGAAAAGCGGAAGCCTAACTGAATATTTTTCCTGAATTTTATACTAATTGAACTTGAAAAAGAAATTTAATTTGATTTTTTAAATAAACGATTTCACCGATTTACACGCGTTTTCCCTTGACCAAATTTTGACCGTATCACCCTTTATCATAAAATGAATCGCTTTAACTTAAAAATCAATGACATGAGAACGCAAAATCAGAATATTCATAAATTTTGCTTCTGAAACAAGTTATCAATCAATTTATTCAAATAAATCCAAATGACTATTTACAGCACTGTTCCACATTATACAATCGAATAAAAATCTATTCTATAGATTCAGTTGAAGTTTTCAGCAAGTTTTCGACCGTTTCAATGGCTTCAATGCATTCAGGTTAATTTAAAATTCAACACAGCAAAACATAAATCATCTTAGAAATCATGAACGCAAAATCGTAAAGCACACCAACACACGTAGGTATTTAGTTACTTAACAAACGGAAATCATACGAATACGGTTGGTTGTTTTACTTCGGTGTACTTTTCTCCGTCTATTTGGTGTACAAATTTTGCTGTTCGAACAACACTGACAATTACACCCTTTTTTTGACATGTTTTGTCTGCGACTACTTTGATGCGATATTAATTTTTTTTTGCTGTGAATTTAAAAACTTTGATCATTTTAAAATTTGGAATCTGGCGCACCCGAAACACTTGTTGCAATCAAAATAGTTACACGCACTTTGCACTATTTATATTATTACATTGAAATCAATCCATCGTACAAGACGTTTCCTCGAAGTTTACCGAGTTCCTATATTATTATACATAGTATAAACTGAACCGAAAGCCCCTCCCGAACGCATTGTATCAAACTGTAGAAAGACAAGAGGCGTGTGACGTTCGAAGGATTTTTAGATCCCCGAGTGGGTTCAATTATAACAAGTTCTAGATTACCTGTTTATTGTTACTTAATGGGCGTTGAGAACTCACGGTAATGCCTACAGCTGAGAGCCGGAGGCACCCAGAGTCGGTGATTGATTACGGCAATTTAATTGACCAACCCTCTATAATCACTGCCGTTTATTTAACGCGTTAGAATATCTAAAGTGATTGGTTCCAGCGGACAGCTGAGCGACAACAAAGCGATAGAGTGCGTTCAGCTGGAATGGGCAAAATGGCACCTGATTTGCAAAACCCGAAGGAGCAATTACGCCCGATTCGGCAGCTCCGCACAGTGCAACTGCGTTTCTGAGTTATGAATTATTGATGCCAATAAAATTCTCATCCAATGGAAAACACCTCCCCCTGGATCGGTCTACAGACGTCAGGCTAAATGCACTTGTTTTGATCACTTGGCGGCGCTTGAAACGGCACCACCTGAGTTTTGCGCTGCAGAAAAAAAACAAATTATTTTCGATTAAGAACTTGTGCTTCGTTCCGGCCTTCCACCGTGCACTTTTATGACAACGGACTCAAATCAAAGGCCACAATTGGATCCACGTTCACGATGATAAATGGACCATTGGCGTGGAACAACGTGGACATTCCATTCCGGTTGGTGGTCATAGTTAGTATGCTTACCCAAATGGAAGGTTGCTGGTGTTCTAAGTACCTGCTGCTGCTGCTGCTCGATACAATGTAGGACTCCTATGAACGTTCCGCGGTCGATTGGCTTCAGTGTCACGCGGTCCTTGATCGCAATTCTTAAGTTTTGTGCGGTATAACCAATTTACGTTTGCCGGAGAGAGTGGAACTAATCAACCGACGGCGACGACGATGACGAGAATGAATACAATTACCGGGTGTTGTTTGTACAACTCAACCAGAACTTATTTGTTCACTTGCAATGGCTACCAGCTGGATCTTCCTAGGCTAGAAGCACTATTTGTATTCCAATCACACTCTATATCTGTTCGTTCTATATGGGTTCCGAAATAGTTTCGCAGAGCGTTGGTGTGCACCTCTATTCGCGATCGCGTCCGGCACTTGAATGAAGCAAATTTCTCCAAGTGAGCGTCAATGAAGATTCTAGTGTGCAATTGTTATGCCTCTGGGAACTGTTTGCCGCGCCTGGTGACGTTTCCGAGCGGTTCAAGATCTCCGCGTGTATAGAACAACAACGGCCATCTAACGTCTCGAATCGGGAAGTAGTGCTGATTTGTAACAAGTGCAGTGCTCTACCCGGGTGGCGTGTCGCGGATTTCCAGGGGGGGTTCGGGCGGTGGGAGGGATAAATTTCTTATGCAATTTCACCAGCAGACGACTGGGTCGACTGAGTCACGTTGATTCTGCGATTTTATTGCCCGCAAAGAACAACGCTTAATGCGGTGAGATAAACAACTGGGAATGTGTACGTTCTCGGAGTCCAGTTGATAGAATATTCCGAGTCATAAAAAAAGCATCAGCGTAAAAACGATTAATTACGGAGTATGAATGAGTTATCGGGATGACTGGCTTTGATTGGGTTGCGGTGGGAGGTTTTTTTCCACCAAGTTTTCCCGGAACAGGTCGTCAAATTAAAACCGATAAAATCCATCAAGCAGTAAGTCGTTTCATGATCAACTCTCGGATTAATTGATTGTGTTGTTATGTTCTACCGAATGCAATGACTGGATGATTTTTTTGATGCGTTGGCGATAAAAGATCTTCCTTTTAAATGGGCGTAAGATTTGAATAGATAGTGAAACGTTGTGTTTTTAGGTTGTGGTAGTGGGACATTGTGCTTTCGAAGGCTCAATATGATAAATGATGTTGACTCAACTTCTTCAATGTTTTTTTCGATCATGAGGTTTTATCATAATAAATTTGAAATTCATCTTAATGTTGCTTTTGTATTTAAATCACCAACAGTTAAAATTGAGAGTTGTAACTTTTTAACCAGTCCTTCCAAAGAACAGGCTCGAAGAGGTTATCGATTTGTTACTATCAATATCGTGAATAATAAATCGATTTATTATCGATTTATTATTCACGATATTGTCATAGTCATAACCAACAAAATAATACATACAATTTTTTGAAGAAAAAAACAAACACAGTCTTTTTTCCGATGCTAACAAAGCAGTAGATTTGCCTACCCCAAAAATTGTCAAAATTTATGAAAAAGAAATTATTTCCAAAATGGTATTGTCCATAACTCCTTTCCAAAACGTTGGAAGGTGAAAGGTTTGAAAGGGGTTTGAATATATACTCATACGGAATCAATTGGATCCAACTCCATGCTTCTGGAGACTGAAGGGTTGAGAGGTTAAATTCTGCTTTGTTTAAGCTATATTGTCGATCATGTCGATTTAGTCTTCAATATTGCCGAACGAGATTTCACCCTCTCGTGGGTCAAATTTTCCACCTTGTCGACGGCGAGAGGGCTTATCTCATGCTATAAACATGCATGTGAGACCAAGAATTTGACCAGTAGTGAAAGTATCACATATTCTTTATCTATGATAATGGTGATGATTTAACCTGTCTTTCAGCTTTTCCAGGACATGTGAGATATTAGGGCCTACCTGATTTTTCTTTTCAAAGAGAAACCAATGGATGTCTGATGTACTTTGTACATACATGTTTACTATTTCAAAATGTATACTATTTATTATTTCATTATAATATCTTACTATTTTCATCATATCATTGTATATTACTTATTATCATATTAAATTTTCAGGATGTGGAATTTCAACGTTGTATACATGTACATGTATTTTCGTTTTATATATTTAAATTTTCTTACATATCATATTTATTCATAGATATTATTAATTGAATACATTCATGTTTCATCATATATGATTTTATGTTTAGGTTGCTTTGGGGTGCAGTGCAACTGGCGTTCGATGTTCTGTTGCTTATATCATGCTATTGGCGAGTAGCTATAAACTTCCAGCGTATCGTTAACCAAAACGAGCCCTGCTGCTAACCTTTTCCCAACTATCCAACATCCCAGTGATTTCTCGTGGAAGTGCAGAAGATTTATCAGCTTCCTTAAAAGCGAGTATCACGTCAACATATTCCTTCCCATTTCCTATTTGACCAGCGTTCGGACACGGCCGGCGCCGGTATTGCTTTATAATGGATCACCAGTTTTTACACATTGAGGATGTATGTTAGCCCCATCATCTGTTGGTTCTTTGCAAACGGATCAGCCCATCGAAATTTAAATATACTATTCTTTATATTATATATAATTTCAAATTCCAAAGTTTTATACAATAGTCTTTAATTAATTTTTTAATTCTAGTTACTAAAATATATGTTAACTTTCAAGGTTCATAATGAATAGGCAAGTTTTTTAAAACAATTGCAGCTGTACAACAATCTGCAAACATGAAATTCCGCATATAATTTATTTCCTCTCCATTATTAGGAGAGTTATTATTATTTTCTATCATTTTATATTTTTAATACCATTCTCTATGACAATACATATTGATCTAACAGTTGCATCACAAATCATTTCCATTTATCATTGCTAAGGTTTCATGATTTATGTCAGTATTGTCTTATTATTTTGACATTATAGATTATATACTTTTATTTATTGTCTTATTTGTCCAACGAACATTTTGAGCCGTTCTTCTCCCTCTTACGATTTTGAAGTATCTAGTGCTTTGACTACAAGAAGCTGCAACTGAAGCTGCGTTACACTTTTGCGGTTAGTTCTGAATGTGGTTTTCATTTTTTGCTTCGCCATTGGTCGTTTTACAAATCTGAGCTAGATCTAGTGGCGAGAAGTGGGAGTTGCGTTCGGAAATAACTGCCAATCTGACTCATGAAGCCCATTACTTATTCATTAATCTTGTTATCATCATTGTTGTTATTATTATTGTTCTAATTTTACTTGACAGAAAATGTATATTATTTTTAATTTCAATTACTCTCTAATCTCTCTACATACTCCTCTTATTTAGACGTATATAGTGCCTTCAATACAAGAGGCCGAAAAATCTGCGACAGACATTCGTTCTTAGTTTTGAAATCCGATGAAGTTTCCTAGTTGATTTATTATTCTTCTTCACAGGCTCGACAGTTGGTGTTACTAATTTTAACAATTTTAGCAACCATGGACCAGCATTTTGATATTAACTATTGCTTCAGATTGTATTATGTTTAATGGCTCTGACAACTGTTACATGTTATAGCCCCCAAGAACCAGCAGAAAGGAAATTTCGACATGCAACGTATACAGTTTTGAAAACATACAGAACAGGCTATCAATTTTTTCGTCTCAAATTACATACTCCTTATGTATACTTATTTCATTTATATATTTCATATTTGATATATATTGCATGAACCTGATTATATTTCATTGATTTAAAACATATAAATACTGGGATGGGAGGGTGCATCAGGGCATCATTGAAGTTTCAATTGGACAATGGAGTGGATGGCCAACCGGAGTCTAGGAGGGGATGTGTCTATCATTCATGATTGCTACATTCCACTCCAACAGTTGTAATGAATTTGACGCGCCTTTCTCAAACAAACCATCTAGTGGAAAGCTTAATTGAATTGCGTATTTTGTTATTCGTTTTATTGGATCATATTGCTGGAAGGAGATTCTCTGCTTACGGACCTGCCCAACCCTTTTTTGCCCTTCATACAGCAGTATGTTGAATTTAGAACGGTAACAAAGCATGATCTTTCTGTTAAGTGGAACCGCATGCAGGGCAAGGCCCACGCTAGGATGGTGGCTTCCTACATACATACATAGTGAAAGTATCTCATATTCTAGTCATTTTTTCACTGCCACGTCGTAGAACGTTTATATAAAGGCACTAACATCAGGTGTGATACTGGCCGCAATTCACTCTTAAACTTCTTACTTTCAATCTTAGGGAAACGACTAAAAGTACACTTTTCATTTTCGTGGCAACTTATGTTGTTGTTTATCCATAGGTTTTATGGAATGAATAACCAAAATACCTGGTTTGATAATGGTATAATAAGTCAATGTAATTGCAACATCTTCGAAAAGGGTGAATGTTTTGATCGGGGTAATTATCTTACTGTTCGAAGTGAAGCACATAGTCATAGAAAAGTGTTACTTAAGCCGGACGAGGACAAGCTGTTTTATTAGAGATAGGACGCGGAGGGCCCGCTTAGGATACAGCATTTGAAGCAGTAGAATAAATCTTTCCATGTGGTTTATATCAGTACCAGTGCTTGATGAGTCATCCACAATATCCTAGGGTTATCGTTTCCTAGTTACCTCCTTGTTTGCATAGTTCAAAGATTTCAAACACGGCACATCAAACCAGCCGCTCTAATTTAAAGTTTATGGGTGGGTGTAATGCGAGGCGATGAGATTGTATCCCTCATACCACACTATAAATTAATAAAAAGGAAACAATAAAAAAAACCCGCTAGATAGGAGGTAGAGCAGTTCTCTTAGATGTTTCAAATTAGTTCTTATTCGAAATATTTTAAATTTGGGATAACAACTAAATCCCAAGATGTAGAGAAGACTGTAAGACTGAAGGGGTGGAAAAAAGTTTTTGCTTTTTTTTCGTTTATGGTTAGTTTAAAATGACTCAAACTTATTGGTCAGGGAAACGAAAAATATTAATGAGAATATCACCAATGATCTCACTAAAATATTTTTCTTCTCATCTTTATGTTACTCACTCTCTGCACGCGGCTAACGTTACACCGTGAGGCAACGAGTGTTCATTCCGAATTTCAAGAGTTGAATGCTGCCCTATTCAAACTCGACAAACCAATAATGGGAATGAAGATGGTATGTACATATAATTGCAGCCTATAGGATAATAGGAACAACTATGGAAACACTTCGAAATCAACCTAGGACACTTGAGCACAGGAAGAGAAGTATAGCCAGGGCCAAGTAAGTATATACGAAATCAAAATTATATTATACAGGAATTGCTTTAAAAAGATTTATGGCAAAAAACACTCACTACTAGTACCGATTAATATACAAATTAAACATTTCAGGCCATTTTGTAGCAGAGCAATAATCTTAATCCAAACCCAAGTAACAATTTTGGTTTTATAAGGGTTCTGAAGAACGTGAATTAGACTTCAAGAATGCTATAAAACCATGATAAAACTAGCAATGTTCCTTGGGAAGACACTACAAACCCCTCCCCCAACCTAATCCTTATCCCCACCCATGGCGATCATGTAGCCTGCATGTGGCGAGTCAGCCATTACCCCTCCTTCTCTATCAGCCTTGGATTGACTTGCGCTCTTACTGCCCCACCATGTGCTGCAAAATGAAAATGAAAATGAAAAATGAAATATTGCCAAATAATTAATTGAAAATTTAAAGAAATTTGGATAAAGCTATTCCAAAAATAATTGCTTCCAGAGAGTGTTTAATGAACCTGTAAATTTGCGATTTAAAGACTAGAACGGCAGAATGCTTAATTTTCATTTGGATAAAGACAATAAACGCTCAGAATGTTGGTATGGTCTTTTCTGTAAGTGACAGAACACTCCTGTTATGTATGTAGCATTCAAATCATCTTTGATCAACCACATTTTCTGGCCAAACATTTTTTACAAGTAACACGATATGGTTAATTGTACGCATTTTTGCTTGAATGTGACAAATAATTATGGTGATATAAAACCATTTAGGATACCACTATATAATTGAAAAAGCACAGGAAAAAAAAACAAAATGTCAGACGTAAACAAACATGTCCTAACTTAAAAATATCAAACATTTAATGGCCATATGGTTATATGGCAAATCTATCCGTCAAATGACGGTGTAGAACTCTAAAATGAGAATTTTACTTTAGGGCCATAACAAAAAAAAACTTGTTTATAGAAAGGAAAACTGATTAATATACTTTGAAGGCATGTCTCTTTACTTTAAAAAAACATTAATGAACATTTGAATACGGTCCGTCATCAGCTGTTTGGCGAAGCTTTGTCGTGATGTTAGAACTGGAACGTTTTACAGCTTTTTTTGATTCTTTTAATCAGTTGTTTACAGTCTTTGGCTCTTCTGTTGTTTTTGTACATCAGCGACCTCAGATATCCAAAGAAATCTTCATTCGGACAACACTGGGGCAAATTTGTTGGATTGCGGTTTTTTGGTACATACGGAATGTTTTAGCTTTCCAAGAAGGCTTGTGTCATTCTCGCATAATGCGACGATGTTTTATCCGGCCAAAACACATAATTTCCATCTGCATGATATGTTTGAAGAAAGGAAATCAATATTTTCTTCAAACATTAACTTTGGTACACTTCTTGATTAATAGCCAAACTCTCAGATATTACAATATATAGCATAATTTTATGCTCAAACTTATGCTTAAACTAATTTGTCACGTTTGGAAATGCATTAGAAATGTTATCAGAATAATATAGATCGTTTCCTGGGATGTCGGTTTTTGAGAGAGGGAAGTAGCTTTCATCACCCAGAACGAAACATTTTCCGGTGTAATTTCAGGTCATCCAGCGGCATTGGGATTTTACGGTTGATGTTCGTTTATTCCTGTGCTCTTGATTTCTTGTGGTAGACTGTTCCTATCTTCTTTAAAGTCTTGATGTAAGGTTGCGTAGTCTTGAGATTTTTTGCAGCATCATATTGACTAATCGAAACCTTGTTGTTAAAAGTACTATTTAGCAACCAAAGTCCTTTCTTCTCCATTACTTCAGCCGGTCTCCTACTACCACTCTTACGCGCTGTTCTTGAGTATGCAAGGATTCGTTAGATGGTTGGAATGGAACATTCTTGGGTGAATAACCCCCTTGTCTGGTAAAAGAATATGCAACCGATCGTGCTCTTATACTACCTTTTGCTTTGATCTTGTTCTAGCAATTTGCCTCTCTCCCAATAATGCCTAACATGGGTGAGAAATTATCTCCTGCTGTTGGGTTTATTTTTGGCATGTACCGATTATTTCACACATAAATGGTAAACCATTTCAAGGATTCTGGAGTGACTTTCATGTTAATGAGGCTTCAAAACTACCAAACCTAAACTGCTAACCTATCGAGAAAAACAAACTGATCTGAGAATCTCAGAAAGGTTAAAGCAAACAAGAGAAGGGCTGTTTTTTTGAGTTTATGTGTTGAAGATGCGTGACCGACCACTTGTTTGCTGTTATCAAGTCAAGCAGCAAATAGTGAGCATAGCAACAGTAAATAAAAATCTATAAATGTTAGTTTTGTAAAAATTCAATAGATTAACCAACTTTTCAGGATACCTCAGATCACGTTTTGGGTGAAATGCTGCTATCGTAGAAAACGAATGAATACGTGCTTAAGCGTGGACCCATAGAACTCTACACATTAACACTTAACAACATTTCTTGCATTTCAGGATCAACCGAATGATGATCATATATAATTGACACGAATACTTGTAGAATTTTTCTTTTACATAAATGTATACACTATTAATTAAATATTTAATAGGAATGGGAAGAACCATCAGGGCACCCGATGGAAGCACTCTAGATGGGTAGAGAGGGAATGCCAACTCCCCGTTGCTAACAGTTTGTGAATAGAGGCTACTAGGCCATCTTTAAATGTTTACATTGTTATTAATTTCCTCGATTTTGTACTAAGTTTTTCAGATGTTTCTTTGCAGTTTTGCTCCAATGTAGAAATTATCTTGGATTTTTGTTAAATTATATTATGTTTTGTTTTTTATCACAATTTTGTGAAAATATCGATACATCATACGTTACAAAAATTCTACAATACTTTGTTTTTGAGTAACGAATTGTGTAAACAGATAATGTTCGGGAAAATCCTAAAAATTTCAAGTTTATTTTCCAGGGAAAACTGGATATAATGATATAAAAGATAATATCTTTTGTTTTTTATCAAATTCATAAACTCTACAGGTGGACAATATTTCAAAATAATCTAACACTCTTCAGCCAAAAATGGACGACATTAAAATAAAAACTTCAAAAAGATGACTATCCACTTAGTTTGTACTGACCCCGTTCTTATAAATTGACTGAAAACAACGTCTGTACAGGATGGCAACGATGGTTTGTCAGGAAAATGAATGCTCATAAGACACAAGGAAACTTCCTCAGATTTGACCTCCGTGAGATGCTTCTTTAGTGCCTGCTTCATAATAGCCCAGTATTGTTCGATGGGTCTTAGTTCCCGTGCGCTCAAGAGGTTCATGTCCTTGGGTTCGATAGTGATTCGTTGGGTTTGTACCACTCCAGGACAATATTTGAATAGTGACACGAAGCTAGATCCGACTAGACGATCGTAGGGTCTTCGTGCTACTTCAACAGAGGAAGCAGACGCTTCTGTAGACACTTCTTGAGGTGGATCTCCCCGTTTATAATCTCGGTAGCGACGCACGGCGCACTCCGTTTGCCAGATGAGCAGATCGCTTGCCAAACCATGTTTTTCTTGGCAAACGGGTAAATTTTCTACAGCGTTTTTCCGTGTTGCAATTTGATATGGGACAGCCTTTACTCGATCAAATACACATTCTTTTGCCACCCACGACTGACAGCGATAAAAATAAATAAAAAACACTCTCATTTTGAAACAACATTTTACGAGTTCATCAAGTCAAAATAAAACCTCTGATAGGAGCAAAGAAAATTTGAGCGAACAAGGTTTTAAGATCGTTGTAAACAAGCTGTGTAACGACTGTTCCGGAAAGTATAGGCACACCTTATTTTAACGGTCACTTTGAATATAATGAAATATTTCAACATGTTTTGGCTGTGTCCTTTTGTTTGCACATTTCTGAATGACATAGCATCAAAAAAGTACTCAGTTTTGTGTTACCTATCAAAATGCGCGGTCTTACTCCGGAACAGCGAAAAAATATCGTGCACAAATAGTGCACTGTGAGCGGACTCTTCCTGAGAAAATTGGCCAAGGAAGAGCGTGTAAGCGTCGGAGCGGTACGATCTGCGTTTCGAAAATATAGAGAACAGTGTACGTTTGAAGATGCGCCGAAGAGTGGTCGGAAATCCGGTCCTGTTAGTCCGGATATTGATAAAAAGAACCAGCGACTTCCGTTCCGGATGTTGCGCAAAACTAGGGATCTCGTCGAGTAACGTCATGCGTACCAAAGAAAGACTTGGGCTAAAAACATACCGAAAGCAGAAAAAAAACCCAAAAGGAACCCAAAACAGGCCGCGTCCGTGAAACCACGGGCCCGCAAACTCTACGATTCGTTATTGTGTAGAAGTTCTGGGTGTATAATAATGGACTATGAAACGTATGTGAAACAAGATTACAAAACGCTTTCCGGGCCACAATTCTATACTGTAAGCGAAGACAAAGACATCCCCGAAACGGAGAAGGCAATTTTTACCGAAAAATTCGGTAAGAAGGTTATGGTTTGGCAGGCAATATGCGAGTGTGGTAAAACATCTAGTTCGTTGGATTTTTCCCCATCACAACGGAGACGATGAACACTCAGAAATACGTCAAGGAATGTCTCCAGAAGCGATTATTGCCGATGATCAGGCAGCACAAAGGCCAAGTAGTGTTTTGGCATGATTTGGCGTCATATCATAACGCAAATGACACTTTAGAATGGTACAAAAGTCAAAATGTATGTTTTGTGCCGAAAGACATGAATCCGCCGAACTGCCCAGAGGCACGGCCAATCGAGACTTTTTGGGCTTTAACCAAAGCAAAGCTTCGAAAATTCATAAAACCAGCGGACGACATCCAAAAATTTAAAAAAGATTGGCCAAAAGTGGTCAACATGGTGGGAAGTACCACTGTGCAGAAGCTAATGGGTCATGTTCGAGGAAAAGTTAGGAGTCCTGGCTATGTTTTAATATTCTGATTAAACGAGAGTAAAATATCATATAAAACACAAATATACAGATGATTTGCCAAATAAAATTATTAAAACTTAAAAAAACATGACTTTTTTGTAATTTTGAAAGTGTGCTTATACTTTCTGGAACAGTCTATATGTTCTTTTAAACCCAGAGATCGAAATTCTCACTCAGCAGGGTGAAAACCACGCTCTCTTTCAAGCAGGTTGTCGATGAGTAGCGTACCGTTCACTTATTCATCTCTCCTTTTTCGCCGATTATTCAAGCAAAACAATGCATTAGGTCCTAAGTACATTGAGAGACTCTCTTTTTCGACTTTCTCTTTGCGTTCCTACGGCTATGTAAGAACATGTTCAACTATTTTGAACTTACAGCACGGTAGTAATAAGTGTGATTACGGATCCAATACGTCGAAATCGTCAGCAAATCGTTTAATTGACAAGCTATTAACCAAAGAGAAAGTCGACAAAGAGAGTCTCTCAATGTACTTAGGACCTAATGCATTGTTTTGCATTGTTGCATTGTTTTGCATTGAATTCAGTATTCTCTCTCTTGCGTATGCGAAAATATCTCTCTCCAAAATTCAACGAAAATATTTTCTCATGTCACATTTTTCTCTGACAACATGCTCGTAAAACCTTAATCGTATACGAGGAGCAAAACCGAATATAAGGCCAAACCGGTGCACACTGGTACCGCCATGGACCATCATTATCGAATTATAATGACAGAATGAAACATAAAACATGAAGACGGGTGCATTTTCAGGTGTCAAAAAGTAAGTGAAAAATAATTATTGGCATCTAGGATTCACTGAAAAAGAAACGATTTATCAGCTACTCATGCTCTCCGAAAATTATAAGTCGCCGTTGCTTTTCTCGCTGTGTGCGTATAAAAGTCTCTCGCTTCTCACATTCTCATATGCTTCTCCAAGCGGGTGAAAAAGGACGTTTCTCTTCTCAAGTAGGCGAAAATTTCAGTCTCTGCATAAACT
>JASCZW010004476.1:0-50260 GCA_034211315.2 Aedes japonicus
CCTTCAAGTCAAAATGACCCGTTGCGCGCAGACCGTGAGACCGGTGGGTGCCTCGGAGTTCTTATTTATTATGTGTTGCTTTTTTCAATTACCGTTAATCAGTGTCAATTAAGAAATTGACCTAATTAAGAAGGACGCTTACGAAACGACAAAAGAAAGAGAGAAAAACACTCGGAAGATGGAAGAAATGCCGGTCGACTGACCGACCGGCTTCGGCATCCAGCCTTTTGCAAAGATGCTAGCCAGACTGACTGACTGACTGGCTGGGAGGAAGTCTGCTTCCTTTCCGGAAGAAGTGAATGAACAAAATTGTAATATCGCTGAGTAAGCGCTGAGTAAGCAGTATTTGCTTTCTTTTTCAGACACTGGCTGGTTCTGGGAATTTTTCCCCGGCCTTCCGAGAACGTCCTGCGAGGTTCTCGGTCGATGACATTTCTGCGTCCCACGAGCCCTCGAATGCCGCCGGTTGTGGCGAAATTCCACTCATCAATTTCCAGCAACATTGTATCGGAGCTTCTGTTCGCGTCCGGTCAGTGTGGAAGCGAAGCTCAAAGTTATTGCTTAATTTGCAAATTTCCGCACGTCTAGGATTGGTATAATTAATGAACGGTTGCGAGCATTTAAATAAACCATCCAACTGTTGAATTTCGCAACAATACAGTCGGAACTGTGACCGGCGTTGCCACAGCGACGGCACAGGTAAGAGAGTCCATCGTGGCTTCCGCCACTCCGTGGTGCTTCAAGAACAATGTTGCCAACAGCCACCAATACATTGGTGCATGCGAGGCGAGCTCGGTTGAACAAATTAACAAACACTCTGTGGGTGGTGGGCGGTGGAGGGTCGAGGTGGCCGCGGGACGGTTCCGCCAACACGAAACACAGATTAAGAGATTAGTTAGAAACAGCTCTACTATGTAATAATTTGTTTAGGTTTGCGTGGTATTTCCTCGCCAGACGGTTTGGCGACGATCCGAACGAAATGAGCTTCAAAGGGAAAAGAGAGCTCTCAGCGGAAATTGATTGAAATTTCCGAGTTCACCGGCTGTAATTGAAATATATTAATTTCCACAGTTTTTCAAATTCCGCAACTCGTTGGAGTCACTAAATTAATTGAATCTCTAAACAACGAATGAAAAATGAGCTATTTTTCCGCCAGTCGCCCCAGAAGAATGGCGTGGCTCTTAAAACTTTGCGGTGATGGAAATCGAACGAAAGTATCATTGTTGTTCTTGTTTGGTGTGGTGGATCTTCAACACTTTCCATTTAACTTTATGATAAGAGGCAATCCCTGGAAGTCTGGGATGGATATCCGAGAGAGAGTAATCTTCGCTATCGATAGACGATGTAGGGTTGTCGGGAGAATAATCATCGAAACTGACGCCCCTTCAATCTATATTACTGTAGAGAAGCTCGAATAAGTATTCACCCTCGAAGCAAATTTAAGTAGATATTGTATCCTGTTTATGCAGCAGAGGTGAATAATTTTCTCCTTTTTCCCAATCACTATTTAAGAGGTTTGAATTCAAATTTGAAGTGCTTATTTTATGCCACCCCTACCGAGCAGACGACCGCCCACCCACGGAAGAACACCTTAACCGGTATTAAGACGAAAAGCACGTGGTTTTGTGAAGGTGGATTGTTGAAAAGTTTTCCCTTCGCCGAAGGACTTCTCCGCTCATCCCCCTGCAGAACTTCCGCTCAGACAGACGAAGCATGTTCTCCGGATAAGGAAATATGATCAAAACCGCGCCCCCTTTCGATGATGGCGCTTTCTCTCTCCCTTCACCAATATTCAAATTTAATTCACTGGAAATTCCTAATAGATTTTCCACATCAAGGTAATCGCATCGGCGCTTCTTCTGTTTCCGGTGCTGTTATTGCCTTTGTGTATGGCATCGGCCGCCTGGCGAGGCGGCGGCTACAGTCGAGTGCTTTGAAATTCCACCCAAGTGTACTTGGTTTTTGCCGGTTTATCATTGATCACTTTTCGCCCCCCGCCCTCCTCTTTCTGGTGGGGCTCAAAAGATATCCCACTTTAGCGCAACAATTGCACTTATGCGGTTGAACTTGTGAATGGAGTCGGAATGGATATCTACGTTGCAGCCGGAGCTGGTGGCGAATTGGATGGCATTCCCGTTGTCTCCATTTGGCGGCTTTGTTGTGATGGGTCAATTGTAAAGCGTGCGTGCACGGAGAGAATAATTAAACAGCTCTGAGCACTTCATTTCGAAATTTACTCATCAATGAGTAACCCCACTTTAGTGAAACTGGGAAATGTTTACTAAGCCCTGGATAATTGTTTTTTTCGTGTGAAGTTGTTTTGCTTATAATCACTCTGAGCCTAAAAATTGTACTCTTAAAAAAGAAACACTTTTTTTTGTGCATAAAGGCTCGAGCTCAGTGATAACGGAAGCAGAACGGTAACGGCAACGTAAGAGCCCAATCTGACTAAACCTGCTTGTCGGAGAGAAATCTGATTAGATCCAAGCTGATTCCAATTAGACATATCGGCGTTACTTGCGACAACTCTCAAACTTACCGTTTCCGTCCATATTGTGTTTGGGCCTTAACCACAGAGAACAAACATCCAGACTCGAACATTTTTTTCCCCAATTTACTGTGTAAATTTTCAAAAGCAAACCGTTGGAAAACAGTACCGCCTAGTCTAGATTTTACCAAACTAAAATTGACAACCAATCAACGGCTATCAAATCTCCAGGTTTGCAGGTGGCACCATCAACATACGATTCTCCAAAACTAACAGAAGAGCGTGTCTCCGATTTATTTGAAAATTTGTACACACGTTTTACCCACGAAAGTAAGTTTTTTCCACTTATGCGATAAACATTTGGACTCAAGAGTCAGTTTTAAAAAGGGCGTAAGCATTTTAAATAGCACTTCAATTAATAATTTGTAGCTCGAACACCTTTGGTTGTACAAAAAACAACTATCTAAGAACAAGTTCTGGCCCTATGTGTTAAGGTTGTGCTTATTTTGGCAAATAGATGAGATTTTAAATATGCTTTGAAAGTTGACCTTAGAGAGACACTTTTTTCACTTCAGAATCTCTACACTTTTTTTTACTGCCATTTCTCCATCCTGAACTCTTCGCTTAAATTTGCGTAATAACTTCAACTTTTAACAGTAAAAAAAAAATCGCTTTTTGAGAAATTTAAATTTTTATGTTGATTGTAGATTTTGTTGTTGAAATTTTTTCAGTGAATATTTTTTTCATAGTGTCACAACTTGTTCTTTTGTACAGTTTTTTTGTACAACCAAAGGTTTTCGAGCTACAAATTATTAATTAGAGCGCTATTCAAAATGCTTACGCCCTTTTTAAAACTGACCCTTGTGTCACTAAAATTTATGTTATGCCTTGTTCAGACTACGCTGTTGTAACATAATACAAGGGTGTTTTGAAAATTATCAACGGGGAAAACATCATCAAGATAGCCTTGTATTATGTTACAAAGCTGTATTATGAACAAAGCATAAGCGTGGAGAATGCTCAGTCTCCTAAACCAAACGCGTATGCAAGTATCATACAAATAAAAAAATATTGAAAATAATTTTCCATATTTCCAGGTCATTTCGCCTGGAAACACTCAGAAACGAGCTTTTATTTTAAAATGGCAGTTACAGAAATTCACATATGGAGAGCACTTCAGCTTGGATGTCTGTTCTCTGTGCCTTAACTGTTTATTTCATGGGCAAAAATTAAAAAAAAAAGAAAGTTGAACTAGATCAGAGTGTAATGTTTACATGTGCAAAATTTTGTCACAATCTGTCAAGTGGTTATCGAGATGGCTTCCAAGCAAGAAGTGCTTTGATAAAAAAAATATGAGCACGGTCGTAAAAAATCCAGACCAGTCCCACAGGTGGATTGCGAAACAGTTGGAATCGACAATTTGACCATGTCTCGTGTTGTAAAATTGTGCCAGGAGACCCAGACGACCCAACGGAGAACTGACAGCGGAATAAAAGTGAAAACAACCGGCCCCGTGCTTGCAATGAAGTTAAGGATTACTTCAAGCGCAATCCGAACCATTCGATGCGGGACGTGGCCAACAACGTCAATTTTTCCGTCTGGTTTGTTCGGCAGACGATGAAGCGGGCCGGACTTCATGTCTTCAAGGTGCCAATAAACAGAATAGGAAGCCAGAAATCTTTCCCACGGGTGGTTGGTGCAGCCGAAATGTATCGTAATGGACGAAGATACGTACATTAAAGCGGACGTCAAGCAGATCCTCGGCCTGGAGTTTTTTGTCGGCTGGTTACTGTTGTCAGTGAACTTCGAGCGCGGTTAACGACCGTGGCGAACACGAAAACTCGGTGACCGTTGCGTTTCGTATCCAACACTTTTCAGCAGAAGGTGTGGTAAATGAATACCACCAAAAGCTTGATGAGCGGATAAGGGAATGTTCATAAACCACGTAGACCGAAATTGGACACTTTCAAACCCCCCTCCCCCATCGTAGACTTTCGTAGACTTTTTCCAACACCACCCCCCCCCCCCTCCGCTTCTTAAAGTCTACGTGGACTTTATCAAATTATTTTTTTAAATTTATGGACAATGTTCTAAATGTGGCTGTGCCAGTTTGAGGAACGGTTTATGAAATAAAACTCATACAATCAGGTTATTCAGTTATTCATTTTTATTTTGTTTCATAAAAATTTGGCATACATTAAATATAACAACAATCTATTATGCAAATGCTAAAGATGCCCACACCCTGGCTGCTTAAACCAATAATTAATCAGCGGAAGTTCCCTAGTAGCACACATGTTGCCATTAAGTTGAGAAGACATATATGTGCTTTTGTTAGTCACAATCAAGTTTCTGCAACTAATTATGATCGTGGTGTGCTACTAGGGTTCTGGTGAAATTGTCTCTTGGATGTCAAGACCAATGATTTTGACAAAACGTGATTCTATCCGTAGAACTTCCGTAGCTTCGTCCTCGTCGACCTCACTAAGAATTTCTTCCTGGTGTTGCTACAGAATCTTGAGTGGCCTTATTTTCTTCGACGAAATATCTGCCTTGTGGATGCTTTTGCGTTGACTACGATGGGACATGAACCAGCCCAGAGCTGAAAATCTCGATAATAAAGGAAAAAATAGAGATGTGTTGCTTGGATGGTTGACATCATAATCTAACTATTATGTTGATACCATGCATTCGATCTATAGATGAAGTTAAAAACACGAATAGAGAAACAACCAACACGCTCAAATTACTGTCTCTTGTTATCCCTTTTTTCCTCTCGAAAAGATAATTAGAGACAGTAATATTAGCGTGTAGCATTAAACTCCGTTCAGATTGCAACCTACATTACGATCTTGATATCAAATGCCTCGCAAATTATTTTTGAATGAAACTTAAGCCTGTCAACGTTAATTTCGGACACTTTTATTTTCGTGTAGATTTTGAATTATTTAACGGATTGCTGAAACGTTTCACTCATGTGACAGCTGAAACTCTCCACTTTAGGTACAATATGTTTACATTCTTATTACATTCAGTAAAATGGCGTCGAATCAAGTGGGCACGCATTTTTTACGAACGGCAGCGAAACACGAATTTATCGGTACGCGATCCTGCCAAGAAACTCCAGTCTGTTTTGTCACTATGCGATATCCGTCCTGAAATGGTATAGGGTACAAGAGGTCGAATACGTGTCAAAACAGCATATCCACCAAACTGTCCAGAACCTCGCCCAATAGAGAAGTACTGGGCTCTAGTTAAGCAGAAACTCTTCGAAACTAAGAAGAAAATCAAATGGCACCGACGATTTCAAGAGAAGATGAAGAATCGTTACGGCGGGCGTTTCCGAGGATACCGTCCGGAACCTGATCGCAGGTGAACCACAGAAAGTTTGAGAATTTTACAGAAAGAAGGATTATGTAACATCTTAATCAACTGTTTCTAATGTAGATATAAATCAATTATTGTGAAATAAACAATCGGTTTTTTGAATAATATGTAAATTTTGTTTTGCTTCTATTATTCAGTCTTTAGATGAATAGATGCTAGTAAGGAGTTAGTCTATATAACGTTATATAGGTTGTAGTGTGAACGGAATGTTATGCTCAATTATTTAATTAGCTGCCATATTATACTGATTTGATGTATTGTTTCAATTTTTACAAAGTTCAGGGCTCGAAACTGTGTGCAACTCTGAGCAACCAGTAGAATCCTCACCGAGCAATAATGGACCTACGCACCTGATATTGTTTTTTTTTATGCTTAAAATAAAATAGTAGATGCATCGGTCCCTTATTGATTGAGATGTGTGCCTTAACGCAAGAGAAAGTCGATAAAGAGAAGTGATCAAAGCAGGTTCGCATTAATTACCCTAATTATTATTGACTTCATTTAATGATTGATGTAATAGCTCATTTACATAAACGTTGGGCTACAGTCCGGCATGAAGGATCTTTTCGCGTCACAGCCTTGAAAAAATCTGAAAAGTCACTTTAATAGAAGTTTTCATAAATACAATATGAACGATATGATTCAAAAATCAACTTACTCATTAGAAAATTAATCCTCATCGTCGAGAGCATCCAAGTCTGCTTCAAAATGTTTGCTTGATATACGGCAACAGTTTCCTCCCGAATAAAAATTTACATCAGGCTGATGTCTGATTTCAATATCTACATCAACATGAAATTCAAATGTACATCTTACGTTGAACATTAGAGATCAGATCGATTTCGCTGTATTTAGGCAAGGTAACATGATGTTAACATCAGACATTTTCAAACAATTTTTTTCTAATCCAATGTCCCTTTGACGTCATGATTTTGACATTCAAATAAAATGTTTTTCTGATGTTTTAAGATATCAAAGCATATTGATGTTTTCAAATGTATTTGAATTAAACAGCACAGTCAAAGGATTTTTGATGTTTTCAGATGTATTAAAGGTTATGAATAAACATCTTACATATGTTTTCAAGTGTCGATTTTATCCAATAAAAGAGATGATGTATGATGCATTCAGATGTAGAAAAACGTGACGGTGTATCGTTTCCGGATGTTTTCAGTTGTAGATAATAACATTAAAACCAAATAATCTGAGAGCATCAAAATCACATGTTAGGCTAAGGTAAATTTTTATTCGGGTGTTGAGTAAAGTACATAAAGTAAATATGCACCAATATTGCCAAAACATATACGATTCACACTTAATTCTAATCGCATCGGATATTTACCGATATTTTATGAGTACAAAATTTTACATCTATAAGAACATGGATTTCAACGCAACGTGTGATTGTTATGACACAAGATGTATTCTGGCTTATTATGAATACAACATTTTACTTTCTTTGTGAAACCTTTGATTCTATTGTAACGTTTCATTCTTATGTTGTAAGAAGTTTTCTAATGCTGTAGACCTGCAGTCGTTTACAGTAGAATGAAGTTTATTTCTAAGGTAACGGCCAATTATATTATCATCAGATGTGTTTAGATGTCTTAGGTACACAACATTTCACACATACATAACGTTTGATTGTCATGTAATTTTAGATTCTTGTTTTATAAGACGTGTTCTGATGTTAAATTTAACATCATCAATACGTTTGTTTTTAATGTGAAGTTTAAATATGTTGTATTTATATGTACTAGGGCGTTACTTTGAACTCTGAATACATTTAGAATACGACAACCCACATTCAAATTTAATGTTTGGAAGATGTCTGCTAATATTTTTTACATCACCATTTCTATTCGGGTGGGCTCTAGTTAAGCAGAAACTCTTCGAAACTAAGAAGAAAATCAAATGGCACCGATGATGTCAAGAGAAGATGAAGAATCGTTACGGCGGGCGTTTCCGAGGATACCGTCCGGAACCTGATCGCAGGTGTACCACAGAAAGTTTGAGAATTTTACAGAAAGAAGGATTATGTAACATCTTAATCAACTGTTTCTAATGTAGATATAAATCTATTATTGTGAAATAAACAATCGGTTTTTTGAATAATGTGTACTGATTTGATGTATTGTTTCAATTTTTACAAAGTTCAGGGCTCGAAACTGTGTGCATCTCTGAGCAAACTTGTTTAAACTGGAACATGTTAGCATTTGAGCTCAATCCAGGACTAAGATAACCAAGATTCACAGAATAAATAAATTAAATTTAGAACGCAACCAGTACAATCCCCTCTCTCTCTCTCTCTCTCTCTCTCTCTCTCTCTCTCTCCCTCTCTCTCTCTCTCTCTCCCTCTCTCTCTCTCTGGACATCTGGAGTTAAACATGGGATAAAATTGATGGGTTTTTTTGCTTTGCGAGAAACTCATAAGGGATGGGCCTCATCATTTATTGTACACGTTTCGAAAGCTCGCAGCATTCCGAGGAAGACCGCCATTACACCACCTCGGCCTTCCTTAGGGTCTTCAAAAGCTCTGCGTGTAAGCGTGTAGGATTACATAGCAAGACCATTCTGAAGGTGCCTTGATTCAATTTCCGGTACGGTCCATGAAATGAATGCATAAACGGCGAAAATTTCACCTTTGAATGATTCCATTCTAGGCAACAGGACCATCTACAGTCATAAAATGAGATATAAGTAATTCACAACGACTGATATGCATACAAGGTTACCTTTTGAAGATCAACAGAGAAAACCGACTGGTTGATTCTCGCATTTGACCGATCGCTATCATATTCATTTCGCCCCGCAATCGCTTGTGATACGTGATCCTTCCAACTCAAACACAACTCGCATTGAACTTCGTTCGTTGTTGATACTCCCTGATCAGTATCATCAGCTTTAGCAGAGTGCCCTGTCTGCTTTTCGTGAACAAGATGGGCTTGACAACGTTCGCACTCTTCATGCCCCAGTTGGGTAAATTTTATATTAAGGTCTCTCAACACCTTACAGTAGAAACTGGAACATTTTTTCGGACTGATAACTTATCAGTCATAAGTCTGATGGTAGATATCGCCAAAATCAAATGGGAGCTTTGCTGGGTGAAACTTTTCGTTTGGATTCGTGAAGCCAATCGGCGAGAGCCTAATGTACGACATATTATTCAGAACAGAGCAGCCTGGTTTTTACGCCAAACTATGAGAATAAACGTTCAGTAATATGCCTGTTTATTCGCATAAGTTGGCGTATGCGTTTAAAAGATGATTAAAAAATGATACTATTCTAATTATCTTGCTGGCCATTTTTATTAATAAAACTTCATCAAATGGACAGAACATTTGTCCATAATTGTTGGTATACATTGTATTTCAGCTTTAACCCGGAAAAATGCATTTTCTCAACAATTATACCGATGGTGGTTACGTCAACTATGCATCCCAGGACAGCGCACCTGATATTGTTTTTTTATGCTTGCTGCAACGCAGCATAGCTTAAAATAAAATAGCAGATGCGTCGGTCCCTTATTGATTGAGATGTGTGCCTTAACGCAAGAGAAAGTCGATAAAGAGAAGTGATCAAAGCTATAGACACTCTAGTAATAGACCGGACAACGTGCCGCCATGTTGTATCCAAAACGAACATTTCCTCGCATTTCCCATACGATTTGACAGTTGTTTTGGATACATCAACTGTGCCAGACTCACGTTGTCCGGTCTATTACTTGAGTGTCTATAGTTCGCCCTTATTACCGGTCTATCGAAATTTTATTGACTTCATTTAATGATTGATGTAATAGCTCATTTACATAAACGTTGGGTAGCACTACAGTCCAGCATGAAGGAAAAATCTGAAAAGTCACATTAATAGAGGTTTTCATAAATACGGCAACAGTTTCCTTATATCGTCTAATTTTAGATGGCAGCTCGATGGGTTGTGTTGTGATAGGTTACAGCTCTATGGTTTCTATTGATCCCTCGACTGAGCCCTGTTCCAAAATACGATCGGAACCATCGATTGTTTCATACGGAATCGGCTACCGCAAAATGTCGTTCTAGGAATGACGTACCTTTTATCTAAACTTTTCAAATTTAAAAATTCTTTCTGCTCCATTTCCGTTACGACGAATACTACTAATGAAGGTTGCCCAATCGTGTGGAATCTCAATATTAATATTGGTTTTTTTCTTTGCTTTCTCGATTGCTGCGTGAACACTGTCGACCTCGATATGCGAATGACCACTGTGCATAAATTTATGAACTATCGATAGTGTTCTACTACGTGCCTTCATCAACTCAATGAAATAAGAAAACAGAAAAACAATATTTTTGTTGTTATTCTGGCCGGTACATCGGTCACTATAGTACACAATACTCTCGACCGTCTCGGGAAGCTTGTAAAGATCTTTCAGCAAACAAGATCCGATCTCCTGGGACCCTCGTCTTGCCTTGCTCTCATCCCATAAATAGCAATATGCTGTGTTATCACCAAGATAGCTACTGAAGATGGTGAAATTGTACGTGTACAACTGCCTGGAATAGAAGGATTGATCACAGGTGAGGTATGGTGTCGGAAGCTGTTTCTGTAGATCAAAGGAGGCAACCCTGATGGTCGAGTCCGTTTTAGATCCTTCTGCTTTTCTTCATACACTGTCTGTGCCGCTGTGTGATGTGTGTCTAGAAGATTCTGTAGTTCATCTCTCTTACTTGTATTTTCCGTCTTTATTTGCATCTGCAAACGATCACACTGGCCACATGTATCCATTTTCGGTTTCCGAAAACTGAGATTCAGAGAGTTAAACATAATCCGGTAGCTATTATAGTGTACAGGTATTAAGTTATCAGCTGCACATTTTTCCTGGTATAGTTCAATAGTTCATACAGCCGACGGATATTTGAGTCGCTAGACAGGTACAATCTAGAAGACCCTGGTGTAGTGACTAGAGTATGCGGGAAAAGATAAAATATGCTTTCGCACATACTCTAGACGTTCTTGGCTTATGGCGGATCCTCTGTTTTGTTCACGATTATCGTCAGAGGCAATTCCAGCAACGATTTTTGCTGCCAATGTTCGCATTTTTCTATTACCAACATCGAACGTCGCCTGGAACATCATCTTACAAACTTTCACCTTTCCTTTAATAGCTGGTAAAGTGTACGTTCTGCTGAATGTACGTGTTGAATTTATTACTTATTGGGAAATATAGCAATACAATAAAAGGTCCATAGTTCCATTACAGTATAATGTCTCGGAAGGGGTAAAAGTGCCACCCCGTCAGTTTCGTATTAAATTAACAAATACTAATGAGAAAATTGCTTTTTTGTACTAACAAGATAGTAATCTACATTATTCATACAATATTTTGCTGAAATAAACAAACGGGGCAATAAATACTTAAAAATAACAATGACATAATCTTTTAGTAGAAAGACAAAGTCGAGTTATTAGTACGAGACACTGAAGAAGTCTGCACATTGTAGACGAAATACGCGTATCTGTCAAGATAAGCAAAGGTAGTTGGAATTAAATGGAAAATACTAATTTTTCTTCTAATTTCTAGTTATAATCGTTAAGTTTGCTCTACAAACTTTAAGGAAATCTATATTATGACAAACATAGAACAGACATTACTTAGGGTGGTACGCTTGCCTTTATCACCCTATACGTGTAATATACGCACCTTAACCCGGGCCGTCTTTGAAACGCTGATGTGGTTTGCCAGAAATTGATGTTGGCTATTTGAGTTTAAACGCAAAAGGTTACGAAGGAATTGTTTAAGCACTCGTTCGGGGTAATTTCATGGCATGGCATTCTACAATTGCATAGTGGCTTCACTTTTCGGGCTGGAACAACTGTGCCATTTTTTCGGACATAGGACATTCCTTTTTCTCTATGCATTTTGTTAACATCTCGCAAGTTTTCCTTCCTTTTTTTAATGCAAATATCCTCTTTTTCGATGTCGGTGTCGATCAATATGTGTTCTATCATCAGGCTTGTTTTCAACGAACAGTTTTGAAGCTGCTTTGTTCGTTCCAGGCTTTTTTAAGCGTAGATCAAGCACACTATTGTTTTCGCTGTAATTAGCCTTGTATATGGTTCCAGCCTTTTTAGATAAATTTAGTGGAACATCAAAAACATGACCTGTCTCAGTATGGTTGGTGATTGGTGTTGAAGTGGCTATTCTGCTGAAAGAAGGAAACTCTAACGTAAACTCCAACGGATCAAATTTGCCTCGCAATGTATTAAATCTATTGTAGTCAGCTTCTTTGCCCGAATATGCATAAAAATTATCTGAAATAGTAAAACATATGAATTGTGTACATCTATTAGTAGGTTTATATAAAATATGCACTGATATGCCAATAACATACCGATGCTACCGGATGAACTCTCTTGCTTGTTCACATTGACTTTTTGGTGAGAAACAGGCCAGAAGTAATTGTGATCATTGTACGTTACACCTGCTGCTTTCTTTACTGACCTTGTGGCTAAGTATTTTGAACCAATCTCTGCAGAAGCCTCTGTCATTCCAGATTGGCTTGTATCTCCGTAAGATTTGATTGCTTCATCGAATTCCATAGACAGATCCTCCAGCAAGCAATCTCTTCTTTGCTCGACTGTATGAGCAGCATCTACAACATGGAAAATGGTTATTAAAAAGACACATTGAACCATCATAAATACTTTTACCAATAAGTAATTGAATATTATCCATCAGAACAAAGAACTTTCTGCTTGTTTTCACTCAAAACACTCGTTTTACGAAAACAAAATGTAGGTCCTATGTACTTATTGTTATGATTTTTATGCTGACGTAAGAACTACACGACACTAACAAAACGCGACGCGAACAAGACACAACACTTATCGTTCTAATTTTAAAAAAAAATATACATTTTCCAAAAGGTAATTTTTTAAAATTGTAAGAACGCGTTTTTAAATTGTCTCGCGTCGCGTTTTGTTAGGTCCTATGTACACCTGTCAAAATTCTAAGCTAACATTGTACATTGGACAAACAGCTGACAAAAGACCCAAGTACAGAGCTGTGCGATATCAGATGGAAGGTACATTGGATGTTTTGTTGTCGATCGTATTTTAATTTTTTTTTTTATTTTAAAGCAAAATTTCAAAATGATTTATAGAAAAGTAATGATTTTCTATCCAAATCGACATTCAACTCGATTTTGTTTATATTGTTACTTAGGACCTAATTCAATGTTTAGCTTGATTTATCAGAAACTATGAAAAACGAAGACAGAAGCGAATTTTAAGAACCCGAAGGACAGAAAGAAAAACAAGTATATGAAAATAAACATCAAAAGGGATGAAAAAGGAAGACAATAGCGAGGACAATAGCGAGGAAGAAGTCATGAAATAGCATAATGGAGGAAAAAATGTTAAAATGGAAGATAATGGGGAGGAAGAAGACGGAAAAAAGCATTACAGAAAAGAAGAAGGCGGAGAGGAAGATTACAAAGAAGAAGACAATGGAGATAAAGATAATGAAAAGGATACGACGGAAAAGAAGGTGTTGGAGAGAAATATGACGGAGAACAAGATGACTGAGAAGAAGATGATGGGGAGGAAGATAATGAAAAGGAAAAAAACAAAGAAGAGCATGACGGAACGAAGGTTGATAAAAAGAAAGAAAACGAAGGAAAACATAACGAAAATGAAGATGATGGAGAAGAAAATGGTGCTGAGGAGAGGAAAACACCGGAGAAGAAGATGGCGCAGAAGAAGATAATTGAAAAAAAGCTGAAGGAGAGCAAGATATTCAAAAGGAAAAATAATAATAAAAGTATGACGGAAAGAAAGACGAAGAAGAGGAAGAAACCAAGGAGAACATGATGTAGAATAAGATGACGGAGAAGAAACAGAAACATGGAAGGAATCGAAGGAAAGAAATTTGTCGCAAATGAAGATAGTGATAAAACCAAAGAACATTATGAAAACCATAAGGAGGAAGACATTGCAATTGTTTGAAAAAGATATGAAAACTGAAGAAAATTAAAAAAAGAGAGAGGCAAAGTGCAAACGAAGGTGAACCATTTGGAAGAGCCCCAACCAAAGGAAAAAAAGCTAAGTGAAATTAATTCATATTTATTATAAACAACACCCCTCCCACTCACCTTATGTTGTACACTCTACATTTGCACAACTGAAACTGACATGAATGCAGCCGATGGATGTAAAATATCATTAATAAAAACAACAACAACAACAACTTTTAGGCATTTGGATGCTTCGACCGGGAACGATTCACGAATATCTTCGTAGTAAAAATACTAACCTCAGCTACCAAAATGACCTGGTTGAGTTCTGCTGTTCAGACTGCAAAATCATCGCGGGTAACAGTTTGCTATCGCGGGAAGAACAGTGCAAACAATGAAGGGATAAAGGATGACGTTTTGATTGAAATCAGCTTGCTGCGACGCGCAGTTTGAAAAATCGAAATGTGTGGAAGCAGATTAACGTGAGTTACTCAAGTTACCTCATAAGCAACGCTGAAATAGCTTTCAATTTGGACCTGTCTTACCCTGAATTGTTCATGCGGAAACTGCAAAAAATCTGTATAATTACAGATAAATCTGTAAACGTGGCATCCCTGACGCTAAGAAATAACTGATAAAAAGTTGGACTCTGCTGAGCATATTGAGAATAAGTACATTTGCCTATATGGAAAATTATGCTATAACGTTTGTCTTGAACTTTTTCTAGATTCTCTTCCATTATGGCTTTCTATCCTTTCAATTAATCATTAATCATACACAACCACCACCACTCCTCCGACATCGAAACATGTCACGGATCTGACATCTGGCGCCCTTTGATTACTGACCCGATTAGACCGATATGTTTGTGCCACCGTCCGGCCCCTTCTTCACACTTCGGTCGTGACCAATAGATTAATAAATTCGAAAATCGCGTGCATATCAGTCGCTGTCATGTCCCTGCCCCGGTCCCCAGATATCCAGTCCTCCCCCGAACGCAAATCGACGAATTGACAACAATGTGTTCTGATTCTGATCGGATCAGGTGCGATTGTCGTCTAGCGTGGACTGAATGTGGGGCACAAATTGCCTTAATTAAGTGATAAATCAATTAGCCTACCGCCCAGTAGACGAAGCCGACGGCGAATGGGCCGATGGGAATTATCACGGGGGGGTGTGCTTAAATAAATTTGCGCCTAATTCCTTTCACTTGAGACAATGACAGGCTGCGAAGAAGGCAATGGTTTTGAGAAGAGGAAAAAATAGAACTTCCTCGTCTGAAGAATTTAAATACTGAGCGAGGGAGAGTGCCCTGACCCTGGGAGTAACCGTAGAAGAATGCCGAGCTATTGTTTTATTCATAGACCTATTCCGAATGAAAAATGGTAGTTGGGTATGACCCTTCGCTGCTCGGTGGTTGAATATCAGACGACGGCACAGATCTAGACCTCGCACTGCTTCGGAATAGATATATAGAACTGTTGAGGCAGCCACACACTTGGGGCAGTGAAATATGGCAAGACTTACGCAAAAAGGTAATTAACAGACTGTGTGGATCGGGCATTCGCAGGAGCGCTAGAAAGGAGTGTCTCTCTCCTGCTGACCACGGCCATAGGAGCAGTCGGGAGAGGAATGATTGTTTGGCATTCTTTTCAGTTGGGGCTTGATTGTTCGTTGATTAAGATTAGCTTCATGTCAAACCGTCCTGGCTACGATTAATCTAGTGGCGATTTATTCAGACGTTGCCGTAGTTTACTGCGGAGCGGTTATGATTAGAATGCGACGGTTCCTTTCAGATGAGTTCTTTTCCTACTTTGAACTTCCATGAACGATAATCTAAACATGATATCCGTCTTGCCTGAAACGTAAACCAGTAAACTGTTCTCAACAAGCACAATTTATCACTACATGGGTGTTCTCTGTCGATTTAACAAATTACATCTAATTTGCCTACAACGATCGTATAATAGAATTCCTACCATTTACGGTCGCAGCCAGTGTCGTGCCCTTCCACTTATGGAGAACGATTAGTCATTCACTTTTTGCATTGGATCATTTACTTGATTAATATTCACTCTTACACTTCGTGCCAGGTCGGCATGTGAAATTAAGGGCCGCTTTATTGACAGGTTACTCTATCACCCACCGCCTATCATGCTTTTTGATGAGGAAATCCTAGCGGAAGTTTGTCCTGAAATATAAAGGAGCTTGATTAGAAGGCATCAGAACGATGGTTCAGGTGGCGCTTTCGCCTCTGACAGATGTTTCGCCTCGTAATGTACCCTGGCGGACTGTCCTGGGATTGGAATTGTAGAAGGGGCGAAGATTGAAAATTTACCGGAAACCGTAACATCCAAGTTTTCAACAAAGCATCCCGCCGGAGTCATGATATCTGTTTTCACCGAAGCTGGTATCAAAGCCTGTCCACGTTAAATTTCGAACACTTTTTTTTCAGTGTAGATTTTCAATTATTTCACGGATCGCTTAAACGTTTCACTTATTATGGATTCAGTTGAAAATCGAATTTATCGACTAGCGACAATCGATTTTACTCTGGTTCTGTACGTTAAACCTAATGTTGGAAGTAGTGCGCTGTACGGCGCATCTGATGCGCCATGCAGCGGACTACTTCCGACATTAGGTATAACGTAAGAACGAGAGTAAAATCGATTGTCGTTAGTCGATAAATTCGGTTTTCAACTGAAACCATAATATATGACAGCTGAAACTCTCCATTTTATTTCGTGGTACAACATGTTTACATTCTTGATACATTAGGTAAAATGGCGTCGAATCAAGTGGACACGCATTCTGTACGAACGGCGGCAAAATCCAAATTTATCGGAACGCGATTTTGCCAAGAAACTTAAACTACCGAGAAGTACCGTGTTTGTGTTTGCAAATCATTTGACCAGCACCTGACTGCGGATCGGAAGGTTAGAAATGGATCATATCGCAAAGTGTACTCCCGACAAATTGACAAGAAGGTGGTAGCCATTATTGAGAAAAATCTCAATCTTTCTGTGCGAAATGTGACTCGCAAAGTTGGAATGTCAAAATCATACGTACAAGAAGCAGAGGCAAGAACTGAAGGCGTACAATGTGAAAAAGGTGCTCAACCATGATGACAAACAAAATTTCACTGCAAAAAGTTGTGCTCCTTACTCTAATTTTTTGCAAACATTTTCTTATATCATAATTGACGACGAAACAAACGTACTCGAAGACTTTAAATAGCTTCCGCGTCTGGCTTTTTACACCGCAATGCAAAGGAACACCGTTGCCGAGCGTTTCCGGACAACGAAGGTGCTCAAATTCCCGAAGAAGAATTTGATTTGGCAGGCCATGTATAGTTATGGTCGAAAATCTCAAACTTTCGTCTCTACCGGCACTATCAATGAAAGAATGTCTACAAAAGCAGTTGCTACTGTTTATCAGACTCTCCAGCTCTGTTTTGGCCTGATTTGGCCTCTTGTCACTACGAAAGCCATCCTGGAATGGTAGAGGTCAAATACGTGCCAAAAACAGCCAATTCACCAAACTGTCCAAAACTTCGCCCAATAGAGAAGTACTGGGCTCTAGTTATGCGAAAACTCTTCGAAACTAAGAAGAATGCAAATGTTACCGACGATTTCAAGAGATGTTGGAGAATCGACACGACAGGCGTGTTTGAAGATACCGAACGGAACCTGACGGCGGGTGTACTATAGAAATTTCTAGAATTTTTCAGAAAGAAGGATTAACATCTTAATCAACTGTTTCTGATGTAGATATAACTCTATTATTGTAAAATATACAATCGGTTTTGCTGAATTATGTGTAATTTTTTTTTGCTGCTTTTATTTTCGTGTCCGAAATTTAACGTGGACAGGCTTTAAATGTATAGTCCGTTGGTGAAATCTACCTTACAATAAGCTTTCCCGATATTTAACCTCGATCTTCAAAATGATGTCGAACGTATTGAGTTGATTCAACGCTGTTCCATTAGAGGGACATTTTAAAACGTCCAAGCTACGAGGCCCACTGCCTCATGTTACACTTATAAACCCTTCAGAATCGTCGTGAAACCGTGAAAGCACTAATCGTCGCTAATGTTCAGTTTGGTCAACTAGACTGCCCTTCACTGTTCGCCGATATTCAACTCCAGGCCCGCACCGTCTCATACGAAAAACCTCCCTAAAGAGACGAAGTTTTGAAAATATAGAAATCCAATCCAATCCAAATTCAAAAACCTCCCTTCTTCATTTTCCACTCAGGAGAACCTACGGAACGAATTCCGGGCATCTGAGTTCAGAGCCAGGGTCGCTATGTAGAACCCTGGCCGCAGTAGGCGCAACTGGTAAATCCTGGGTGTCTTAAAAGAGAGTACCGTTAGTGAATGACAAACTCATTTTAAATCATGTTGCTGTTTGTAAATTCAACTGGCAGCACTGTAACGAACCAACAGATAACGATGTCTGATTTTCAAAATTTATCGATTAACGATTAATCACGTTAGTGTTTTAGAGTTAAGCGATTAGTTCAATGAATCGTCCACAATTAATCGATCAGCTTAAGTAATTCGATTAGCGTTAGCATTTTATCCACTGTTTTAATCAATTTTTCATATAATAACATAATTGATCCACCAATTTTATGTATTGTTTTGTAATATAGATCTTGCGTTTACCACATTCCATCATGCATGGAATTCAAAAAAAGGATTTTGTCCAAGATGGGACCAGACAAACGGTTTCTTGTCTTGGTGATTACTTGACCAGCCTTGCCTTATAACTTCGCTTTTTCAATGTCCTTGAAGTATTTCGAAATGAAGTGTAAAATCCTTATCTTCAAAACAATGGCTTCCTTTGACTGAAGTTCCATATTTGCATAGCTCTAAACGTTAACGATATGCTGCTACCAGAGATTGGCAACTTCTGAAACTGCTGCTGCCACTGATGCCGAGATCCAGGCAGTTACATCCAAAATCGAGGAAATCACTACCGAGATGTCCAAACTAAAAGCCGAACTCGAAGAATCCAAGACCGCAAGCAAAAAACAGCTCGGCCGGATACGTTGCCAGATCAACGAAATTGCACGGCAGGACGAACGTAACATAGCTCAAAATAAGCTGGTAAACAACTTAACGAAGAAACTAGAAACGATAGAATCAGGTGTCAAATTGGCCAGAACCTGTTCGCAGGCCGTCAATAGCTTTAGGATTGCAGTCCCTTCCGGCAAGGCGAAAATATTCGGAAACTAATCGAGAGCTCTCTAGCTTTCCTAGGTATGGAGACTGCTATACAACATGTTTCCAGCTGCTTCCGTCTACCAGTTAAACCTCCGAAATGGACGGATCGCTCCCTGTCACCGACCATTATTGTCGTTTTCGACGAAAAGGCAGCCCAGGACGCAGTAATGCCAAGATATTATGAGCGATTTAAGTAAGTTAAACTATCCGTTCTGCAGAGCAGCCTACCGTTGGAATACCGGTTCACAATCAATGAAGTTCTCCCAATCGACGCGTTTCGCATACGTAACCTCGCGATTCGACTAAAACAACAGAAACTCATCGAATCTGTATTTGTCAGAAATGGTAACATCTCAGTTCGCCTTCTATTGACAAGCGTCTCTATAGACTAAGGATATGCGACCATTCTACGAAGCCCCAGATGTAAACACCAAAAGGAACTTGCTGAACGAAGGGTTGAAAAGCCTACTCCAACAGTATGCTCCAGAGAAGACCATCATCGTCCACGAACAACTCACACCATGGATCACTGCTGAAATTAAACAAGTTGTGACGTTGAGAGATCTCGCATTTGCTCTCTACAGGCGGAACCCTAATAGACCTCGCAACGACGTACAGTGGCAGGAATACACTAGGAAAAGGGAGTCAGTCATCGAGTTCCATGCCTTGGTAATGGAAGCTTTCAGGGCGCCAACACTGGGGTTAGCGTGAACATATGATCATATTGAGTAATCCAAAGGATTCAAGTCCGATCTGCTAGGAGGCCTAATGTCCTTTGGTCAAAATTCCATGTTTTCCTTCAGCCACGCTTGAGTCATTTTTTTTTTAGGTATGCAGGTCTGGTAGCGGAATAATGGATGAATAATAGTGACTTTAGTGACTAAAATAATAAAAATAGTGACCAAATAGTGGTTAAAAAGTGATTTCCAAAGTTTAGTATTTGTTTCAAGCTTTTATACATGTGGTGTATAAGCACAGTAAAAATTGTCTAGGTGATCATCCCCGTTTGCAAAAATGAATATTACTGCGGTGCAGAATGACTCTTTGGTTTTTTTGTGGGTCTATGCGCACGGTTGGAACGCCTTCCAGCATGACCTATGCTAGAATTACTTCTGACATATATTGCGTCTCAACTCCTTTTTTGAGCCCTTGCCATGTGAAGCTGTTTTTACTACCTTATTCACCTGAGGGTTTTAGGCTCACCTACAGCCGTTTTCTTAGTAACCAACTGGTTCCAATACTCCTCAAATCTATACTCTGTACTGAAGATTAGAACATAGCATTTTAACAAGTTCCATTCGTCAATAAGAAGATCATAGTAGACCTTAATCTGAAGTATCTTGGCGATTTTCACAACATAGGGTATGTGTCCCTTAACTCAACCTAATATGCAACAATCGAATTCATTTTTTATTATAACTCATAAAGTATTTGAGCTGGAAACAAAATTTAACTGTCTATACACTTGCTAAGACAAGTATGATAAGACATTTGGTAGTATGTATCACGAAAAGTTACACAACTCGTTTTATAAAGTCAGAAGCTTTCGAGGGATATGGATGTAATGTCGGTTTATGGGTACTAAATTAGGTCTAATTATGGATGCAAGTTCGTCCCATTCGATAGATTTGTTATTAAATGTTGTCTAGGCACGTTTTTTTATGATTTTCTGATTCAAAGCGTTGCCAGCTGTATTCGTTCTACCCAAAAAGAAACAATTTCATAAATCAAACTAAACTTAAACTGCTAAAAAACACTTAAGTTATTTTTACGTATGATTTAGCGACCATTCGGGAATCAAAACATTATAGTTCACTCTACACAGATTTTGTTCCTTTAGTTTGTGTTAAAATGTGTCATATGAAAAACATTCAACCGAAACTCAGACATTTGTATCGTAAATGTTACCAATAACAACATTATTTCTGCGCTTTTAATACAACAGGCCATTAGTTAGGAACATAGAAAAAAATATGTCCCTAACGTTGGGTCCTCCGTTTTCTTGTTACCTGTTAGTTTATAACGTGTGACTATATTTTGTACATCTTGGCTGCATTATTCGGTTTATAGGTTCAATTTTGGCAAATTTAGATCATACGAAGATCGTGTAGATAATCTGTTCAGCTTAACCAATAAAGTCATGGTGTCTAAAAAGTTAAGGAAATCGAAAATTACGCGGAAGTGAACTGTAAAAACCACACAGACTGAATAAAAGTGTACATTGTATTGGGCAAACTTGTTTTTCTACAATTTTTCGATCAGGAAAAAATAAAAAGTATATGAGTTGACCTAATTGACGACCTAGAACATCCAGAATATGAACAAGTTCAGGAAGAAGAAATAAATGCCTTAATAATAGTGTAAAGCGTTGTTTTAGAACATTGTAAATATGCATACGGACTATTAAATTTTCGTTAATAAACGTTAAATACTTTTGTATCTTTCAGAGAGGATCTAGGTCATCCAAAATGTACTTGAGTTCAAAATATCAGATCTACAGTTGTAAAAGTTGCTTTTAGGGTTATATAAGGGTATGATATGTATACAAACAAATAGAATGAACCTTTTGGAAGGGAAACAGTTATTATTTGATAACTTTATGACGTCATCCAAACTATCCTTGAGTGCAGAACATAAGATCTACAGTAGTAACTATAGATTTTTGTGCTATACAAATTTATGCTACGTATTCAACCAGATTCAGTGAATATTTTCGAACGTAAAAAACATTATAAGATACACGGGGATGATCTAGATCATTCAAACTGTCTTTGAGTTCAGAACATATGATCTACAGTTGTAACAGTAGGTATTTAGAGTGTGCAAAGGGACAATATGTAATTAACAAAAATGATTGAGTAGTGTTGAAGACCAACAGACATAATGCGACAATCTTGGGATATTCTAGGAACTCCAAACTGTAAGTTCAAAACAAAATATCTACAGTTGTAAAACTAGTTTTTAGAGCTACAGATGGTGACCATACGTATGCGAAAATATTCAATGAACCTTTCGGAAGGTCAACAGTCATTATTTTGTAACTTTGAGAAACAAAAAGATAATCTTTGGATGGTATAGGTGATATAAACTGTCTTGGCATTCAGAACTTAAGATTTTCAGTTGTAACAGTAAGTTTGAGGCAATACGAAGTTACAAAAAATATTCAAACATATTCAATTAACATTGTTAAAGTCAACACACATTATAAAGTAGTATGACATGTTCAACACTTGAGATCAGAACATAAGACCTACAGTTGTAACAAAATCTTTCTGGGCTATGCAATGAAACATATTCATTGAATATTTTGGAAGACATTATAAGATAATCTTCGGATGTTCTAGGTTATCCAAACTTTCCTGGAATTATAAACATAAAATCTACAGTTGTAGATTTTAAGTTTTGAACTGTAGCTTTAAATCTACAGCTTATTGGACTACATAAAGTAACAGTATGTATTTGACCAAATTAAGTGAGTCTTTTTGAAGGTCAACCGATTAAATGAGATATCTTGGAATATTCTAGGTCATCAAAACTGCCCTAGAGTTCAGAATTTAGGATCGTAAAGTTAGCTTTATAATCTATGAAAGGTTACGCTATGCATTCAAACACATTCAGTGAAGCTTCTGTAAGCTCATAAGAATATCTCGAGATGTTCAGGTTCATAAAAACTGACCTTGAGTTCAGAAATTAAGATATACGATAGTAACCGTAGCTACGATAAATATTCAAACATATGAAGTGATTATTCTGAAATGTCGACGAGAAATTATCGAATAACCTTGATAGTTTTAGCTCGTTCAAACTGTCCTTCAAAACTCAAGGTCTACAATTGTAACAACAGCTTTATGGACTATACAAAGTTTAGTTAGTTTGTTTGGCATAGAATATACCAAGATTATGTCATCATGTAAGTAGGTCTTCCAGGACATTCAGGCGGGACAGCGTTCGCCAGGGCATCTAGTATTTTTGGTGTATATTTCTCGATATTATATAGTGTGGCCAGATAGCTTAATTTGTTTGACTATTGAACAAAAGATACAAGTGATTTTTTTTTTTTAACTTTTTACAATCTGCGGTACGAAAATAGTGATTTTAGTGACTTTTGGATGCAAATAGTGACTTTTTAGTGACTAGACTTAAAATAGTGACCAAGTCTCTAGAAAGTGACCTGCTACCACCGTATGGCCCGGTGCTCCGTCCTGTTGGAAAATGACCTGTTGATGCTCCTCACCCATATCAGAACGTGGTACTTAAGTATTGAAAACTTTCGCATTATTTTATGGGACATACTGTATATATCGAAGCAGCAGCAGGAAAAATAGTTGGATCCGGAACACTCGAAGAAGCCAGGAAGGGAGTTTTCTACGTAATCTACTGTGCTCTCTCTACCGAGTTGATTGAACAGATCATTAAGAGCATTTATCCGAATGATCCAATTCTCATTACTGCATCGAGCGATATGCTTGACACATCGCTCAATAAGTCCCGGGCCTAAGTAGGAAAACACATTTTTTGCCAAAGTTCATTTTTGTTCATCAATATAATCTCCTTTTAGAGTGATACAATCATTCCAACGTTTCTCTAGCTTTTCGATACCACCAGTGTAGAATGATTTATCGAGACCTTCAAAATATGTTTAAGTTTCAACAATTACTTCCTCATCTGAGCCAAATTTCTTACCACGAAGCATCTTTTTGAGTTCTGTGAAGAGTTAGTAGTCGCCGGGGGCCAGATCTGGAGAATACGATGGGTGCGGAAGCAATTTGAAACCCAATTCGATCGTTTTTGCGGCTGTGTGAAAGAGCACCTTTTTCTTCTTCAAATGAGGGCTTTTCTGGGTGATTTCGGCCTTCAAACGATCCAACAAACCGATATTATAGTAGCAGTTGATTGTTTTTCTTTGTTCCAAGTAGTCAATGAATAAAATTCCATGCGCATCCCAAAAAAATACAGAGGCCATTCCCTTCCCAGCCGATGTTTGAGTCTTTGGACGCTTTAGACGGTTTTCTCCGTCTACACGCCACTCAGCAGACTGCCGATTTGATTCCGGAGTGAAGTGGTGAATCCATGTTTTATCCATTGGGATGTATCGACGCAAAAACTCCTTTTTATTTTGCGTGAACATCTTCCAAACAGCTTTTTGAATCATCGACTCGTTGTTGTTTTTGCTCTGGTGCGAGCAAGCGCGGCACCAATTTGGAAAACAGCATTTTCATACCCAAATGTTCGTGTATGACCTTTTGATACCGTCAGAGTGTCAGCTATCTCTTGCAACTTCACTTTGCGATTGCCCATAATGATTTTCAGGGTTTCAAAGCGTTCAGCACCATATGTGTCCGTACGACCACGTTTGAAATTGGCAAACCATCGTTTGATGGTCGTTTTAGATGGGGCAGAGTCCGGATAACATTTTTCAAGCCAAGCTTGGGCTTGAACGGTGTTTTCCCCATAAAAAAGCAATGATATATCAACACGCAAAATTGCTTTGAATCCATCGTTTTTAAGAATCCCAAAATAGCGTCACTTAAACCACTGTAAGGCGATAAATAATAAACCAAACGTCATGCAAATTTGACAGTAATGTTTTGAAGGTTGGTACTTTCGAAAAATCATATGGATATTTTTTTGGTGGCACCATCTGGTAGTTAGGCCTGGGACTTATTGACCAATGTGTTAGTCTAGCTGCTGTCGAACCCTAGGAGCTGTCAGTCGACGGCTTGAAAAGAAAGAATAAGAAGAAAAATGTTATCGACATTGAATGGAATGTACCAGATCTTCATACGATTTGTAATGTTAACTTATATGTATGTGTCTCGAATTATTCCGGTTTCTGTTGAAAACATCGCTACGATCTAACAGGGCTTTCGGATCAACCATTTCTCCGCTTATTTTGCAACTTTTTACAGCTTTTTTTATTCATAGATATTGGTATTATTCATATATCAATTCGAATTTCTGATACAATTTCAGGATTGCTTCAAGAAATGAGTGGAAAGAATGAATAGGCAGAACGAAATTTCTACAAGATACTACGCAACCTGTGTGTGTGTTCGTCGGTATTCGAAAGGGAACAGTTATAACATTATTTTCTTTTGATTCAAATTTCACCTGTTTTGATATGCTTCCGAACCGGAATCTGCTAAAAATAATTTACAAACAAAAATTGAGAGTCTTAATGGAACATAAAATTTTTGTATCGTTAAACTTTTGAAACATTAAAAAAATCATTCAAAACAAAAGGACATATCGACATGGAGTTTTCATAAGGGCCAATGTCGCAAACGTAAACAATGGCTTCTTTTGCGAATTTCTTGAAAATGCTAACTCGCTCAAGTAAACTACCACTTCTAGTGTAAAGGGGAACTCCTGTTCTGTACAACCATCGTCATAATTCACTATGATTAAGTTAGCATTCTCGAGAAATTTGCGGAAAAAGTCATTGTTTACGTTTGCGACATTGGCCCTTATGAAAACTTTTTGTCGATATAAACGAAAAAGACGACAGTTCACTACTTCGATAAGCGTAGGAAAAAAAAAATCTCGATAGCAAATAGTAAGCATCGTTAATAGCGGTAATAATCATCATCATAGGAATAATCGTAATAATTATAATAGTAGCGAGCGAGTCTGCGTTTCAAATCGAGTAAATATGCCCCGTAAATGCTTTTTTACACACCATTATCTGGTTGTTTATCATAATATGAACTATTGGTAGAATCGTCAAGCAAATGAATACAACGGTTACGTTCAACGCGACTACGTTTTCTGTTTTTTTTTTCTCTTTTACTGGCAAACTGCAATAAATGGGTATATTGTTTAGAACATACGAAACTTAGCTACATAATAATCGGCGCGTGTCACTTTACTAAGTCTAACTTTTACCACCCAGAGCAGACCCAATGCGAGGATCGGGTCGGGTCAGGGTGGCTTATATCTCGATGTCGGTGACGCTTTGGGACTAGAACAATTGGTTTTCCATTTTCACATATCATTTTAAAATTTTATTTTCTACAAATACGATCGATTCGAGGGGAAAGCAACACATCACGGGTTTTTCATCTTCCATTTGCATATATTAAAGTAGTCTTTGATTATTCGTCACACCACCCGGTTGTGCGGTCCGGTGAGAAGGGAAGAAATCTGTTTAATTTTTGGTTTTCTCGGGATGCCGGGAATTCCTGTTTGCCGCTTTCGAGTCTTCGTGTTAAAATCAGATAAAATTAGGAGGTAACTAAAACACAAAATTGAGCAAATTTGCGTATTGCTCTCTGTCGTTGTTCTGGGGTTTTCTCGTTGGGTTCCTCCGACAACGTTTGGTCATCAAACTTTGTTTGAATAATTTTGTGGGCTGGGGGATACTCACGAAATCTGCACTGTGCGTCGGTTGATGGTAGTTGTTTAATAAGGAATTCATAAAATATCGGCTGGGCCTGGTCTCATTGCACTTAAACGAATAAATATTGTTGAAATCTGAAATCAAAGAAAAATACATTTGAATAGATGGTTTTATAATTTAGTGGATTGTTTGGGTTATAAGTTTATTTTTTCTGTAGGATTAATAACTTTGAAGCGTAAAGTTGGGTTGAGCTCGATTTAGTGCGCTTACTATAACTAACGTTTTTTGAAACTGCTGGAGACAATTTGAGTTCATTCGAGACGGCCAATAACCGAACCTACCTAACCTAACCAATCGACTTTGTGATCATAGACCCCAGAGTTTACAGCACCTGCCTTTCTTAGGTTTGTGACTGTGGTCAGCAGTTACTTTTCATTCCCTGTATATTTCATTCTCTTATATCTTATCATATGAGTTTTCCGCCCTTATATACTTTACCGTCGATAGATACGCACCTTGCAAAATACTTCACGTATTGTGCTTATTTTTCCCATGTTTTTCCTCAACACAACAGTCTGAGTACCATTTGACAACTTGCATGCCTGCAAGAGCGCATAGATCCCAGCTGATACCACAGAGATCGAATAACCGGCCTCAACGGCTTATGACCTCCCTAAACACCCTGTAACAAACCTCGTGTTCGATCAATGAGAAGTCCGTAAATAGTAAATTACCCGAAGGCAGCCTAAGCCATCTCAGAGTTTGCCCTCACACAATCGTCTGATACTCCAATCCACTTAGAATCTCATGTCCATTGCCACAGCTTAGGCAACTAAGACAACGTGAAAATCTCGACTCCTACGGAATGACCTCTACCACTTGTCAGCTCTTCCACCGGAAGGTCTGTTACCGAAATCGGGTCCACAATCGATTCTCAGGAATCACTTAGTATCATGATGGATACACACTTTCCAGGCTCAATCCTAATGACTTCTGATAACACACAGGACTTCACTGCAGCTCAATCTAGTTCAATAAGAGACGAAGATAGAGCTCAAGAAATAGCCAGTGCTATATTTACGAAGTCGAGGGTTGAGTGGGCAGTGGACTCCTTAAAGCCCTTTAAGTCTGCAGGACCAGATGGGATCTATCCGTTGCTGTTGCAAGTAAGGATATCACTGTCCCTCTTCTGACAGAGATAAACATCTCTGTTGAGAAGTACAATTGGAACTATCTAATCTAATCTAATGTGTTGCTGTGGGTGGATCCGCTCATGCCTCTTCAGCTTAGTTGACAGGTGATGGTTATTCATTCGCTCGAGTATCTTTCCCGTGCAGCTCAGCAGCGTTCGTCCGTTATGGTCTTACCCTTCCCTGGTTTAAGAATTGGCAAGACTAACCATTCGGGCCTAGCACAGTCGGTAAAGGCGCAGCTACAAAGCAATACCAACAATACTAGGGGCTTGATTCAATTCCCGGTCTGGTCTAGGCATTTTTCGTTAAAGAAAATTTCCCGACTCCCTGGGCATAGGGTATGATTGTACTTACCACACAATCATACTAATGCAAAAATGGTACCTGGTATCAAAGGCTCTTAATAAATAACTGTGAAAGTGCATTTAGAACACTAAGAGCATGCAATAAGCAAAAATAACAAAAGAATCAGGCCGGATTGCCAGACTTCGTTCATTGTGTCCAGAAGAGCCAACCGACCGATATGGAGCAGTTTCTTCAGGAGAGCAGAGCCAATATCGCCGCTGCATTGCCAACACCACATGGTCTAGTTGAACTCTTCAAGGTTAAAAAGCCTATTGTTGTGTGTGGTGGTATTACTTGACACTCTTTTGTACGATACTACTTCCTCTCAGCCAGTGCCAGTACACAAAGGAACTCATCACTATGATTGTTGTTTGCCGACAACAATCATAGGCAAATTCATCAGCAAAGTTCGACGACCCTGTACACATTGCGGTTCTTCCTACCGACAGACTGACCCTTGCTCCACAGTGCACTCGAGGAAGTGGATTCCAATATGTTCGCAGTGGAAGCCCTCCTTGTATTGGCCCGTGTAAGTTGAAACTCTTTCAGTTTAGCAGCCCGATAAGGATCACCAAGTACCATTCGATGTAACGCCCTCAGCACGTCTGTTCTGAACCAGGGTATACTTCATAGCGCTTCTACCTCCGGCCTTTGGGTGAGATGATTGATGGCCACATAAACGAAATAAAACGTTTTAACAACAAAAACTTTCTCCTTCGATCTCCTCGATGTGCTACCCGCATTCACAAACGAAATACATCCCTGACTATCTTCATGGTTGATAGTAGCACTGCCTTGTTTTTCGCCGAAATCGTGTAGTAGCTGTCGAAACCACACTGCTTCCTGGCATGCTTCACTGAGTGCAATGTATTCGGCTTTTACAGATGACAATGAAACGCATGTCTGATGGGGCCTGCACCAAGAAATTGCACCACTTCCATACAGAAAAACATACACTGATGTAAAAAACATATCGAATTCCATAAAATTTGCCTTATGAAACTGTATGAGCCCACTGTATTTTGATTCCATACGGCCCTTATGAAATCGTTGTGTTTACCTAAGGTTTTCTCAGTTAATCGTAATGATTTTTGCAAGTCGTTTTTATCAATTTCATAAACCACCTTATGAATTTTATGACTGTTGTTTGTGTGTAATAATCATAAAGCATATCTAGGGTTTTTTTTTCATCAGGGCGAATCTACAATTGAGAGATTCTCTCTGGGCTCGCTCTCTTTCATTCATAAACCAATCACCTTTACGTTTTTCATTCTACTATTCGTAGAGTATGCTAGCCAGCACTGTTGTGTTTTGATCTGTACTAAAGAATCCCTTGAAAGTTTAATAATGGCGCTGTAATGAATGAAAGAGAGCGAGCCCGGAGAGAATCTCTCAATTGTAGATTCGGCCTAGTGAAAAAAAACCCTAGATATGTATGAAACAGTAAAAAGCGCGCCTAAATTATTGTTTTGGTTACTCTGAAAAAATAAAAAGCGCGTAAAATAGTAAAACAGGCTGGAGCAAATAAATGACTGGAAATCATAAACAAGGTAAAGTTTTATACATAAATTAACAATCACCCTCAATCACATACCCAAGAGTTAAAATACCAATTAGCTGGAAAACAACAAGAGCTAGCGGAAACATTGATATCATTCAAATGAAAGCCACCACCACTCGCCTATATAAAACCGCATTATCACTTCCAACTTCTTCGACATTTTCTCCAACGGCAAGAGCACCTGAAATGTCATTTAGCGAGCGCTACCGAGAATGCAATTGCTCATGCAACTATTTTCACCACGACGGCAAAGACGATGACCACGGCAACAAAACGACGATACCAACACCGCTGAATCCAACGGACAAAGTGGACCGAGTAGGAACTTGATTAGAATTGCAGCTAGGTTTTCAGGAACTTAGCATTGTAAGTAATAGAATTGAATAAAATAATCATTCCGTCTTCGACCAGTCACGCGTTCAGTTCGTAATTTTTGTAATTCGAATTTCATATTTGAACAATGTAAATTAGAGTTAGTTGTTTTAAAACCCTTTTCGGGCAAGTAACTTCACTGCTTCCTGTGGTTGATCCGCTTCGTAAATGTAAGCGATGTATCGCGTGGGAGTTTATACGCGCATCTTGATCAGAAAACAGTAATTGTACTGCGGGTGACTGTAATTGGCTCTTATTTCATAACCCCAAATTTATTATTGGCATTTATTTGAGAAAATTTCAGTAAAATTCATTTGAAAATAACATAATAAAGGTAAAAAAATTATAACCAATGCATATGAGTTCCATTGCACTAACAAATGAATTTCATAAGGTTATGCAATGAAACTTATATGGATGGCATAAGCAAACCATTAGAAGCCATTGTGACAACAATCATAGCATTTCATATGGTAATGCTATGAAATTCAACCCGTTTCCTTGTGGCCAATTTTCATAGGGTTATTTAATGAAAATTAAAAGGTTTTTTGCACTAGTGTAGCCACTCGAAGACGTACGTGTTGTTGTATCGCCCAGCCATGTTAGCTGACCAGTCCGTTAACAATGGAGAATTCAGCTCACTATGCAATATGCTTTCCAACTTCACAGGCGACGAGAACGTCATCGACGTAAATCAAGATATAAGTCCGTTTTCCGTCAACAACCTTGCTGTATACACATTGGTCTGCTTTTCCTTGCCGGAATCCTGCTTGCACTAACACATAGTGAATTCGTTCGTTCCAGCAATGAATGGTTTAAACCGTACAAACGACATACAAGTTTCTCCTTTCCAGCAGTTACGAAACTAGGTGGCTGGCGCATATAAATCTCCTCTTCCAAGTTTCCATAAAGATATGCCGTTTTTACATCCAGATGCTTGAGCGACATCAGTTGCCACGGAAATAAAAGCGTGCGAAGTGTTGATCCGCAAATCCACTTTCGGATTCGTGCGACCGACGACTGCATCTTCCTCCAACGTCAATCGAAGCTTTTGCAAGCTGGTGTAATTTAAACAGAATGGTAGTTAACCCAGCGAAGTGTTCGGTAATCACGTTTTCTCGGAAGAAAGAACCGATCATATTTACCTACAGACTCGAAGGATCAACAAAAGGTCGTGTTTAGCAATTAAAAGATTTGGGAATTATTCTGGACTCTCAACTTTCATACAAGCAACACATCTCGTATGCTATCTTCAGGATAGCAAAACAAATTTTTCCACATGTACTGCCTCAAATCACTGTACTGTTCGCTGCTGTGATCCACATTGGAGTACTGTTCTACAGTTTGGAACCCAAATTACAACAATGGTGCTGAGAGAATCGACGCTTTATTCGATTTACTCTAAGTAATCTTAGTGCTATGGAGGGACCCGTTTGATCTGCCCAGCTATAAAAATCGTTGCCAGCTGGATTGTAACTGCTTTTGATAAATTTCCCATGGAAGGTAATTATTTAAGCTCACTTGCAAGTGAGCTTAAATAATTACCTTCCGGTAGTTAGCCGGAACATTCCCCATGGCGGACAAAAACGTGCGTGCAGGTGCAGGTTAGCCTAGAAATTCTCGATGGGACGCAGCTGGGGGACGTTGGGCGGGTTCGCCGACTTGGGTACCACATGGAGATTCAGCCGCTCCATCTCCTCCAACGATCGCTTCGAGTCGTGGGTCGACGCCAGTGGGTCCGGCCAGAACACCGCGTCTTCGCCCTTATGGTATTTCTTGATGAACGACACAACCGGCAGGCCTTTCGTACTATAAATTTCCGCGTTCACGACCAGTCCGGGGCGAAAGAAGAGTGGCTTTGACATCCCCTTCTCGCTGATTGTCAGTCACAGCAGCACCTTCATGGGGAACTTGGTGTGAAACGAACTTCACCTCGGAGCTAACTTCCTTCGTGGGGGAAGTAAAATACGAAGTGCCCTGCCAATCGTTGCCATCCATGTTCATGTTCACCAGGTACTTTTTCCACTGTTTGGCCGTTTGAACAGACCTCCCGGCCAAGCGCACGCAGCGATATAGCCACTTTTCCCTCGGTCTTCCTCTTCAGCATCCTTTCGAGCTTCTTGTTGCTCTGGGTCGTCGGCCGTCAGGAACCGGGCTTTCTTTCGATGCTCTGATTATTTTCTAATAGTGCCGAGATGTTGTAGATGCCGGAACGGGCGCATCCGGCGTCCACAAAGTGCCGCATGATGTCCGCTTTCGACGCGGCGGGGTGCCGTTCTTTGAACGGAGTTGCTTCACTGTTTTTGCCATCACGGTTAGAGTTCGACTGATAGAACTGTCAAATTCTGTCTGCTGACTCATGGGTTACTATGATTGATGCTGCATGGGTAGTTCCGTCAGTGCGGGTGAAGGTAAACCCTTCAAAAATCGGCAATTTTCATCCATTTCCATAAGCTGTTGGGGGTCGAATCAGGCATTCGGACCTTCCAAGAAATCAGAAGCACCCAATAGTTTTACCAGAGAAATACCATTCCACCGAGATGATCATCGAAGCAGCTACACGTTGGCCTGAACGGTTTGCTGGCCAAGGTGCGAGAGCGATTCACCGTGTGCTGAATAACTGCATCAAATGTTTTAGAATGAAGCCGAAGGTCGTGAAGCAGTACATGGGTAATTTGCCTAGCACCCGTGTGACTGTTGCTCTACCATTGGATAGAACAGGCGTAGATCATGCTGGGCCATTATGTCCAAAGCAGGGTCGTTCGAAGGCACCGATCAAGGCTTATGCAAGCGTATTTGTCTGCATGTGCGCTAAGGCAATACACCTCGAACTGGTGGTTGCATTAACAGCGGAAGGATTTCTGGGAGTACTACGCCGCTTTGTAGGCCGACAAGGTTTTTGTACAGTTGACCGAGTTTTCGGAACTTCTTAGGTCCCATTTACTCGAGAAGCATATTGAGGAGTTTTGTCAGCCGCGTGGAATTGATTGGAGCTTTAATCCTCCAAAGGTTCCACATCAAGGTGGACTCTGGGAAGCCGGCGTCAAGAGTATGAAGACACACCTTTACAAGGTCATGAACCAAGCCTACTTAACCCATGAAGAGATGTCGACCTTACTGGTTCAAATAGAAGCCATCCTCAACTCGAGGCCCTTGATTCAACAAACTGATGATCCAACTGACTATCAAGCGCTAAGTCCCGGCCACTTTTTGATTGGTCGTGCGTAAACTGCAGTGCCAGAACCCCGTTACGACGGTCTTAAGGAGAACATGCATTCACGCTATCAGTTGGTCCAGGAACGGAAGCAATCGATTTGGAAAAGATGGTCCGGCGAATATATCACCAGTCTATAGAAGCGTAGTAAGTGGTTCAAGGGGCCAACACTAATGAAGGAGTGACTTCTGGTGGTGCTGAAGTTAGGTCGAATCGCTCAGCTACATCCTGGTACTGACAGCATCGTACGTAGGTGTTGTGGATCACCCTATTGTGCTGCGCTTCACTTGCTCACGTCCAGCCGAAGCAGCGCAAAGCCACAGGGCTCGCACGCGGTAGCATTGCTGTCACTGTGCGATGCAGATGATGCGCATACATGGATTTTTAATGTGGTTGTGTTTTGTAGTTGTTTTTCGTTAGTCATGTAAACGTCCATATCAGTTTTTGGTTGTGTGTGTGTATGTGTGTATATATACAATCAAACGCCCACCGTCCGGCAGTGATTTTATGGAAGAAAAATGTGTGCAGTAAAACGAACTGTTGTCAACTAGACAAACATTTTTAGCCCAGGAATTGGAAGGTGATAACTCTGTTGTGTTCCAGCGACCCATTTCAGAATGCCTGGTTACTCACGTCCATTCCGAGGTCACTTTCACTTAGAACAAGCCCCGCATAAACACAGTACAAACATCAAATGGATATAGGTACTTTGCATACACTTCCATCATCAAATCTTATCGTTTTGATGATGGCACGTATTTAGCAGTATCGTTCCAATTCAGAAAGATCTCACCGGATATTGTTGCTGATCTTCAGTCTTCATTTGGACAGCTTCCCTGTGATGCTAAAGGATGCATTTATGTCTCTATAGAAGTAGTACTCTGCTATTCGCCAATGAAAATCACAGGTAAAAAAACACATCACAAGTTTTTGGAAGAAATCGATGTAATTCACTACATCTTACACAAAACACGTGTAGATTTAATGATTTCACTGTTCGTTTAGGTTGAATTTTGAATATATTTTTTATTTTATTTTCCGCGAAAAGGACGAAGCAAGAACAAAACACGTCAGAATCCAAGCACGGTTTGCTGCGATCCTCTGTTCGCTTGCTTTATTTATCGTCCATATCAGTTTTGGTTGTACCGTTTTAATGTATCGTGAGTAAATGTAGTTTGATCTCGTTATTGCGCGTTAATTAATTACCCCGATATTGTGAAGAGTCCGAAGTCTCCTATTTGATTTCACCTGCCAAGGCTATAAATACTACAAATGACTTACCTTAAAATCATCGCGGCAAACAGGAACTACCTCCGTCTCCCGAAAACTGATGACTGTGCCGTCGCTTCCTACTATATCAGTCAACCACTCTCCATGGCTTCATCGCGTTCCGGTTTTCACGGCAGAAGCAGCCGTCCGAACGAACGCATTGCGCACTCCCTCCAGCTTGCCCTTCAGCACATCCGGATTCGACTTCATCGTCAGGTTGGTCCTCTTGGGCAGCGCAATGCCGCTCTTCCGGCGCATCGGAATCATGGAACCCGGGCTGGTCGGAGTGGTCACCACCACCGACTGTTCGCTGGAAGAATTTGTACTGATCGGAGTGCTCAACCGGCTGATGCCGGTCGAGGGCTTTTTATAATCAATCAGCGAGGTCCGTGCCGAAGTCAGTCGATACCGACTGCTGAGGGGTGTGCATTCGCCGGAAGGAGTTCCCCCCGTCGGAGTGCTGGGGGTAGTCTTACTGGCATCCATGCTGACGCTCTTGTGAAGAACGATGCGCGACTTGGCGATGGTGGTCAGTCGGGACGAGGAAGCCGAGCTCGGGATCATGGAACTCGATTTCCGAATGGTTTTCGCCGGGGTGGAAGGAGCGGACGTTACGACTGGCACTTCCGGATTCGTTGGTTCGTCCTTAGTGAACGTCCCCTGCCGGATGAGAGGGGGTGGCGGAGATGGTGGAGCCACAGACGGCGTGACCTGTTAACATTAGAGTTGAGCAACATGTTTGACAAATTTCAAGAAATAATCTTACCTTAGTCCGGGTACCGGCAATAGTTCCACAGGACGGTTGTCTGCTGTAAAGCTTGGGAACGTCCGAACTACTGCTGCTACTACTGCTACGAATCGACCCATTTCCATTCAGCTCCAATGAGTTCCGCTTTGTTCCAATACTGGATCGAGCCTTGAGAGGCTGTGGCCTTGACTTTGAAGTTTCCACCAGCGAACTTTGAGTCCGTAGCTTCGGCACAGGTTGCTGTTCCTTCTTGACGACAGCACCCGAAACTGCCGGAGTGCGAGTAATGACTGCCGGAGCGGAGACTACCGACTTACGATAGGGTGATACGTAAGGAGGCTTCTTCGTGCCGCGGACCGTTTTCACCACTTCCGGAGCAGGTGCCGGAGTGATGCTGGACTTGCCGACAACAATCTTTACCGCTGTTGGCACCTTGCTTGGGCTGGAAAGGGGGGTTTTGAACTGAGCTGGTGCCTCATGGGCCGGAATATTCGGAAGTTTCTGTTCGAAGGATTTTCTTCGTTGAGCTTCCTGAATGGTGTAGGTTACGGGATCGTCATCGTCGTCTCCAACGGCTTCCACTGGATCCGAAGCCAAGGGCCGTTCCAAAGACATCGGTGCAGGGGAGTGCAAGGTGAGCGGAGAGAATACCACTGGTTTGGCTATGATCGAAGCTATCGGAGTTCGGGGACAATCCGGGTCAACGTTGGCGAATCGATCCGCGAATGGGAGGATACTGGTGGAAATGACCTGCGTTTCGAAGCGAGATTTGTTCTCCTGGCGGCGTTCCTTGGAGGACTTTTTCGGCGACGGGGTCGACGGGTTGCTGGGAGTTGGGGTCTGGATAAAATACGGAATGAATCAAACAAAATTTGAAGTGAGTTTAGCGTAATTCGAACCTACCTTAACATCCGGTGATTCACTCGCAACCACATCCTCCGGGGCTTGATTCAAATCCGTCGGTTCCGGTTTGGGAATGGTGTACGTCTTGTAACGATCCTTCATGGCCTGCCGCCGCTCGGCCCTCTTTGGACTGATGGGAGTGCTGTTTCCACCGGCATTCATCGTCGGAGAAAACTTTATCAAATTCTCCAGGCTCGAATTCAGCGTCAAACTGGAATTGCCGGAGCTTATATAGGGATCCGAAGCCCCCGCATGACCACTGTCAACGTCTACGACCTCCGACGTAATACTGGCCACGCTGATCATCGAATCCATCAGTTCGTCCATTATGGACGGTGGTCCGATGCTGTCCAGGTTGTGCAACGAGTTCATACTATCGTTGAACACATGCCCGAGGGCTCGCTTCGCTACCAATCCACTTGGTAGAGTCATTTTGCGACATTCGTTCCGGAAGGTCATCTCCGAGTCCGAGCAGTCCGAGATCAGAATACTATCGGATCCGAATGGCGGATGAATTTTACTCAGGTCGAATTCTGCACTCTCGACGATCGCTAGGTTCTGCAGATTGTTGGCGACTTTGCCGGCTTCCATGGCCATGATGGTCGAGTTGGTCAACGTTGAAACGGTACTGAATGAAAGACCGTCGGTACCGTGTGTGAAATGTCCGCCGACCATTGGATGTTTCACTTCACCGCCCAGCTGGAAGTGTATTTCGTCCTTGGACAGGTCCTCGTTGCTACCGTTCAAGTAACCGGGAAGTGGACGTTGCTCGTTTATCGGAGTTTGTTCCTCCAAGGCATCCAGGGCTTTGGAGTCAACCTGGAGGTGGTGGGTAGAAAGAAGGCATTTGACATTTGACCTAATTAGGCTATGAGAATTACTTACCTCCTCGCTGATCGTCGCCGTGTCTTCGTCATCGCAGGAATGCTGAATCTTCGGGGCCTGAACGCTTAGACTGGGAAACGAAACATCATTCGCACAGGTCACATCATCATCCCAGGTGTTATTTTCCACTTTGTCGCCTCCGCTGGACGAAACGGTCCGCAGATATTCCGCCGTGGAAACCAGTTCCTGTGTCAGCCGTTCGACAGATTTGAGCATCAAATCCGGATCTTTGTGCTTATTGTTGGTCGGTGCAAATTCCACCATAAATTCGTTGGACATCTGCATCTCACTGTTACAGCCAGCGGACGACGAGCTCATGAGACCCATCAGGGCGACGGAAGCGGGGAACTCGTTCGACCGCTCCATCAAACTCTCAAATCCACTCTGACCCATCGTGCTGCTGCTGCTGGTGGTGATGGAAGAAGCTAGCAGGTGCTGACGACGCTGCCGTGATGACTGTTCCTCCTGCTGCTGCTGTCCCGGTTGCGTTTCCGGTTGCGATTGCTGCTGTTGTTGTTGCTGTGATTGTAGAACTGCTGATTCCGCGCTTCTTGTGATGATGGTGGGAATGGAACTGCTGGTGACTGGTGTGGTACGGGTAATGATGGATGACTGATGGGTGATGATGGAGGTGGTGTTGGTGCTGTTGCTGTTGATGCTGTTGTTGCTGATGATGCCGGTGACGGTGATGTTGCTGTTTCCGCTGGCCGTGGTTGTTTCTACTGCTGCTACTACGCCTGCTGACATTACGTTGGTGGCACCGACATCCTTCGTAACCACAGGCGTAGTGTCCACGTTTTTTGGATTCGACAACTGGTTGTTGCTGGAGGACGCAGCAGCACCGGAAATGGCCAACCGCTGTAGATTCCGCGTGAGATCTACCGCCAGTTGACTGTTCTTGCCCTTTGGCATGCCATTCTGAATGCATTCCATCAGAAGTTCGTAGTCTCGCTCCGAGTCCGGAATACTCTCGTCCGGTGCCGGCGCTGGAGGACGCGATCCCAACTGGCCGTAGTTCATTCCAGCCCGAAGCTCAAATCCTGGCTCCGTGTGCTTCTCCGTCATTTTCTTCATACCGTTTTCGATGCACTGATCCAGCAGTGAGTTGCTCTGTGGATCGTTTGAATCTACCGAATCGATGGAATCCAAGGAATCGTTGGCATCCGCCGCGGCTACCGTCATTCGATTCACCGGAGGAAGTGGATTCTCCACAGCTTGGAACGTTGGTTGATTCTTCTTGGCTCGGTTGGAACCAATCCCGGCGGCAATAGCTTCGTCCAATAAGTGGTCATCGTTGTCTGATTCTACCGACAGGGAACTCAGGGATCCGTTGGCCGCAGGTGCCTGCGCGAAAGGTGTTCCCTGTTCCTGAGGATGGGGCTGTTTTCCTTTCAGCGAAGAAATCTTGTAGACATTCTTTCCTCCATTCTGCGTCTCGGAAGCCACTGTCAAATCGGACAGGGCCGAAATGGTCGAATGGGCACAAGGACTGTCCTCCACGTAGAAATTGTTAACCTCGTCGTTGGCATACAGAGGTCCTAAGTGGCTTGGATTGCGCATCATGTTCATGGGATTCTCCCTCTGAAGTCCCATTTGGGGCATACCATTTGCCTTTCTCATAAATCCCATCGCATCGACGTTCTTCGGTTTCGGCATTCCACTTCTGATGCACTCTTCCACCAGCCGGTCATTCTGCTCCGCCGAAACCGTGGAACTCTCGTCCGAATCATTCCCATTCCGAGAATCCATCGACAAAACACTCAAGTTACAATTACTGTTTACCTCGGACAGCCTTGCCGGAGTATCTTCCGTGCAGTAGCGCTGAAGTAGGTCTTCCTGTTCCTGTGGCGGCGGAACCACAATATCTTCCTCTATCTTCTTTTTCTTATCCTCCGCACTTCTAGCCATAACATTCATTCCCATATTGATACACGACTCCAGCAGAAAATCGTCGTCACGATCCGACTCTCCATCCTCGGAAGCACTGGCCTCCGGTATCGGTAAAACGGGTGGTCCCCTTTTTGCCGATCCTTCAGCAACCACCAACTTCGATTCCTCATCCTCTTTATCGTCGATGCTCAGATTACTCAAGCTGGTGGCACAGGAGAACACCGCCGGTGTATTTTCCACATCGAACTTGCTGACCGTGTCCTCGAAAGCACTCTTCGGTTGCACCGGAGGTCCCACCACGTGATCCTTCTTCTCCGCCCCTACCCCGGCCGCCTTTGCCATCATGCCAGCTCGTCGCGGCGACTGTGGCATACTCTGGGTCGGCGAGTCGGGCAGTTCGGACGGGGAAATGACCCCGGAAGCGAATCGACTGAACTCGCTGATGATGGAACTCTTGTCGTCGGCCGTACAGATGGGTTCGGCACTCGAGAGCGATCCCATCGAGCTGGTCCGGGAGAACATCAGCGGCGTTTCGTCGGCCGTGTTCAGGAACGATACCTGCTTGCTGGCATGGGTTCCGCCCGGGGTGGCCGGAGTGACCGGTTGATCCGAGGCTTCCGCCTCCGGGGCGAGCTTTCCGGACTGTTTCGAATCCTGTCGGGAAGGGAGGGAGAATGAGAGATTTTAGTGAATTTCCGGGTTATTTGGATTGGTACCGAAAATGAATTGTAAAAATTCCTAAGAGGAGCAATTTCACGAAAATTCTGGAATAGGAATTAGCAGGATTTCTGCAAGAGTCTATAGCAATTTACAAGGACTCTTCAAACGATTCCGAGAATGACTCTCAAGCGAAGTTCTTCAATACTTGTAAGGATGATTTGAAATAAGACAGTTTAGAACTCTGCATATTTTCAGGGCATCTAGCAGTGGCGTCTCGTTGGCGTGGCGTTTGTTAAACCTGTGAACTGAACACCTACCTTGAACACTTCAAGATTCATTTATAAAATGAGAAAACGTCTTAAACATGCCTTAATCTGAAGGTTTTTACCGAAACCAAAATGAGCTTAAACGTCTTTTTCAAAAATGGAACGAACTCACCAAATTCTACTAATGGGTGAAATTTGATTCCTGCCCTTTTCTTTTGAACAAGTTATGCCAAAAATGTGTGGAACTTTGGACATTTTAAGATTACTTCTAGAACTTTTTAAAAATTAAAACCGTGCATGTTTTGACTTCGCCGAAAGTAGCATCATACAAAACTCAAGCAACAACACGAACGACGCGACCCATCCATAAGCCTGTCCACCAATCAGCGACCGACACATCAACGACCCGATAACGACTGAATCTTGTCTGTTGTATGAAAGATTGCGAGCATTGTTGTATGGCGCATACAAGATTGCAAAAAAAAATCGTTGTTTACACTTCCTTTAGCTTGAAATTAAACGAAGGGAAAATTTACGCGTCTTTTGAAATTCATTATTTTTCACTGGGTTGAAAACAAGTTTTTCATGATAATCCTGAACACACCTTCACAGACGAGAACAACTATCGCATAGTTCGCCATCGTTGCACGAATTTGCCGACAGTGTGGTTCCAATGAATGCCGTCGCCGTCAGGCAGCTGCATGGCCAACGGACTCAAGCCAAAAAGAAATTGGTTCGGACAAACTCAACAGACTCTAATTAGCAACGAGCCGCTTGGATTGGCCCAACTGAACGTCTTATCCAAGAGTCTATCTGCTATAAATGCCGAATATAGCGGAATTCGAAACAAGGTGCTGGCACTGGTGCCAGTCGAAGCCATTGAGGACCAGGAAGAGAAATATGCCAACTTCGAGAATATTTTCTACACCGTGGAAGAGCTGCTGTTGGAGGCAACACTACAACTAATTTCAAGTGACTAGAACTAATTATGGTTTTAGTGTGCTCTACTTGAGTTGGATGCCAACGCACTGATGGACGGAAACGACCAACAAGCCTGGACCATATTGGAGGATCGATACGAAAATCTAAATCCGTTGTTTGTCCGAAAGATGTCGTCAGAGTTGAGAGTTCTGCTCCCGAAGCTACTTACCATATCGAGAGCATGAAGTTCCTCGAACAGCAGATCACCGGTGTATCGGAGCACATGGTACTGTATCAGATTGTCTCTGCACTTGACAAATCAACCCGTAAATTCTGGGAAGGAACTCAGAAGAAAGAAGAGTTTAGCAAATACGACTCGACTATCGCCTTCCTAAAGTCGAGGTGCCAAATCCTTGAGAATTGCGAGACGGTGTTTCCAGCTAGACCATCGAAGACTCAGTCGCAGAAGAGTCATGCAGCATCGCCCAACCAACCCCAAACGATAAGCGGGTGTGGAATTGGTGGCGGTTCCCAACGCAACGTCCAGTGCTGGGACTTGTCCAACCTCACCCCCACCCAGAGAATTGATAAGATCCGAGCTTCTGCAGTTTGCTTCAACTGCCTACGCAAAGGACACGGATGCCAGCAATGTCCTTCCAGCAAGACATGCCTCAAACGTCAACGCCGACATTGCTTCATGAACGATGGCAAGCCCGCCATTGGTTCCTTCCGTGGCGAGTGAACTGACGGTGGTGCAGACCCCTTGGACCCTCCAGTGTCCAAAACCTGTTCGTCGAATTTCGTCCAATCCACGAAGACGGTATTGCTGCTAACTGCAGTGATTCAGGTCTTCAAAAAACAAAATCAGTCACGACGAAACCAGTCAATGTTCCAATTGTTTTTATAAACGCCCTGTGATCCCTAGCCCGTGAAAAGGTGGTTTTCCGTTTCCGTGCGCCCAGTTTCTACGCTAGCCACAATTCCGGCAACCAAGATCGACATCACCAACTGGATTACCCCCGAAGAGGTAACGCTAGCTGATCCAATGTTCCACACGCCCGATAAGGTGGAAATACTGGTCGTTGACGAGCTCTTTTTCGACATCCTGAAACCTGGTAAGTTGAGCCTAGCCGACGGCCTTCCAGGTGGATCGTAGCTGGTGTCATAATCGACCCGCCCAATGTATCGTTCCAATACTCCCGTTACGCATCCGTTGAAGAAATCGAGCAAAGAATGCACCAGGTCTGGCAGATCACGGAGGTGCTGGACGTTCCCAAGCCATCAACCGAAGAATCAGCATGCAAAACCCACTTCCGTTGTACATGCCAACGAGACAAAACTGGACGATTCATTGTGAAAGTTCCGTTCAACCATAATCTTTCGAAATTGGAGAACTGCTGCCCCGTAACGCTAATGAGGTTCCGTGACCTTGAACTACAAGCGCAGTACGTGAACTCTCGGCCATTGTCGCAAGATCAACGAATCTGAAGATCCAAACCCGCAGAAAGCCTACTATTTGCCTTTTCAAGCAGTATTGCAAGACAAGACGCCAAGACATCGCCATCGGAACTCTCCCTGAATGATGTACTGCAAGTTGGTCCGGTAGTTCAAAACGACAAGCGTGGTGCTACGGTTCCGTAAATTTCAAGATTGCCTTCGCCGGAGACATCTAAAAAATGTAGCGTCAAGTACTCAAAGCCCCGTCGGATCGCCGGATTTTTTGAAGAGAGCACCCATCATTACCCATCCGAGTTCTGGGACTTTGTACCGTTACCTACGGCAAAGCATCGGCACCTTACCAAGCAACGCGGTGTTTGGTGCAGCTCGTAATAGAATATGGAGAAGACTTTCCTGTCGCCACTCGCATCGGGAAGGAAGAGACGTAACTTGACGATGTAAACTCTGGTGCAGACTCGGTGGAAGCCGCCATCGATGCGCAACAACAACAACTAAAGCAACTCCTCGGATGTGGAGGTTTTCCCATACACACGTGGTGCTCAAACTAGTAAGAATTCCTAGAGCACATCCCCGTGGAAGAACAAGAGAACACACTTAGATTTTTTTACAGAAATCTTTAAAATTTTACCGAATTCTTAACAGCTGAACGTTCGGTAATCCTATTTATCGGATTTCGGTAAATTTTTACAAATTCCGGTATTTTTTTTACAGATAACTGTAAAATTTCACCGAAATCCGTTAAATCGGATCACCGAACATTCTGCTGTTGAGAGTTCAGTAAAATTTTACAGGTTTCTGAAGAAAAAATATAAGTGTGAAGAAGGACTCGTTAGAAGAGCATGGAGTGAATAATGCCATCCGAGTGCTTGGCTTAGTTTACGATCCATCAGCAGAGGCGATGCTCATCGCCTATCGCCCAAATCCGTTAACGTAACAACGACCCACGAATAGGATGATTAACTCGAAGATCGCCAAGATTTTCAACACCTTGGGACTGGTTTCACCTATTATTGTGCTAGCAAAGCTCCTAGTGCAGAGATTGTGACATCTGAAGACCGGTTGGGACGATCCAGTTGACGGCGATACAGCACAGCAGTGGCAAGAACTCCACGATTCCTTGAAGAACGTACGGAGCATGCCTCTATTTGCATCTTTTCACCAACAAGTTGAAGTTAGCTCTAGCGTGGGTTAAGGTACCTCTTAACCAGCTCTAGTTGTTCGTCCGGAATCGAATCGCTGTAATGGGAGTATATCCGTGGCCAACTCGTCCCTGAAGTCCCTGAAGAACAACAGTCTTTGGTGGAATGGGCCCGAATTTCTTCAGAGAGTAGACTACGACGGAGATACCTCCGACGAGTTTCCAGACGATTAGCTTTCGGCACTTAAATCTCTGATGGCCTGATGTGAGTATAGACCTTATATCCTTCACCCACAAGTTAAGCAACGTCCGCAAGGTTCAACGAGGTGTGAGTTATGTCCTGCGATTTGTGGCCAACTGTAGCAAAGGGAATCCTTTCGAACGTGAGCGACTGTCCGTGAACTGCGCCGTTCAACTAAAGCCATCCTGCCACAACATGCACATTTCGTCGACGAGATCAAGCGAGTTCGGGCGAGCGAGCCCTGCAAGAGACTCGGAAATCTTCGTCCTATTTACCACGACAAACTACTTCGGGGTGGTTACCCTTCGAGAGCTGTCATCCAATCATCTTGCCGGATAAGGATCCGGTGGTACGACTACTTGTTCAACAGATACACGTTAAGCTTCTCCACGTTGCGCTAACAGGCCTGATAAATGCCATGAGACAACGGTATTGGTTAATCACACGTCGCACAGTGATTCTATTCCATACAAAAGGCGGAAAAAAGTTTAAAATTGGAGTTTACATAGCTAAACCATGTATTTCCAAGTAATTTTGGGTTTCCGCTGATCTTAAATATGCTATTTAAATTATCATATACCGTCACACTACCGAGATATGGCCACTTTATGGTCCTCCTATTCTGGAATATCCAGAATATCCCACAAAGTGGCATATTTATTAGCCTCGTCCTAAATAAATCCGTTTTTACCCTTCTTACATCAATAGAAGGGTATTAAGATCGCTTGAAAACTCGACTTTTTATCCGAGGCCCACAGGGCCGAGTGTCATATACCATTCGACTCAGCTCGACGAACTGAGCACATGTCTGTGTGTATGTATGTGTGTGTGTGTGTGTGTGTGTGTGTGTGTGTGTATGTGTGTGTGTGTATGTGTGTGTGTGCGTTACAAATAATGTCACATCGGTTTCTCAGCCATCTGTGAACCGATTTCAGTTCTGTTGACGGCAAATGGAAGCTACAACATTCCCATAGAACGCTATTGATTTTTTTTTCATTCGGACATTTCGTTACGAAGATATGAACGAAACAGTACTTGAAGGCCTATTATAATAGTAATCAAACAGTTTAGTCTCCGATTACATACTGAGCTATTTGTGTACCGATTTTAGTTTTGTTGGTGTCAAATCAAAGCTATGATATTTCCAAATAACTGGTCAAAATTTCATTATGATTGGATAATTCTTCATGGAGATATGACCAAAACAATACCTGAGAGCACATAATTGTGAGATGACAATATACTCGTTGCAGTGCAAAAACCGAACAAAACCAATCACACCAATCGATGCCGCTTGCATTCTATTGTGTCGTATCTGGAGCGTTGTATAGCACATACAGCGGACTAGCCACACTATGCTACTGTATAGAATTAGAGCAGCATCGATTGGTCTCGAGTGGCTGGTTTTCAACTGCAACGAGTATATTCGAAAATTACACAAAGTCTCCATTTACAATTTTCAACGAATATGTACTTATTTAAGCATCTTGAATCCATATCGATAATCAAAATTGAAGCTCAGGATTGAAGCTTTGTTAACGCCAAATTAAAGTTATAAAATTTCCAAATAAGTGTTCAAAATTTCATTATGTTAACTCTCCTTTACCCTTCTTACATCAATAGAAGGGTATTAAGATCGCTTGAAAACTCGACTTTTCATCCGAGGCCCACAGGGCCGAGTGTCATATACCATCCGACTCAGCTCGACGAACTGAGCACATGTCTGTGTGTATGTATGTGTGTGTGTGTGTGTGTGTGTGTGTGTGTGTGTGTGTGTGTGTGTGTGTGTGTGTGTGTGTGAGTTACAAATAATGTCACATCGGTTTCTCAGCCATCTGTGAACCGATTTCAGTTCTGTTGACGGCAAATGGAAGCTACAACATTCCCATAGAACGCTATTGATTTTTTTTTCATTCGGACATTTCGTTACGAAGATATGAACGAAACAGTATTTGACGGCCTATTATAATAGTAATCAAACAGTTTAGTCTCCGATTACATGCTGAGCTATTTGTGTACCGATTTTAGTTTTTGCAAATCAAGCTATGATATCTCCAAATAACTGGTCAAAATTTCATTATGATTGGATAATCCTTCATGGAGATATGACCAAAACAATACCTGAGAGCACATAATTGTGAGATGACAATATACTCGTTGCAGTGCAAAACCGAACAAGACCAATCACACCAATCGATGCCGCTTGCATTCTATTGTGTCGCATCTGGAGCGTTGTATAGCACATACAGCGGACTAGCCACACTATGCGACTGTATAGAATTAGAGCAGCATCGATTGGCTCGAGTGGTCTGGTTTTGAACTGCAACGAGTATATTCGAAAATTAGTCTGCATTTACTATAACCAATTTTCAACGAATATGTACTTATTAAGCTTATTGAATCATTTTATGGACTGATTTTATGAAATTTCTAATATTTATGTAATTTTCCCTTTTATATAACTAACATAAACAGGTCATTAAAGACTATTAATGGTAATATTTTAATCACATCGCTGAACAATACGCTCAGGATTGACAAATAGTTCATTTTATAAACTGAATGTATGGCATATTGAATATCTCTGAATTTTCTTGGAATTTCTGATGAAAATATGTATCCAGTACAATATTGCCCACATTTGAATTCTGGTGAAGTGTAAGAAGGGTTCAGTCTCACCATCGGTGGATTAATGCGGGTTTTTTTTATAACCAATTTGTTCATAAAATGTAAGAAGTAAAGCAATGCAACAATTTTTGACTCTAAGTGGCCATTACATGGTCTTCTGAAAGTTCCGGAACATCCGTAAGATTTGATAATTCAGCAATTTCATACCAAAATGATGAAGTGGAACTTTGAATCTCACAATATTTGGTGGGGTTGTTTCTTTTCGGAAAATATATATCTCGAATTTTTAATTTACCATTAGGGTGATCCATTTTGAGATAGGGTGGTCCAATGAACGAAATATTAGTAAATTTATATTTTACAAAGAACTATAACTTTAACTACATAATTATTTTCATCATCTTCAGCATATTTACAGCTTAAACCTCTCTATCAGTTCTTAGACTCATCTGCGCAGCAAACATAAGCTCTCCAGTTGATTTACTTAGCTCTCAGTTCTGTAGCTTTTAATCGCTTACTTCTCGCGCAAAGTTTTTCAAACTCTTTTGGGGTTTTGGATTTTCGTGCCAGACTATATTATAATTTACCCGAAAACATTTTCGAATACGTTTGGCATCCCCATCTTCATTTTTTTTTCATATATTTTGTCTCAAGGTTGCATGACATAATTTGTGTTTTGCGTTGTTTTGTTATTTTGCTATCTTTATTAACTTTTTATTTATAAAAAAAAAGTTTTTTTAATTCTCTTTTTGCTCCATGATGATTTTCCTGAATCTTTCATATATCAAGTGTAATAACTGGGGCAGAGGACTAGCCGAAAAGCTGATAATAAACCGCGTAACATTCCTTGTCGAACGTTCGAGTGTGATAGTTCTCTTTATCGTTAGCTCCGCAATCGAGTACGCTTTGGTTTTTGGTTTTGGCTTTTCCCCACGATCGTGGTTTTTTGCTGTATTTAAGCTGGTGCAACAGCTGGTCAAAGCTACAGTGCGACGTTCGGACGAAGGAAGTGGCCTTGACAGGCGAGCCTTGTGAAGGACCATTCAACGACCCGTCATCGACACCGAAAGTCAGAAAAAGATTGTTCTCCCCACGGACGGCAATCATCATCTTCATCAACGGTACCATCACCTCATCATCACCGCACCATTCCATCGCGTCGGTCGAGGCTTTGTTCCCCACGCAGGCTTTTCAATAGCCTGTGTACAGACCGGCAAGTAGCAGCCGCACCATACCAAATTGCCAAACAATAGGTAAACATTTCGTTTTATTTCCACTTTGCTCCACTACTGACTGACGATAGAGGATAATCCCCTAGCAGGCAGAAGTACCTTCCGGTAAACATTATTTAATTTATTATTTATTTTTTTTTGTATTTATATTTATTTATTTATTTTTGGGTTGAAATTTTTCTGGCTGATTAATCCTCCCGGATAACACAAAACCTTTCTCATTATATATTAGTATTACATATATAGGTGTATATATATAAATATTCTTATTTTTTTTTTTTTGATTTATAGGGAATCATTTTTTCAAATTATTGATCAATCCACCTATAAGTGGATGTCATTTTCTAAATTTTGGATTTATTTTTCTCTGTGATAGGAGTTGTGTATGTGGATTTTTTTGAGCATTTTTTAGGTTAATATAATCGCATCAATAAAATAAATCCATATTGTGTCCTACATTTTTATATTATTTATATATATATTTTTTTAATTTATTTATATTACATTGAATTTATTCCTTAAATTGAATTGAGCACAATTATTTAATTATCCTCGTGGGCGTTCTAAGTCCCCACGATGGATGAAAATAATCCGAGCCGGGGCTCGGAGGAGTTTGATTGTTCGGATGATGATATTCCTCCCATTCTGTTACCTTTTCCCCATTTACCATTAATGGAGACAGAAAAGGGTTCGGAGCCAACACCAACTGAAGCACCTTCTGGTTCATTCTCCTCCGAGCTTCCCCGCCGGAAAGCTTATCCAGCCGGATCTAAAGGTCCTTTTCTGGTTTTTTTTCGGCCCAAAAGTAAACCTTTGAACAAATTCCAAATTGAAAAAGATCTGGCAAAGTCGTTTCGGATCATTCAAGATATAACCTCTCCCAGTCGCAGTAAGCTTCGCATCACTCTAAGTGATCGTGAAGAAGCAAACAGGATTGTTGCCTCAGAGCTGTTTTCTTTAGAATACCATGTGTATCTTCCTCGCACGTTAGTGAGAAATAGCCGGAGTGGTCACCGAACCGTTTTTGACGTGCGCTGATATCAAGTCCCATGGAACTGGTGGGTTCAAAATCGTGTCAGTTCCATCAGTTCAGGTCCTTGATGTCAGGCAAATGAACCAGGTGTCATCCGACGGCACAAAAAGTCCTCAAACTCTTTTCGTGTGATCTTCTCTGAGCTGCCCTGCCGAATTTCCTCGTGTTGGGGAAGCTTCGCTTACCTGTTCGCCTCTATGTACCGAACCGGTCAGGCTGATGCAAAATTCGAAATATTTGCTCCCTGCTTAATCGACGCCAATTTGAGTTCTGATAGTCCCCAAAAATTTGAACACATTTGCGCTTCAATTTGGCTTTGCACACGTTATTCAAAGTTTGTATGGGAATTAGTATGAAGAATCTCAAACTTACATTTCCAGATCCCTAACATCTTGATATTATGTCCTTAAACCAAATCTTATATACATTCATATAGTGTAAGTTGTCAACTATCAAAATGCCGAAGATACCTCACATGTAAATGTTATACAAAAATAGTTATTCAACAAATATAATAATAAGAAGTAAAAATATGTAAAGTATATAGAAAGTAAAAGTATAAAATATTTAAAATATATATAATAATATAAATAAAATAAAATACATAAAATATATGAATATAAAATATAAAAAAACATATAAATAATAAGAAAACAAAAATAAGAATACAACATCAAACCCAAAGTGTGTATTTTATGTTTTATTGAATAACTATTTTTGTATAAAATTTACATGTCAGGTATCTTCTGGCATTTTGATAGTTGACAACTTACACTATATGAATGTATATAAGATTTGGTTTAAGGACATAATATCAAGATGTTAGGGATCAGGAAATGTAAGTTTGAGATTCTTCATACTAATTCCCATACAAACTTTGAATAGCGTGTGCAAAGCCAAATTAAAACCAAATGTGTTAAAATTTATTGGGGACTATCAGGACCCAAATTGGCGTCGATTAAGCTTAGGGGAGCAAATATTTCAAATTTTGCATCAGCCTAACGGTCATGCACTGTGACAAGTGCCAGCAGTTGGGTCATACTGCACCTTACTGCTGTAACAAAGCACGATGCGGCAAATGCGGTGAGCAACATGTGGAGGGTCCCCGCAGTACGGACCCCGACGTAGTATGCTGTTGGGAAGCTCCGCATGATCTCGCTGTATGCCCGAAGTATATAGAGCGGGGAGAAACACTAAATTCGTTCCGCTGCAGCAGCGGTCGAAGCGGTCTTATGCAGACATTCTAAAAATCCCACCGGCCGCTGTTCCACCAGCCCAACCAGACAACAATATATTTTCGTCCCTGCCCATAGATGATCAGGGCTCAGACTTTGAGGATGCTGAGGGAGTACTTGTTGTTCAGACGGGAGCGAAGAGAAAGCGCGCTACAGCAAAACGTCAACGGCACCGTCAGCAAGCATCTCATAACGCGCTGACTGTAGAATAGGCTCTCACCCTCCTCTGAACAATTTAAGAAGTGGTGGCACAAAAAAAGTTTCTCCTCCAGGTTTTAAACCACTGGCTGGTGACTTTCCACCACTTCCGGGAACATCTAAACCCCAGTTGTTCCAGTTTTTTGTCCAGAACGCCAACTACTAAGGCATCCGAATCTCGACGTGTCAAGTCGAAGACTCCGAATAAATGTCTCTTTCTGGGATTGTGGAATTCATCTTCACCATTTTCGAGGTCTCACTGACAACGAGGAACCTCATCAACATGATCCTTACATTTGTAAAACCTCTTCTAAAGAAACTATCTCTTCAAAATGGCTTCTTCTTGATTCAATCATATCTTTCGATGGATAATTTATCCAATGAGGTCGGGGATAGTGATCGAAGTACTACAATGGAACAGTAGAAGTATTC
>JASCZW010004477.1:0-190772 GCA_034211315.2 Aedes japonicus
CGCATTCGAATGTATCCGGCGCAACTCGTCCCGTTTCACCCGGCAGCGTGAGTGTTCGGTAGAAGCCAAGCATTATGTCGTTCGATTGTTTCAAGGTCGTCAATGATGATTGAATTTCGGTTGTCGTCGCCTCAGTGCTGTTGTGTGATTCGCCAGAAATGAATGTCTCGCTTATGCGTTCGGAAGTTTGCATGAAATTGTGCTGGAGATATTTCGCCATTTTTATCTTCACCTGGTTGATTGTGGACGACAGACGCTTGCCGTAGTTCCAGGCGCTGGTGTTGGTGATGGAATTCATCTCGAGCTGTTCTCGATATCCAACGGAAATAAGTTTGATTTTGAGCTTAGCGTGTTCCCAACCATGTATGGCGTTACGACAATTCATTTCAACAAGAGTTTTCAATGATGAGAAGAAGTTGCATCTACATATCAGTAGACCCAATGTGGTGCTTATAGACCGACATTACATCCATACTCGTCGAAACGTTTTGACTTATTAATGTTAGTTGGTTGAATTTCCGTGGTTCAGAACAGGAAACGTCTTATTAGGCATGTCTAAGCAAGGGTATAATTACTTAATTGTCGTTGCTGGCTCGATTACTTGATGAGTTATGATTAATTAGAATTTAATGCTAAGTCAAGGGACATGCACCCTGCTATCTATGGTGTCGATTCGACTCTCACATTGGGTTCACTTTGCGGCCGGCCAGCTTTCTCTCTTGTATTCGTTTGAGTGAATTCGAAAATGCTGTCAGTTCTGAATGGATCTTCTCGCTAAAGGAAGCCATTTTTCTTCAGTCGGCGGCGGGTGCGATGGCTTAAAGTCATGTTTCGGCTCACGCGGTTGTGCAAAATTAAAAAATAGCTTGAAAGCGGTGAAAAATAAATTATTTGTTGTCGGTGAAATCCTCCTAAAGAATGCTGCGTTCCGTATTCGATAAAATTAACTGATTAGTGTATCCGTTGAACAACGGCTTTATTTCATCAAGTTGTATGATATGTTGTATCCTGTAGAGGGTGATCTAAAAATACAGGTGTTGGAAATATCATAGAAAAAAAGCAAAATTAAACTTGAAAAAGAAAATATATCTGTAGTGCAGTTATTTAATTTTAAATTAAAGTTATTAAAAATTTAAGCTCTCAATGACGAAATTTACGAAAGGAAAAAAAAACACTCAGGGAAGCCATTTTTTATGCATCAGAGTGCGTGAAAAAAAAAGCAGCAGCGAAAATAACGGAGATCATAAGCGTTCTCGGTGAGCATCGCGTATTTGGATAACGGCACTCGGTTCGGTTTATTCGTTTCGTGTTTCGCGAGTGCATTGGATTGAGTTGCTGTCGAGTGATAAATTATGGTAGGTTTTGAATATAGCCAGTGTTTGAGTTTAATAAATTTCAGTAGTGATCTCGAATAAAAATCTTCATTTTAATGGTCGGGTATTTGTGAGGTAACGGTTGTTCATGTTGTTTCATTGAAATTCAAAGTGCACTACATCGGATACGAACAACAATTTTCTACAAGGTGAGTTCTATTGTTGATTGAATAAAAAATGTCTCCAGATTTTCCCATCGAATCTATTTGATTGATTATGAAACCAGCGATTTAATTGTAATTGCAATACATTAATTATATCGTTATCAATTAACCTTTTTCTGTGCATTCATCGTTGACTGTACTAATTGCAAATTTATTAAGTGGTCCATCAAGACCACCGGGAATTCGATATCGCGACCATATAAAATTAGTCAACTAGAAACAACTAAATCAAATGATTAACATAGTGGTTGCTGAATCATGGTGATCAAATTTACAGATTAAATATAATGTTTGAGTCTATTGTCATTGTATCGTGTAGAGCGTTGTTTGTGTGATTGACTTGAAATCTGATTTAAACAGCGGTAGGTCTGTTATTTATACTATATGTGTTTGTGACTGTATGTGTGTTGTCTGAATAGTTTATTTTAAACTTGTCAGATAACAAGAGGAGTCATTACACATGCTAAAAAATCTCCCCGATATCGCTAAAACACAATTTCATAACCTGTATATCACTTTTATGTATCCTAGAAAGTATGAGCTGTTTAGTGGAACACCTGTAACTAGAAATGAGACGAAATATTAGTATTTTCCATTTAATTTCAACTACCTTTACTGCTTATCTTGACAGATACGCGTATTTCGTCTACAATGAGCAGACATCTTCAGTGTCGTGTACTAATAACTCGAGTAGTCTGCACATTGTAGACGAAATACGCGTATCTGTAAAGATAAGCAATAGAGGTAGTTGGAATTAAATGGAAAATACTAATTTTACTTCTCATTCCTAGTTACATTTATGGAGTTAAATATAGTTCCACTCGTATGGAAGCACGTTAAAATAATAGCTATTCGAAAGCCTCAAAACCATCGTCTAATTCCAATTCATACCGTCCGATCTGTATCCTATCATGTTTAAGGAAATTGTTAGAAAAATGATCCTATCAACTTGAACGTTGGGTTGAATCAAACAACCTGTTACAGAACCGCTTCTGGGAGCTCTGGGAGTATTTTAGTTCCCCATATTTTTATTAAAAGTACCTACATCTCAATTACAATGGAAAAATATTTACTGATGAGTCGCGCATTGATGAATCCACTGGTTTCGGTGTCTACAATGAACACTCATCCGCCTTTCGAAAATTTCAGGAATCTTGTTTCGTATATGTTGCTGAGCTGGCGGCAATCAATTTTGCTTGACGATGATTTTCGACATGCCCATAGACCATTATGTCATCTTCTCGGATAGTCGTAGTTCTACTAAGGCCCTCCGATCGATGAAAACAGTGAGACACTCATCTTATTTTCTTTCAATAATAAGAGAGCAGCTGAGTGCGTTTGCTGAAAGATCATTTAGGTTTACCTTTGTATGAGTCCCCAACATTGCTCACTTTCAGGCAATGAGAAGGCGGACTCTATAGCAAAGTCGGGTTCCTAATGTTTCGTCGAGATCGTAATTCAAAGGTATGGATGCAAATCGGCATTTCATCAGTGTGGTGTCAAGACTTATGGCTAACTACTACTCGCTAGACGCACATCTCTACAGAATTCTAGGTGTTTTTCATTAGGGCGTATCTACAACTGAGAGATTCTCTCCGGGCTTGCTCTCTTTCATTCATTACAGCGCCATTATAAAACTTACGAGGCATTCTTTTAGTACAGATCGAAACACAACAGTGCTGGCTAGTATACTCTACAAATAGTAGAATGAAAAACGTAAAGGTGATTGGTTTATGAATGAAAGAGAGCGAGCCCGGAGAGAATCTCTCCAATTGTAGATTCGCCCTAATGAAAAACCCTAGAATTTACCTCGTCAATAGCAATTGATGTAGGTGTGGAACCGGTAATGATGACATCGCTCACGCAGTTTGGCATTGCCTGGATAATGATGCCTCAGAGCACGACTATTGGATACCCTAGTGGCCCGAGGTAGACAACCCTTCCACGAGGTAAGAGATGTTTTAGGAATGCGTGATCGTCCCTACATGCAAGCGACTTACGAAATCCTTGTTTATCTGATCTTAGAGTGTTATGTCGTCAACCCCCTCCCCTAACCTAGTAAATTCCTGCCATTTTGTCCCAGTTATATTATCCTTTTGTTTCCGTGCTACTTATACCTGCCTAGTCCCTTCTAAACGATAATGTGACCCATTAACCTCGAGCTCGCCACGAGTAATTGCAGGGTGGCCACAGACTCGGGAAAATTGGGAAATACGGGAAAAATGCGGAAATCCAAAATCATCGGGAAATATGCGGGAAAAAGGCGGGAATTTCAAAAGTCATCGGGAATTTTTGTCATATGGAAGGAACCATACTCACACTTTTTTCAAATGATTTGAGTAGCGTTTTTGTCATTTACTCGGTCCACCGATCTCATTGTTCAGCCTGTTCAAAACGTATCGTATAGAGCATCTTCAGCGGTGGTCTATTTTAACATCTTTATAGTTGATTTGCATCAGCAAACTTAAAAAGAACCAGCTAAAACAGACCAACTTTGCGTTCCCTGCACCGGTGTAGTATTTCATGTTGTTAAACCCACCAACACCTATCTTGTCAATTTTGCAATATGCAGAGATAAGAATTTTTGTTTTTTCAGTGTTCGAGGATTTTTCGCAAACATTTTACCATCGGTTGGTTTGAGTGGTGGTGAGTGTGTGAATGTATGCATCTCATTTAAACGATATTAGATAGTGCTGATAGTGATAGATAGCGCCACGCTAACCTATGACAAGAAGCACTTCCTGCGACGTTTCAACATGCCAAGGGATATGATCCTAGACATTATGCGACAACTACAGTCAACTGATGACTTTTTCCAGCTGTTGCGATGCAGCTGGATATGTTGGCCTTAGTGTTACATAGGTGCACTGCAGCCTTGGCGTATGTCCTCAGCTAGTTCTCTCGACGAAAACTTGGGGGTTGGTGACCCTGAGGAATTTTTGCAAATCTGTCCTTAAGACTTACGGCCCGCAGTATTTACGCCCCCAATATCGGAAAACGTTAAGAAACTGATGAACAAAAATTATCTCCCAAAAATTCGAAAAAAATCTTGCAAATTCAGAGCACTTAGAAACTCAGGGAACTTATCAGAAGCTCGATATACTTTTTAGATTTGACTTAGACTTTCCCGAGGTTTTGCTACTCTCCCTGATGTCAAAGAAACATTCCATAAAATCAGGGAACTTTCCAGAAATTAAGGATTCTTCTTAGAAATTCAGGGAACTGTCCACAAATTCAAAGAGCTTACCACGAGTTCAGGGAAGTTTCCAAAAGTAAAGGGTTCTTCACAGAAGTTCAGGTAACTGTCCAGAAATTCAGAGAGCTTCCAGATTTTTAGAAAACTTATCAGATTATTATGGGTATTTTTTCAGAAGTTCATAGAACTACTCAAAATGTTCAGGGAACTTCCCAAAAATTCAAGGAACTTTCCAGAAAATTAGAGAATTTCCAATAGAGAACAATCAAGAAATCCATGAAGCTTTTCAACAGTTTGCGGATCTTCCTAGAGGTTTAGTCAACTTTTTAGAATTTCATGAAACTTTCTAGACATATACAGAACTTCTTAGAAGTTCAGCGAACATGTAGGAGTTCAAGAAACTTCCTAGAAGTTCAGGGTTTCTCGTGAATTCAAAAAACTTCTCAGAACTTCAGGAAATGCTCACAAAGATCATGGAACTCCCCTCAAAGATCAGGAAACAAAAGGTCAGCAAACATCTCAGACGTTCAGAGAACGTTCCAGAAATTTAGAAAATTTCCCAGAAGTTCAGGGAACTTTCCAGAAGCTCGAAAAAATTTCGGATGCTCAGGGGATTCAGCAATTCAGGAAATTTCTCAGTAGTCCTGCGATCTTCCAAGAATTTCAGAAAAACTTCCTCCAAGATCGGGGAACTTTCCAGAATTTCAGAAAACGTTCCAGATAAACAGGAAACTGGATTTTTTGAGCATTCGAAAAGTTTAGGAAACATTCAAAGGATGTTTCCATAAGTTTAGGAGCTTCCTAAAACTTCAGGGATCTTTCCAGGTGATCGAAAAACTTTCCAATCGTCCCGAAAACATCCCAAAAGTTCAGGGTATTTAAGTTTTAAGAAGAACTTAAACTTCTTACTACTCGATAATTTTTCGAACCCAACGAGAATAAAGAAACCAACTACTTTTTAATCAATTTCATAGAAACTCCACCTATTCACAATCTTGGAGATCATAAAAAGTTCTTGTACGATTTAACAACATCTCGGTAATGCTAACTATTCCACAGAAATTCCACGGCTTCCAAAATTTCCTTTTTCAATGTCTTGTAAGTTATTTAAATATTTGTGATATTCTGCTTTTTATCACAGAATATGTACTTGCTGGAAGTTAAAACAACTTCTGGGAAGCAAAATCTGATTTTCTAGGTTCCCGGCATTTCCAGAAAGTTGTTCCTATTCCATGGATGATCAGCAAACTTTTTGGAAGTTCATCTAAGGTTCCAGAAACGTTAATGATTTTTCGGCAATTCAATGAATTTCTCTAAAGTTCCACCATTTCTCTTCTCGAAAGACAGCGTGCAAACTTCATGATTATCTGGAAAATTCCAATTATTTTATTCAACTGCCGAGAAGTTTAATCAACTTCTGGCATATTCATTATAGATATTTCCACCAAACCTTCATAGATATTCTGAAGCTCATTAAATTAAATTTTTAAAGAGTGCGTTCAGTAGGAAACTTAGAAGCTTATATAAGTTCTGAAATGATGCAAAATAGATCCGGTTTAAAACAAAATTTACAAACACCAGTGATGCAGCGATGTTTTTGCGTTTGGTCTAAACAAATAAATCCAAATCACGATTTGAACCACCGTTGAAGATGCCCTTAGAAGATCTGGCTACACGGCTGTAGCAGGTGAGGCCAGAAATGAACTTATCTTTTATGTGGTGGTTTGGACAAATTTTGGCTAGAACCAAGAAGGAGGTACCAAATTTGACAAAATTTGTTGAAAATTGGATGAGTCGCACAAAAAGGCGTATTTTAAATAAATGGAAAGTGTCTGGTGGTAAATCAAACTGGAAAAAGTTTGGGAGCTCAGAGATTTAGCTACGAGTAATTTATATTAACTCATCTTAACAGTCGGGAAAATAAGGCAAAAATTCGGGAAAAATTCAGGAAAAATGCGGGAATTTTTATATGAAGATTGTGTGGCCATCCTGTAATTGGCACCCCACTTTTACTAAAATCGAAAAATACAACATTGTTTGTAACAATATTGAATATCGACTCCGTAAAATGTTACACGTGACTGAGCCTAACGGATAAACGAACTTATAAAAAAAATAAAGAATTTCAAATAAGAAATACATTGGAAATTAAATTTCATGCAAGCATCTCATTTCATGACCATATACTTCACTGACAGGAATTCCCACTCACCCTGTAAAATGTTCCCAGCAGATTGGTTTTAGACATAAATGTTTCAGACATAAAGGTAAAAGAAAGAACAGACATTAATAACGAGAAATAGTGATAAAAAGGCTTTTTTTCTGAAAACTGTTGACTCAGAATAATTTTCTATTTAATTTGTTAATGTCAACAATGTGAGGAAACACTGTATTTGGATTGTGTTAAATCAAATTATACTCATATGACAGAAAATGCTACTTATTTTGTATTTAATTACTATTATTGTTTTATGAATTACTTCAACAGATTTCATAATAAATCATTCAGTCGATAGTTTTTAAATATTATGGTTACGTAGATATTGGCAAAAGAGAGTATGGATTAAAGTAAAAAAAAACCTGATTAATAAGGACTTTCTTGTTTCAAATTACTTTAATACCATAAGATTTTTAGTGGTTGCTACCAAAAATAGAGTAAGAAACACAATAGTATTGGAATTTTTCAAATTAAGTGATCCTCATTTGACGAAAAACGCAATTTAATTTTTTAAATGTAAGAAAAATATGTTTGGCAACACTGTCAATCAAAAGTTATATATATTTTTCTGGATTTCTTAAACAATTTCCTTCGAAGAACTTAGCTTCTTTACGTACGGGATAGTTTCTGATTGATGTTATGACCTTTCAGACATTTCAGTTATGATGTTATGTTATATTATCGAGTCTGACAGACATCACAACTTTTATATCGGCCATTGAATATATGACAAAGCATTGAAATTTATATTTGAAGCTCAAAATCACGATGCACTTCCATTATTTTAAATGCTTTGCTGTTCAAGATCTTCCCGAGGTAAATGCGCGTTTTGTTCAAGCAGTGTTCTGGCACAAAGAATGGAACATTAAATTTGCATACCGTCGGTAATAATATGCAAACGCTCCGTTGTACCTTTTTGCCCCGAACATGACACCTCGTTAATCTTGAATCCCGTAACCTGAGTACGAAAATGAAGCAGATCATATGTGTTCACTCTTCTAGTACGACATGTTTTACAACACATCCGTTAATTAACATAATTGCAGAGTGAGTGCACACTACTCAGAGCGTCGGTGATGATGTGACATGCCATCACTGCAGTCCAGTGGCCGTCTTTTTCGTCGTGGCAATACACCGATGCACCACAGCAGTATGATTTCTTCCCTCGAGGGCGAGTTTGTAAAGTCCCATCTCATGTCGTGTGTGACCTATTTCATTCACTTTTTTTTGTTTTCCTCTCATCAGATTGCAGCTTTTTCTCTTCTTCGTCCTTAAGGTGCAACCTCAGTTTCTGCTGCTCGTAATCAAATTCCTCGACTCGGATACGGCATGTGCTACATCATCACCGAACTACACGATCCCGAGGAGATGCACTGGCTCCGTGATGCGAAAGAGTAATGCTAATTTGCATATTTTATCACCCGAGTGAAGAGCGACCGTTAATGTGTGCACGACGCGAGCAAAGAAGCTACACACAGTTGGTGCTTTTCTGAGACATCCCGGTTGGAAAAACGAGCTTGTTTTGGCTGACTGAAAAGGAAGGTACAAAATAGGGTTAGAATACATCTGCAACAAGACAGACAACACGACACGACAGCAGCTTCCCATCGAAAGACGTGACTTGAGGCGAGAACAAGCACATATGTAAGCTCTTTGTTCCTGAGCGACCGGAGTGTAATTAAATGAAGTATGTTACCTTCAATTGAGTCATTCTTGAGACGTTTTCCGCTTACAAAACAGACTCTCCGTTCGTTTTCACTTCGTCACTTGAATACAGTCCCATTTCATCATCATCGGAACGAGCGGTGGAAAATCGATAGCAAGCTACGAGCCACTCGAGATATTGTAGTGTAAGTACCGTACAAATACAAGACCGCCGCAAAATTTTGGCTTCCGCAAGCCTGAGCCACTTCAACTCCGTCTGGGCTGAAAACTCTCTTTCCACACGTTCAACAAACCGCTCCTCACGCACTCAACTCGATGAGTGCCAGAACTAACTCCCGAATTCAATGCAGAGTGTGAAATGCAAAGTGCTTGGCTTACCTATCGCACTTTTTTACGAGTGGTTGAAGGTGATGTTTGTTTATGATCGACGGCTACACGAAATAAGGAAAGATTTGGCAATTTTTCAAACAGCGCACTCCAATCAAGTGTGCCATGTAGCAGCACACTTCACTTCGTGTTGCCGTTCATCGTTCGTTACTTGACATTCGTTTGACATTCCATGATGAATTTATAACGCTTGGCCTCGGAGGTCGAAGTGCTTCCCTTGTACGACTTCGACAGCGCAGACAGAAATTCACGTGTCACACGTCAATCAGGACTAATTTTGCACGTTTATTAACCCCATTATGGGCATTTGACACTCGCCCCCTCTACTGCGTATTGGCAGATGGCTATATTTGGAAAAGGCCTTCACATTCAGCATTAAATCGATCGGGACAGTTGCGGCGATGGATTAGTCCATTAGAACGGTGGAGACAATACTATTTTTCACAATTTGTTCAAATATTGTATGGAAAAGGAGCAGGTAGCTGCAAACCGGTTCAAAAGAAGCTTTTTCACGCATTCTCTCCGAAATTTCGGTTGGTTAGCTGAGTTCCTGCATTTTATTTGTTGGTTAAATGAATCTGATGACATTTCAATGCCGACATAACCGGCTGTTGGACACCGGTGATAATATAGGAGTGACCGTCTTTAAAAAGGACGTTGATTTTTTTTGTAACTGAAGTTAACAAACCTTTTCGCATTGATTGTCCAAAAAAATTGTATTGTGCATTTTCAAAACAATTTGCAAAATTAAACTGTGGCCATAATGAGTTAAATTAAAACAAAAATCGCAATATTTGGGATTCAACAAAACCAACAGTAACGTTTATTATTCTAACCAGTGCCGGTAAAAATCAATTCATCTGCTCTCCAAAGAGCCGAAAATGAAGACAACCATAACGGACAGACCAACTATCTTAGTGAAATTGAATTTTGAAATGACACTATTCTATAGACCAGAGCATCCGCTGCATTTCCAAGTCATTATTTGATTTTGTTCATTCATCGATCTATTTTCATAATCGCCTATTCTGTTGTCTATATCAAAATTCAATTTTATCTAGGTAGGGATGATTTTGGGCATCAAATGAAGAATGCTCTTGACGCTTTTGTCGACGAACTTTCGCATTCTCTTAACTTAGTACACTAAAGTTGTTTTTTTACACGGGGATACGTACCGTGTAAAAAACCGTGCAAAAAAACCGCGTTAATTCCGGAATCCGTGCAAAAAAACCGTGCTAAGCATGCTCACTAGCGCCACGTAGCGGTAGAATTCCGAATGTAACGGTTCACCTATCGAATTCCCTTGACCTTCTGAACAACTTTGTCGAAAACTAGAACTTTCTATCTTATTAGAATCACGAGAGAACAAGTTAAAAATACTCAATTTTGCATGCTCATTAGCGCCACGTAGCGGTGGAATTCCGAAAGAACGGCCCATCTTTTGAATGCCCTTGATCTGCTGAACAACTTTGCCGATGACTAGAACTATCCATCTTATCAGAATCTCGAAACAGAACAAGTTGCAAATGCTCTATTTCGTTTGCTTACTAGCGCCACGTAGTGGTTGAATTCGAACAAAACGCTTCATTTTTCGAATGCTCTTGACCTTCTGAACAACTTTGCTCAAGACCGCACCTTTGCAGATATTAAGGGTCTCGAGATATGCCATCATGAATGTACTTGTATTATTCCCACTTATCCCCACACACATTCACTCCGGTCCTATTTTGTGTTCTGGCCTTGGAGCCTTCGCTTGACTCTTGTAACTTGTTTTGCTATCCATTCCACCGTTTAGAAAATCTTTTAAGTGTTTTCCATTGCAAAAGACTTAACATGTTATCAAAGTTTTTTTTTTAACACGGATCCCGGAATTAACACGGTTTATTTTTACACGGTTTTTCGGAATTAGCACGGTTTTTTTACACGGGTTGGGAAAAACCGTGTTAATTCCGGAATCCGTGCAAAAAAAGCCGTGCAAAAAAAAACCGTGCAAAAAAAACCGTGTAAAAAAAACCTTAGTGTATTCTAGAAGTAATACCACAGTTGTTGAAAAGTTTCTATACCTGCACAATTGAATGAAATTGTATACTGTGTGGAAAGCACAATCATACTTTTTGCCCAGTAGTGTACGGCTTATTTTCAGAGGAATAGGGTGCTCATCGATCTTCTGGTCCGCCTCTGAGTATTTTGCTATGAGGTACCATTTGGCCAACTTTGGACGACGTCTGCATTGTGTTATCTCAAATAATAATATTTCGCCCACTATATCACAATTTGAGCGGATTGGAGATAATTAAATTATTGGGTGTAGTAGCAAGTTTCTCCCGGTTGGTACGAAATAGGGAAGCGGAACCTATCTTGAGCTCAATAAGAAGAACTCCAGTGAAATCGGTGAATATGCAGTGAATACCGAATACTGAGTACACAAGTTATTCACAATTTATTCGTTCACTTACCGTTAATCGTTTAGCAACACACAAAACATTCGATTCTGATATTTTTTTTCCAATTTAATACGGAAAAGTTGCCACTGCTATGTATCTATTTTAATAATATCACGAAAAACATTAATCCCATCTGTGTATATATGTTAATCGTACTGATTTTAAACAAGAAAAAATATAAACAAGTAAACGCTCTCCACTACTACACCCAGATCATTTGACAGCACTTCATGTGTGTTGGGTAGCATGCATATAACCAAGACAAAATGAAAGGGTTTGTTAGTTATTCTTCCATGAGAAAATTAACAACAAGACTCACCATAACGTTGGGCATACAATGAATGATTGAACACGCACACTAGCGTTGATGTGAATGCTATACAGTATGTGAGCAGTGCCGCCAAATTCAACAGAGATGGGAAAAATGATTAAATGTGGAATTTTATGTCTCGGTAAATGTTGAAATTACTATTAGAGAATGTAATTATTTATGTAAATGGAAAAATAAAATAGTTCAACTTTGGGCGATTTCATTCGAATAAGAGTCATATTAAAATAGTTTCGCAACATCAAGCGATTACGTCGATTGTAAACACGTTTCAGAATAGGTGAAAAAGTGTTAAAATATTTGTGAAAATTAATCCCATAGTTTTCTAGTATTTTATCACGTATTCGTAGATTCTCGTGTGGCTATTGGTAAAGTGAAGTGTGATTTTTATGTTTTGTGCAATTACGCAACGAAAATATGTGAGGATATAGTGCAATTAAAGAGAAAACTTGAAGTCTGGCTCGAGTATATTCCCTTGTAGGGTTAGATCAATACAACGAATTTGTAGTGCAAAGGTAAGAAATTGTGTTGAAAATCTGATTGCTCATTATTTTTACGAAATTTAAGTCTCCGAAACGTTTTTGTAGCTTTCAATTATATTCAAGACCTAATTTTATTTGCCAGGATTATAAATTCTTGATAAAACGTTCATTTATTGGAGAAATTAAACATCTTTTTACGTTTGAAATTGGATGACTGCAGAATGTGTTAAATATATGTACTATGGTGAGCATAGATTCCGCTTCCCTAGATGGAAATCAATAGAAGCTTAAAGTTGCTAGAAGGCATGACTTGCTTCTGGGGACTCTAAATTTACCAAAACCTATAATCGTAATTTAAGGTATAGATTGCTCTATCGGACGTTCAACTTGCTTGTTGCAGATATTAGTTTCAGTGCTAAAATAGTTGGTAGATTGTAGTTGTAAAAATTAAAAGTTAACGAAAAAAGAGTCTGCTTCGAGTATCGGCTGTGAACGGTTGTGTCGATGCTCTGTTGTGCACTGATTTTTTATCTAGCATGACTATTTTTTTATAGCGCAACCGAACAAACATCAATGTTGAATAACTGCTTGTTCGTACAAATTTGTAAAAGTTGTTAAGCTTTTTATTCTATAAAGATGAATAATTTCTCCAAATTTGTTTGAACAAGCAGTTATTCGACACTGATGCTTGTTGGGAAGTGATCGAGCGAGCTCAGAAGAAAGAAAATAAAGCTGCTTTCTAGTCGTTTGCCAAAACGATCCCTGCTTGCATTCAATCCTGTTATCTAACATCCCAGTAATTTCCCGTGGAAGTACAGAGGTGTTAAAACTAGTATCTCGTCAACATATTCCTACCCTTTCCTTATTTACCCGCATCCGGTCGGGGCTGGCGCCGGTATTGCCTTAGTTTGAAATTACTAGTTTTTACGCATCATCCGATGGATATCTATGTAATAACAGATGATTTGGCAAAAACGGAGAAGCAACGGCACAGTATGGTTTGCATTAAAAATATTCGTGCATTTTTCTGAATTTAATTGAAAAATACAGAACTTGTTCAAATACTGAACCTATGGTGGTGCAAACGATTTATCCGATTTGATGCGGATGCTTCATATATAACCTAAGATTAAAACTTGTTGTCAAAATTCGGCTTTTAGAGTTACAGAGAAACTTTGTTCTGTAAACTTGTTCAAAATTAGTTCTTTGACCTCGAAAAAATATGGCTACGGACATAATGGTGATCTAGATCAACCAAACTGTCCTTGAGTTCAGATCTTTATGATCGATAAAGCGGCTTAGAGTGTTTTGATCGTACTTCTTAGGTGTAAAAGCTACAACGAAATTCTTAACACCGTTCCGAACATGTTACAGTATTTCTAGAATATCTACCTTTTCTCCAGTTCAGATGTTGATGTTTTGCATGATCGACAAGGCGATTTAGGAGGTCTTCATCGGGGAAGGGACGTTTGGCTTATGGAAGTTTGGTCGAATGGACGTTTGGCCGAAAGTTGTCAATCAGCATGCTAAGAAAAGGAAATAAGAATCTACAAAAATATTCTCAAACGCATTGGATCTAAAAAAATATTCTAGACTTATTACACTTAGAGTTTATCAAAATGTGTGCGCATTTACAATAATAAGCATTCTGATCAAGTTTCAACTATATCGATTCGCTAAATTGTGGTGTTCAAAAGGGCAAAAATTGGTATTCGTCCATTTGGCCATAAACATGAGAAGTATGAATATGTTTTTGAAAAAATCTTAGACTCCTGATTTAGGTGGAAAAATGTATTATGTTAAAAACGTCTAGCTCGAGGTTATTATTTTTAATAATGTTGAAGAAATATGCGGTTATTTCGAAGGATACCTTCTTTGATTCTTTGCACATGGGTCTTTTATGACGATAAATATTCCTGTATCCGGAAGCAAATTTCTGAATCAAGCAGTGGCCCGGTTTATTACTCTTCAATGAGATTGTTCCTTCTTTCAAACAGGAGCAGTGCTACATCATCAAGATCCGAGCTAAAGGGTAGCATGGAGCAACGCAGATATTCTGGCAACAATTAAATACGGCAACAACGGATGTATGCGGTCGAAACATTTTAAATATCCGTGATTATATTGTAGAATATTACGTATCTCATGAAGTTTTTCTCACCCAAACGTACGGTGGAGACGTCTTAAACCGCCTTGTTGAACATGTGGAATATCAAAATATGAATGCAAGGATGGTTTGAAGTACCTAAGGTTTTCTAGTAATACTATTGTATGTTGTATTGCAGTGTTATGATGTTCCGTCTAGCTTTTTCAGTTAATAAGTACGGTTGAGACACCGTAAGTCTCCTAATTGATCATTTAGAACATCAAGATATGAACTCAATGATTGTTTGGAAGTTTTGAACACCCTCTCGTGGGTCAAATTTTTCACCTTGTCGACGGTGAGAGGGCTTATCTCATGCTATAAACATGCATGTGAGACCAAGAATTTGACCAGTAGTGAAAGTATCACATATTCTAGTCATTTTTTCACTGCCACGTCGTAGAACGTTTATATAAAGGCACTAACATCAGGTGTGATACTGGCCGCAATTCACTCTTAAATTTCTTACTTTCAATCTTAGGGAAATGACTAAAAGTACACTTTTCATCTTCGTGGCAGCTTATGTTGTTATTTATCCATATGTTTTGTGGAATGAATAACCAAAATACTTGGTTTGATAATGGTATAATAAGTCAATGTAATTGCAAAATCTTCGAAAAGGGTGAATGTTTTGATCGGGGTAATTATCTTACTGTTCGAAGTGAAGCACAAAGTCATAGAAAAGTGATACTTAAGACGGACGAGGACAAGCTGCTTTATTAGAGATAGGACGCGGAGGGCCCGCTTAGGATACAGCATTTGAAGCAGTAGAATAAACCTTTCCATGTGATTGGGAGACTAGGAGGGTTTAAGGGTTGACACTTCATTTGGTCGCTTTTTGGGGAATGGGGGGTGAAGCCTTGAAGCGCTTGTTCGGGTTTTCGCTGGTGGGCGCGGGCGGGATTCCTTTTGGTTCTACTGTGGGCTTGTCTTTTGGCAGATGGGCCTCTTTCGTCTGCTGCTTGCAGACTTCTTCAGTGTCGAGTACTCGACTTCGACACTGAGGAGGTCTGTGGGTGGCGGACGGGGTGGGCCTGTCTGTCGGGAGATGGGCTCGTGGTGGAATTGGGGGGAGTTTTGCTCGCGTACGCTGGCGAGGGTTTGGATTGGTGTTTCAGGGTTTTATTTTTTGTTTTTTGGAGGGTGGTCGAGTGGGGTGTTGGTTTTTGGATTCTCCTAGTTTCCCAATCACAATCGTTGTACTAATACGCTCAAAGGGTTTTTTTTAAATAGTGTTTGAAAAAAGTGAAAGCTTTCCATGTGGTTTACATCAGTACCAGTGTTTGATGAATCATCCTCAATATCCTAGGGTTATCGTTTTCTAGGTACCTCCTTGTTTGTATAGTTCAAAGATTTCAAACACGGCACATAGGTGGATGTAATGCGAGGCGATGAGATTGTATCCCTCATACCACACTATGAATTAATAAAAAGGATAATAATTTTTTTTTTTAAACCCGCTAGATAGGAGGTAGACCAGTTCTCTTAGATGTTTCAAATTAGTTCTTATTCGAAATATTTTTAATTTGGGATAACAACTAAATCCCAAGTTGTAGAGTAGACTGTAAGACTGTAGGGTTGTATTTTTTTTTTCTTCGTTTATCGTTAGTTTAGAATGACTCAAACGTTTTAGTCAGGAAAACAAAAAATCGTAATGAAAATATCACCAATAATCTCACTAAAATATTTTTCTTCAGTTACTCACTCTCTGCACGCGGTTTTGCAACCACCTTGACCGCAAGCGGATGTGAAATTGAAGTACCTGATGGAACTCAAGCCCCACACACGCGGCTAACGTAACACCGTGAGGCAACGAGTGTTCATTCCGGATTTCAAGAGTTGAATACTGCCCTAGTCAAACTTGACATCAATAATGGGAAAGAAGATGGACACAGGAGCACAGGAAGAGAAGTATAGCCAGGACCAAGTAAGTATATACTAAATCAAAATTATATTATTCACAAAATGCTTTAAAAAGATTTATGGTAAAACACTCACTACTAGCACCGATTAATATACAAATTGAACATTTCAGGCCATTTTGTAGCAGCGCAATCATCTCAATCCAAAGACACTACAAACCCCTCCCCCAACCTAATCCTTATCCCCACCCATGGCGATCATGTAGCCTGCATGTGGCGAGTTAGCCATTACCCCTCCTTCTCTATCAGCCTTGGATTGACTTGCGCTCTTACTGCCCCACCCTGTGCTGCAAAATGAAAATGAAATGATTGTTTGGAAGTTTTGAACAACTTTCTTTACAAATTTTATTCTTTTAATAGTTTTTATCATTTGTTCAAGTATGTAGACCATAAATAGGGTGTAGAAAAAAAAATGTATTGAATCTGTTGAAGTTTAATTTTCTGTTTTATAATTCCACTTCAAGTAACTACTTCACTTTTCAACTAATTCATGCTCTTTAAACGTCTTCAGTATTATGTTCGCACCCGCGCTTATCTGAACACACTCGAAACATTGTAATTTTTTTATTTTTTTACAGGAATGAGTTAAACAGAGCTGGTTGTCTATACTTAAGAAAGACTACTATCGGTTTTGGCATTTAAAAATAACGACGAATGGAATAAAAAACGTGCGTGAATAAATCGTGCACAGTCGCCATAAACATCCTGATTTTTCAATACGGAGAAATTCTCTTCCAAAAGACCAAACGAATCAACTTCACCCTCTCATATTTGCATGAAACTCATATTTGCATGAAACACATGGTTTCGGTATGAGAAAAATGTTTCTTCACTTGTTCCAAAAATTGTGACTCCTGGGATTTTTTTTTGTTATCGTACAGGTTTGGGCTGAAGGGTCTCAGATTGTTACGAAACGTTGTCCACGCTGTTACCGGCGGGTGACATTTATTTGAAATGATTCGTGATTGAGTACGGGAAAGGAGGGTAGGTATTATATATAGTTCGATCTATTTTGGATCGATGCGTTAGGCAGGCGATATACGGTAGAGAGCGAACAGCTAAAATGGGTGTCTGTCTAGTGCGTTGCTGGATGCACTGAACCCGAACGGGTGGAAAAGGGTAATCGAGTACGAGGCAGTGGAGTTTGATTATCCAAACCAACAACTTGCGCCAAGATCGCAATTGTAAAAAAAAGCCAACATCATCCAAACGAAGAGAACTTGGAGAAGTGTTGGGAATCGCCGAGCCGTGGGACCAACCGAAAAGTTAAGATTACCCTCCTGTTAAGATTATCTCACCTGGTTGTGGATCATACCGTCAGGAAAGTCAGGACACACCAGCCTTCCATGAGGAGGGGTGAAACGTCTATGGGAGTCCGATCGTCATCAACATCGTCGCCAATTTCACGTGCAAGGGACGTAGCCAGCTGTGCGTCATCGATTGCAACCTGCCGGCGGTTCCCGTCTGGAACCAGGCCAAGACATTCCAGGGACCAAAAAATAGGTGTTAAAACGCGTAGGGTTCATGGATATATGAAAAAAAATCGGGAATGCCACTTTTTCTGGAAAACGACATTTTAAGTTTTCCGATTGTCTCGAACGTCACTAATTTCAAAAATTCATACCTCAAAAACGATTCATTGTAGAACAAATTGGTTTTTTCCAAACTGTAATAAAATTTCCTAAAAAAATTGTTAAAAATATAATCTTAAAAATATCTTTAAAAAAATAGAAAGAATTGTTGGAAAAGCCTGAAAACCCGTTTTTCCGAGGCACCGAAAATTTAGAGCCACGAAAATATTTTCTTGTTTATTTATTGATAAGCTAACATTGGTGAAATTTTGGAGATGAGTTTTTTTTATTTTTGAGTAATGCTCGACAAACTATGGACGCATCTCTCTCTCTCTCTCTCTCTCTCTCTCTCTCTCTCTCTCTCTCTCTCTCTCTCTCTCTCTCTCTCTCTCTCTCTCTCTCTCTCTCTCTCTCTCTCTCTCTCTCTCTCTCCCTCTCTCTCTCTCTCTCCTCTCTCTCTCCCTCTCTCTCTCTCTCTCTCTCCTCTCTCCCTCTCTCCCTCCCCCCTATCTCTCTCTCCCTCTCTCCCCCCTCTCTCTATCTCTCGCACTGAAGTTACTCATACTGTTTTGAAACAAGTGTGCTGCTTGGGTTGACTGTCCCGAGTAAAGGTTTTTACCAAATTGATAACAAGTTCTAATATTACATTATCAGTGTTTTATCAGTAAATATGTTATCATTTACGCTGCATAAACACCAACAATAACAAAAGTGATTACAAATACATATTCCTTGGATATCACAATATTACCTACAACCTCTCCTGAAAGGGTTCTTATTTACATTTTAAGATTGAAATAATGAATATAAGGTGAAGTGTATTGTTGAATGTACGAACTACGAACTTCACGCACGTTCTAAGGACTTGTCAAAAAATTTACAAGCTTTTCGAAAGATTGACGAACAAGTCGTGATTGTTATTAGGATTTTGAAAAGTTTTTTGGTTTCTTGAAAGTTATTAGAACAAATTTGTTAACTTAACAGCTATTCTAAAGTTTTATTTCAGAATTTTCCAATAGTACCCTACGATCATAATTAGTTGTAGTGACTTGATTATGACTTAGCAAGTCATGTTTATGTTATCTCAACCAAATGGCAACAATTGTGCTACTCGGGTACCTCTGATCATTTCGGAAGATGTGTGCGTGTTTTATTCAAGCATTTAAATTTTATATGAGCATGTAGGAAATTCTAAAAATCAATAGATTAACCTGAAACTTTTCGGAAGTTCTTCCAAAATGTAAAGGGTTAAGAAAAATATTTTCGTTAGTATCTAGAGATACAGATATCGTTCTGAACTTGTGGAAATATTTGTTTTTTTCTCGCATTATTAATTCTCTTACACGTTGAAGAATATAAGAGAACTTGTCATAAATTTCGTGTGCTTGTCAAATATTCTACAAAATATCAGCATGTTGGCAAAGGGACAACTTCTGTGAGCTTACTGGAATATTTTGGAAACTTCCTTTTCTAGAGAGTCAGATAGAACATCTCCAAGTTAAGTAGTGAACTCCCCAGAGGTTCAGAAAAAAATCCCAAAAGTTTAGGGAGAACTTCCCAGAAGTTTGGGAGAAAATGTATGATATTTTGTTCTATCAACAATCACATACTTTTCATGCTATCAAACCCACTCGACAACACTCTGATTGCAAAAAGCAACTCATACTCGCTCTCGCAGCATCCAGCAAATCTAGGTAGTAAATCGAAGCTCATCGATCGGTTCAATACTGGATATCAATACATTATGTGTTTAGTTGGCTCATTATTAGTTGTGTTCTCCCTCAACCTAGTGCTATTTTCAATAGTGGAAGAATGTTGATTTCTAAGTCAAGTGACCTTGCATGACCTCGTGGTGTTTCTATCACCAACCAAACCCAGTGATCTTAGATCGAAGAAGAAACAAAAACTTCTCCGAAGTTCAAAAGGGGCACTTCCTCGAAGTTCAGTAGGAGAATTTCCAAAAATTTAGAAGGCACCGTGAATTCGGGTGAAATTGATCACTTTTGCCGATTTTTTTGGACCTACCGAAAGGTTTCGGTAGAAGAATATTTTAGTAGGCAATTATTTTTAAAAATAAGTACTGTTGTTTATACTTGCCGCCAATAATAGTTTAACCACTTATGCAAGAATATTTGTAAAGCATTACTAGTTTATTTCATTATAATACAAATATTCTATTCGGGGGGAAATTGATCACTTAGAAATCAAGACGACATTATGGATAAACTATGTTCTTTTGATTGATCTTAATATGGGGTGGGAAACAATTGCGCTTACCACTGCGCTATCGGTAAAATTTGGTCAATTTTCAAATTACAATTTAAAACTTTATTAAACTAAGATGTTTTCCTCAAGAATTTTAACTTGTCTTGGTGGTTGATGTTAAAAAGTGTATTGTTTTTTCTTCAATAATTGAATTAAGCTAATTTTACTGCAATTTTTAGTTCTTGTTAATGTTTTGTGAAAAGTCAGATAATAGTAGAATAATACTAGTCATGTTACATGTTCTTTTAATACTCTCGTCTGCGTTTTTTTAAACAAGTTTTGTTCAAAAATTAAAATTGTAAAAAAAATTTAAAGTAGCCAAATTAAATATGAACAAAACTACTCAACGAAAACATGGTAGTAAAAAGCCAATTAACTGCACTCATTGACTTAATTTCTATGCTGGACATAACAGCTTTAGTTTTGTTAGGCTTTATTTAAGTAGCAAAATTGGGCTTCTTTTAGTTGGTCATCACTGATCAATTTAACCCCACTGATCAATTTTACCCGAATTCACGGCACTTCACAGCAGACGTCTCAGAGCTATAGGATGAAACTTTCTTGAACTTCAAGAAGAAACGTCCCAGAAGTTTGAGGGTACTTCCTAGAAGTTCTGGAGACCTTCCTTAAAGTTCAAAACAAGACTTTCCAGCAGTTTCGGAAGAGACTACCTACTTCCAAAAATCTTCTCAAAAAGAAATGTCTCAGAAAATCAGGAATAAACTTACCCGAAGTTCAAGAGAGAACTTCTCTGAAATATAGAAGAGGACTTCTTAGATGTCTTCTTAGAAGGGGATCTTCCTAGAAGCTCTATAGCGAATTTTCCCTATGTTTGGAAAAAGGGAAAAAAAACTCTCAAAGCTCAGGAAGGGACTTATCTGAAGTTTAGAAAGAAACTTCAGAGAAAAACTTACCTGAAAAAAAAATGATCAGAAAGATTGGAAAAAGCTTATACGAATGTTAGGGGTGAATTCCTAAGAAATTCAGGAGTGACAACCCATAAATCATGAGGAAACATGCCAAAAATGCAGGAGGAAACTGCTCAAACGTTCATCAGGAAGCTTCTCAGAATATCAGGGGAGAACTTCACTGAAAATCAAGAGATAATCACTGACGAACCGAAATAGTAGCCTATACAAATTTCATTCATATGACCAAAATGATGTATTGAAAAAAGGTAAACACTACCACCGTGTAGCCTAGCCAACTGTTCGCATCGTTCTATGAGCTAGGGCACAAACACATCTTAAAAATTAGTTTAAAAGATTTGTTCGCTCTTCAAATGGATCGATTCAGAGAGCTTCCTAGAAGTTTAGCAGAGAAGTTCAAGAAATATGTTTAATGAAGTTTAGAATAACTTCAAAAACGTTCTTGTTATTTTATCAATGACCGAAATGCCTCGTCAAAGCGAGCTGATAGATATTCGTTAAGCACAACAGTAACAAGATCCCTTCAATAAATTAACTGAAACGTATATTCTAAACGAATCAACCACCAACAACGGTGTCAAATGAAATCTAAATCGGATTCAGTATGTAATTGACAAACGTCTACCGCAGCATTGTGCCTCCGTCGTTTTGCTTTTGTCGTTTCTATTGGTTGATCCAATTTCACACTCCACCACAGCGATTATTGTCTCTGCCTACCGCAAAGGAGTGTTGGCTTCGCAAATTATCACATTCCGATTTACTCGGAAACAACAGCTTCCGATACGGCTTGCCTTGCCTTGCCAGTTTTAATCTTAATCCCAACCATAAAACCGCACAAACCTCTTTCTCTATCCGCACCATTGCCTACGCTTTGAACCTGGTTAGCTGAACGGGAAGTGCTGTCGATCGGTGACAACTTAATACACCACTATCTGAATTTGCCTCGAGCTGCCAACCCTTCTCTTCCCTCGATTATCATCCCCTCGTCAGTTAACCGAACAAAAGCGGCAGTAGCGAGGTGAGCTAAGCGTAGAAAACTAGAAAATTGTGTTCTCAATTTCGAAATCGAAGATTTCAATTCCACTTAAAAAAAAGTCAAATCAAGAATTACAATTTCCATGTACCGCTATCAAAACATCCCACTCTTTTCAAAACAAAGCCCCATTTGTGGGTCAACCGCTCTCAATCTCGGTCGATTAAACCACTTCGAGAATTGCGCGTCTGTCCGTCTATTCTTTTGGCAGGCCAATGGAGGAGGAGGTTGGACGCACATTCGAAGAAGGAGCCCAGAAAAGGGTCTAATTTATTGGAATTCTTCGTCTCTCATTAATATATTGACACGGAGAACGGGGCCGGCGCGGACTGCAAAGTGAACCCACAAAATCCAATAAATTAGGAAGTGACCGACGTCGACGCTGCCGCGAAAAAAAAAGTAATGAAATCGAAGGCTCGGTTCTTCCTTGGTTCGGCATTTCGTTCGGAGTTGGAGTGCCATAATTTATATGGCTCTTCGAGTGAGATAAAGGGCACTGGGGCGCCTTTCACGGTTCACTTCGTTGGGTAGCAATTTAAAGTGCTGCGAGCTTCTGACCCTTAAATAAGTTCCCGAAGCATACCGAGAAGCAGGACAGGAATTTGCTAGTTAGAAGAAGCATGCAAGTATGCTCGGAAGGAATCCGAACGATATGTAGAATTCCGGGTTAGCAGAGGCAAATGTGGGATGAGCTTTGATTTATCTTTCGGTTTCTAAGTTCTGCTGCAAATAGTTCTACTCAAAGGTTTGCTGTGTTTGCTTTGTTTGGGGTTAAAATTGAAAATAAAGAGTGTTGTTTCAATACCGAGAAGAGGTGATTTACGATTCCCGTTCTCATAACTTAGAAGAGTATATAACTCTCATTTGTTTGCTTTTTTCGAACATCTCGTCTGTTTTGTTTTCAAGACAGTGTTGGTATACCTAAGGTTTGGTAAAACTAACTCAGCGGATTTTATCACTATGATAAAGCTCATAAAACGAACGTCCGTGAAACTGATAAAAACTCATTCAAAGCTGAATTTTCCCTAATTTATCCATGAGATCGAAGTAGTCCACGACTGTTAACTGACGAGCTTTGATTTTGTTGCTCTTGAATTTATTGCAATATTCACTTTCGCAAATTTAAATTGAACATGTTTCACGCCGGTTCATTCAGGTAAAGTTGATAGATTTAAAAAATGACCGATATGCAAATGGGTCGTCCATTTGCATCACCAATTCACAAAGTGTATCACTTGTACTTAGTGCAGCAAACATGGAATTAAAATTTAACGTGAACATTCTATGCATTTATTTTATATCTATGTTTTCGAAAATTCGAAGTGTTAATGCAAGTTATGATTGTGGACATTCAAGGGTTCTAGAAACCTTCATATTAGAATGACACCTCTAGCATCTTCTTTACCTTCCTGTCTATCGCACGATCCGCTCGATCAATATTTCTGTTACTTTTTGGTATCCTATCCGAAGGACTCAAATGTTCAGAAAATGTCTGTAGTTCAGAAATCCAACTTTTTTGCGTAGAGTTTTCCAGCACAGAAAAAAATAATGAATTGAACAAATGCGTAAAATATTTCCCCTCGTTTTATTTGAAGCTGAAGCAAGCGAAAACAACGGTATTGTCTGCAATGTTTCGTACAGCATACAATATTTGCAATCTTCCATGCAACAAACCTGATTCCAGCGATTTATGGCTTAATACTACATGACAGATCCTATTAATTTATGCAAAATTTAGCATTCCCTTTATGTGCATTAGATAACGCAGAAAATTAAATGTTTTTTCTATATGTGTTGTGCAATAATCCCCTACGAGTTGGATCAAGCTTTGGTTTCGGTTTGGGAAATCATGTTTTTTCCACATGTGATGTGATGTGATAGGAAGCCACCACCAGTGCAGAACTTGCCATGGCGTACAGTTCCTCCTAGTGGATAGACCAAACTGTACATACCTGTATTCCTCACTATTCCACTGTATGAAGGACCAAAAGCGGAGATGAGTTGTGGAGCCTGCAGAAGTATCGTACATGCCGATCAAACCACATCAGACAGGATAGGGCCATTCTCTCCACTGTTCTTATTACTTTAGTGCAGGAAATTAACAGTAAGCAATAATACACAGGGATTTCCGGTCTGGTGGTTTGGCTAGCAACCTCACTGTAGACTGTCAATAGATAATTAGAGCTTCGCTGATCTCGATCTGACGTCATCCATCAAGAAAGGCATAGTTGTCATCCATCACTTGGGCCAGATATTCACGAATCCCTCATCCAGCCTTCACTTCATCTGGCACCCTGTATTCTCCACTTACCCCTTGTTAATGATGGTATGTATGTAATGTAAGTAACAGAATATAATATATGTATTTTCAAAATACAACTGAAAGCACTGGATTGTTACTGCAAAATAAAAATTGGATTAATACATATCTAAATAGTCCTGGAAAAGCTGAAATACAGCGTTGATCAGTCCTTTCAACGAAGATAAAATTTCAAGCATTAAACTGTCATGCTGCCGCATACTCTGAAATGCATAGACGTTCCAAAGCATGCAGAAATGAACCGATTTAAACCAACAGTAAGGATGCTATTGGAGCCACTCACAAAATGTGATAGTGGGTTTTCATTGGGAAACTAGGAGATGTTTAACAATGCTGGAAAGCCGATTTGGTCCAATTAAAACCAACAGTAAGGATGCTATTGGGGCCACTCACAGAGTGTAATAGTTGTATTTCATAAGGAAAACAAGGCCTGAGTGCCAACTTGGACTTATCTACACCAACAGTATGGATTTAGCTGGAGTCACTTACAAAATGAGACAGTGGTTCGTTTGTTCCAAGATAGGGTGGCCCGACGAGCATGGCAAACGAATAATTTATATCACAATTGATTATGAATTCACCACTTTGTCGCTGATCACCAAAAGAACAACAAAACAGGCAACCAAACAGACAAATAAGAAGCCTGAGATAACAAAATATTGCGGAACAGCATCGACACAACTGATTCAACCATGATTCAATCTGAGTGGTCGACGCAAACCTATTGAAAATAAATTATTAATAATGAACTATTTTTTCACATGTTTTTAGATGATGATGAAATAACGCGGTTAAAAATACGTGCTGCCAAACATTCTGCAATATGAGTATTTCGGAAGGGACGACGTGTAAAGGTCGGAAATCGATGTCCGACGCCATTCTGGAAACCAAAAAAAAAACGACTTACGGTTTGTGCAAAACCGATTCAAAAACTATTTAATAGGGTCTTATGTAAACGTAAATTTATGTTTTGTTTTTTTGCCCACGATCAATGTTGCATTTTTTTGTCTATGTTGCGATCCATTACGAGTAACGAAACAAAATCATGCGAAATTGCGTTACAAGCTTGGTCCAAAGGCGGAGATTAGTATTTTCTACTGAATTCCAACTAGTTTTTTGCAATCTTTACACATACGTATTTCGTCTACAATGTGCAGATCTCATCAGTGTCGTACTAATGTTAAGTCCAGCCGGAATGAGCTACCGACCAACTTCGAGAGTCTCCGATTTAATTGTAAATTTGTACACACGTTTTACCCACGAAAGTAAGTTTTTTCCACTAGTGCAACAAAAAAATTAGACTCAAGAGCCAGTTTTGAAAAGGGCGTAAGCATTTTGAATAGCCTCTCAATTAATAATGTGTAGCTCGAAAACCTTTGGTTGTACTAAAAAACTGTCTAAGAACAAGTTGTGACCCTACGTGTGAAGGCTGTGAAAAAAAATATACACTGAGAAAAAAAATTGGGAAAAATTGACATTTAACATGAAAATTTTAATATCTCAAAACGATTTTTTGATTTATTTTTTTTTTTTAACTGTATAAACTTGAAGCTATTCGCAATTAACCCGATGTCGAAACAATATATGTACTTTAGTTCGCGCATAATAAATTGGAAAACAAGTAAATTTATATATAAAAGAAGAGTTTTCAATCATTTTCCCCCATTACTTATGCTGTTTATAGATTCGTCTTGCTGGTTAATAGTTAGTTGTGGAAAACTAACCATATTTCCAAAATGGTATTTTCGTGATGCTGGAGAACCACGAATAATTTATGCAAAGGCCGTATTTTCTTCTGGAAATATACTTCAACATCGAAACACGTTTATTTTGGCAAATAGTTGCGATTTTAAAAATGCTTTAAAAATTGACCTTAGAGACACTTTTCTCACTTCAGATCTCTCCACCCTGAAGTTTTCTCCTGACGTTAGAGCTTCAAGTTTTTACACACAATGTATAAAGTATACAATAAGAAGCAAAATAGGCATATGTTAAACGAAAATTTTAAAAATACTGTTTGAACCATTTTACCCCATATCTTTTGAACCGTTCATCCAACCGTCTTGCTGTCAAAGAAAGAGAGTTGTTGGATACTTAATAAACATTTCGTAAAACGTAGTGATTACTGGAAAAACGCAAATAATTTATGAAAAAGTCCTATTTTCAATTATTATTCGAATATGATTTATTATAAAAATCGGAAATATCTCGAACGGATGCTCTTCCGAAAATCATAATTAGGAGCACTGATATAGTCTTTCTTTGTATTCTCCCATACGCGGAGTAACGATCTATGATGATGTTGTTTGAGAAGGAAATAATTACTCATAACCGCGAGGCTCTAGGAGTAGACAGCAATTTTTTTTTTTTGCTAGAACAAAGTTGTCAAGAGAAAGTATTGATAGTTCCGTTAGCGCACTGCAGGCTGTGAAAATTGAATAGAAGTAGTTTTTGAAATTCAGCGGAGCGCATTGTGAGGTAGTATTTCGAAACAAGCACACAATGTTTTGCCAAGCATCCCCATTTGGAGTAGGTCAAGGCAGGAACGAATCCACCACCTTGACTGGCAAAAGAATGTGCGCTTGATCGTGCTCATATACTACCGGTAGCTTGAATGCACTGAAAATTAATTTAAGTTTATATTATGGAATCGAAGGTACAAATAACAAATCTATTCGTTATTTTCTGCAACGAAACAGAATTGTACTATTTATGAAGCTACCTTCGTAATTAATAACACACGCGCAACTCTAAAAACCACGAAGCAAATGTTGAAACAGAAACAACATTCGTACACTGTACGATAACAACAAAAAAAAAATGCTACGAATATTTTGCTACACATTAAAAAGAAACGTTTCTCTGGTTATTGCAAGAATGACTGAAAGATCTACTTTATCGACTCAAAATACAATTGAAACAAAAAGCGCAACCACGTAGAGTTGTCCAGCATTTTTTAATGTTTCTGACATAGGATTCGATCCTGTATTTTTGGAAAGCGTTGATACTGAATCTGTGGTTGATCTCACTAGGCCATGGTGACTTGTGGGAAGATACGTGACTAATGAATATGATGTTATAACTCTCGATAGTGCTTTAATTTTTGTTTTAAACATAAATTATTCCCGCCCATCCCAGCAGTAAAACCAATATACAAGGAGTATGATAATAGAGTAGAAATCCATTTCGTGCATTATACAAAAAGGTGTAATAAAAGCATCTTACCAGTCAAAAAGCAACATGAATGTTCCATACAATATACGAGCCATTTGTTCTATGTACAAAAACCATATTTACGAAACGAGAGAAAGCTATTTACGGAAATAAATTTTCAGTGTGGTTCTAACGAATTGTCTATTCAATTTTTTCTCTTTACAACTTTGTTCTAGAAAAAAAATGTGTTGTCTACTTCTAGAGCCTCATGGTGATGAGAAATTATTTCCTTCTCAAACAACATCATCATCATTAGAAGCTTATTTCTTTTAAAATACTTCCAAAATCAGATTATATCATCAGAATACGTTTATTCCCGCTAATATTAAAATTTTGAGAAATACACCAAAAGTTGATGTTCTAGAATTTTTTTTCCTTGACATTTCTCCATCTTGGAGTTTTCGTTAAAATTTGCGTAATAACTTCAAATTTTCACAGTTACAAAAAAAGAACAGAAAAAAAACGTTTATTGAGATATATAAATTTTAATGTTAATTGTCGATTTTTTTTACCAAATTTTTTTTTCAGTGTATATTTTTTTCACAACCCTCACACATAGGGTCACAACTTGTTTTTAGACAGTTTTTTTTTGTACTACCAACGGTTTTCGAGATACAAATTATTAGTTGAAGTGCTATTCAAAATGCTTACGCCCTTTTTAAAATTGACTCTTGAGACACAACAATCTATGTAAGCGCGGAAAAGGCTCAATCTCCTAAGCTAAACGCGTTTTCAAAGTTTCATTCAAATAAAAAAATATCGAAAATAATTTTCCACATATCCAGGTATTTTCGTAACTTGTTCGGGGGTGAGATTCGAACTCGTGACTTTGGCGTGAGAGGTGTAGATGTTAACCACTACGCCAGGGTCGCCCCTTATCTTATTTATTTTGCATATCTAAAGAATAATAATTGCAATTTTATTCGTTCTAATTTTCAGAAAATTCTAATATTATTCGTTAATTTAATCTGAAAATATTAAAATTTAAAAAAATATAAACTGGTGACAGTTTCGGTTTGGTTTCAATTAATTTAATTATCTGTTTTTACACGAACGAAACTTTTGAAAAATAATAGTTTAAAAAGGTACTCTCGAATATACGTAAATTTTATTTTATTGAATTTGATAAAGAGTTCATCTCCTTAATTAAATTTTAATATTTTAATAATGATGAGTTGAAAAGAACAAATATATGATTAATGTTATTTTAATATTTATTTTATATACATTTTTATATTTTGATATGATAAATTAGAAAACACGTGTAAATTATTCAATTATTACAGAATATAAAAGAGTCACTAGTTTTCTGGCGGACTCGACATCTCTAATTGGTCCGTATTAAAGATGATTTCCAAATATAATCAGCATTCGATACGTTCCGTTGGAATTGACGGCTAGACATTGTCAATGCCATTTCCTGGCAAGGCATTTCCATGAACGACCAGGTTATTGGAACATATCCCTTCTCTTTTTCGGAAATGGACTATTCTTGGAAAAGTGTCATTCCGAGAAAGGGGTTATTCCGGGAAACGACCATCCGTTTTATTTTCATTCTAATAAATTGCAGTTTTATTGTTTTGCTTCGTTCCAGTAGTGATAGTTGGAAAACGACGAAGTAGGCGCACTACCCTATTTATTGCGATAGTGAATTGCAAAATTTTGAGATATTTTAGGACGTATCACGCTACTTTCAGACAACAATCCCGGTAGCATAGGCATACGGTTCGTAAAACCATAACAAATTACACGAAATTCAAATCCAGCCAAACTTCACATAAGACCTGTTGCTCGTGGAAACGCGCTTTTCAACTTTGGCAAAGATCAAATGCTCGACGTTGATTTCCGTACACTCATGCACTGCATATAGCCGGGCGCGTTCGCATGCCCAAAAACGAATGGCAATATCAATCACGGAAACCACAATTTCCAGCACCATAGCATCAAATTGGCGAAAGATATTTCCAACCGACTCGTTTTTCCCCGGAAATCAATCGGACTGGAACGAACGGTGAGGTGGATGGATTCTTTTTTCCAGCTCAGCGCACATCAGTTCCTGCCGCCGAAAAAAAAGAGACCTCAGTGGGAAACACGAGCTTGGTAGAACAAAGCCACCATCAGAGATAAACATGATTTGCTTTCTCAGTACATTTCCATCGAAAGTAAAGCAAGCCCCAAAACGCTGAACGAGTAATGGTCCCAATAGCAAGCGCGGAAAACAAAACAAAAGAGCCAACGAGAATCAGTCATAACGAAGTTTTTTGGAGTCTTTCAATGAATTTTCCTAGCTTTTTTTTCTCTCTTCTTTGCCTGGCAGTTATGAAATTTTTCCTCAATTTTTCCTTCGAAAGCGCAACCAAAACTCGGTGGTATTTTCTTTGGTCCGCTTCTTCGGCGGTGCAGGAACTTACTCAGTGCGGTGTCTTTGTTTGCTCTATCATCCAAGCAACCACTTGTTTCCGTACCCGCCGAAGACCGCCTGCTTTGTCACAGGCAGTTGGAAAGTTGAAATAAAATGATGTTGTTATGGTTGGGAAAATTACGCTTTTCATCTTCTTGCTTGTCGTCCGCCCTTCGGTGGAGAGCCCGGTGATGATACCTACTCTATTTACCCAGTCGATGTATCTAGTTGGTGTCTCCTCTTTATGGTTTATTTTTATTTTGTTTTGTCTCCAAATTGATGTTATTACATTCAGCGGTCGGATGACATGCAATTTAAAGTTTCAGCAACGTAGTTCTGTTTGAATTTAAACTGGCTTGAGCTAGTCGTAATTGAATTTGCCGTGTCCTTTGCCAGCCCAATTATTCACCAGTGGCGACTGCTCTTTGAGGTTTCATCAAAGAAAGAAGGAGAAGCGAAATACTACCACTACTAGCGACCGCGATCACACGGTTGGGTAATCAGGAAAATGATGCTCCTCGCTGAGCGACTTCCAGCCACTGCCAACGCCAACCATTGGATAAGCAGGCGATGGGATGCGGTAAAACTGTGTTTGCGGGACTACTGTATATAAATAAATACATCTTTCATAATTATGAGGCAAACTGCTGCGCTGTGTGGTCTGTGTGGTTGTTCTTTTCTTCGCCGTTTCCAGAGCGATGCCAGCGATGGAAGGTGAAAGGACTAGGATCTCCAAAATGAGAAGGAGGATGAGATCCGATCGTCCCAGCGAGCTTCAGATTTCCATTCCGTTGGGTTTCTGTATTGCTGGTAGTGATGATGATGATGATGATAAAGATGATGACGATGACGATGCTGTGGGGAGCTGAAATGTGGTAATGGTTAAGTTCATTTTATTATAAGCAGTCTTTCGGGAATGGGATGGATGGAGGGATGAATAAGAGCGGAGAGGGTGGCTTAAATTGCACACTTTTCTTGTGGGAACATTGTTTGCCATACAATCACTATTTACGATAGAGTTGTACACTTTGGGATGTATTGGAAAACGGGCATTGATGAATGCAACACTTGTTTTCAAATTTGCTGGTGTTGTGTTAAGAATTCATGCGCTTGAGCTTGAGCTCAGGGCTATCAAAGTTTACGTCAGATGCAGTCAACTATGTTTGTTACTATTCATTCATATTTTAAACATTGTGAAGCGTCAATACAAGCAGAACTATAGAAACTTATTGCTTGGTAAAGCAGTTTGTTTGAAGCCAATACGCCTGGTATGGATAAAGCAATCGGTGTTTAGATATCTGACCGCAGCAACCGAAGGCTGTGGAGGTTTCAGCTGTTACCTTATTTCTAACTGAAACGTCATCCTAACGTAAGCTTTAATAAACCTTAATCCACTCTTCGAGATTGTTCTACCTACTGGCTTTGAAGTTACCGATCAAAACAGGTTATGGGAGTGAAGCAAAAAAGGTAGCGGTTCACGAAATCGCTCGATTCCCAATAAGTGAATTGGAACGCAGTGATGAAGGATGTTCAAACGGAAACCGGAGTTTCAGTCAACTTCAAGGCTACAACCAAGGAAGTGTACAACCGAGGTACATTCCCAAAGAAGTCAGCCGGTAAGCAAACAGTAATAAGAAAGTCAACAACTCGTCATCAGCCAAAGGAAAGGAGATCGTAAACTCTGAATCTTCCAAACTGGAGGAAATGGATGTTTTTATTGCAGAAAGAGTTTAACTCTCCCGGAGTCCTACGAACCCTCTTATTATCACCTTTGAGAACCTTCGGACGATGAGTTAACCTGAAGATTCGCTTTGGACAGAATGCATACACCCTAACAAAAAGTAATGTATACTTCAGTGCCCTGAAACCGACACATGCAACCGACCTTTAAACGGCCTTAAAGAATCACCCCAAAATTCTGCTGTGATTTTCAGTTTCGTTCAGCGAACGAATACTGTTTCCGACGAGATAGTCATATAAGCGCTCACGGCTCGCATAGCCATATGACGATACGTCCTGTTCACCTTCACTCGGTTCTGCTTGATTTCTAGAGCTGTGCCCCAACCTGGACCCCCATCCCTCTGTATCGATGAAACACTAATCAGAAAATGTCTCTTGCTGCTGTTTGGTCACGGCATGATTCTTGCTACCAATAGCATTTCCGTTTCATGGTGACTTATTTACAGCTTTGCAGCATGCGTTCAGTCTTCAATCGTGTCGATCGCTTCGGTCACAAACATTTCTTCTTCTTTCGACGCCCACTTGAAACTATTAGGACGACGTCGTCCATTCGCCGTTGTACATACCGTTCCAGAGCCTCGGTATAAGCATTGAACCTTGAGGAACTCCCGCCGTGATCCTAAACCACCTCTGTCCCAGTTCTGTATCGTAAACTAGAACCCGGTTTTGGAAGTAATTCCTCAACATACTGCATAGATAATCTGGAACTCTTATTATGTGCAATGCTGTGGCGAAGGCTTCCGATGGTTTTCCTGACTTCGGTAACAGTACTAGGTTCTAAATCCTACACCTGTCTAGACATCTCTAAAGGGCGATACGGTCAAAATTTGGTCAATATCAACTTGACGTATTTCTTTCAATTTTGCATTTAAAAAACCTGAACACCCCTCATTTTGAAGGTGTGTGTGTGTAGAATGTTGCTCCTATTTTGATTTTGGAATTCACTCTTCAGTTGTCAAAATGCCGTCCAAGCAAGAAGAGCAGCGTATCAAAATTATGCTCGCGCATCGCGAAAATCCAAGCTACTCGCACGCAAAGTTGGCAAAATCGCTAAAAGTTGCCAAATCAACCGTTACAAATGTAATTAAAGTGTTTGGGGAACGTTTGTCGACAGCCAGGAAGTCTGGATCGGGGGGAAATCGAAAACCGGAAGCCGCTGAGACGACAAAGAGAGTTGCCGGTAGTTTCAAGCGAAACCCTAACCTATCTCTCCGAGATGCCGCAAATAAGCTGGGTGTATCGTCTACAACCGTGCATCGAGCCAAAAAACGAGCCGGACTATCGACTTACGAGAAGGTAGTGACTCCAAATCGCGATGATAAACAAAATACGACGGCCAAAGCGCGATCCCGGACGCTGTACACGACGATGCTGACGAAGTTTGACTGCGTGGTAATGGACGACGAAACCTACGTCAAAGCCGACTACAAGCAGTTTCCGGGACAGGAGTTTTATACGGCAAAAGGAAGGGGAAAGGTAGCAGATATTTTCAAGCACACGAAACTGTCAAAGTTCGCAAAGAAATATCTGGTTTGGCAAGCCATCTGTACCTGTGGCTTGAAAAGCAGCATTTTCATAGCTTCCGGGACTGTCAACCAAGAAATTTACGTGAAAGAGTGTTTGAATAAACGTCTGCTGCCTTTCCTGAAGAAACACGGTTGTTCCGTACTGTTTTGGCCGGATTTGGCATCTTGCCATTACGGTAAAAAGGCCATGGAGTGGTACGCCGCCAACAACGTGCAGGTGGTTCCCAAGGACAAGAACCCTCCCAACACGCCAGAGCTCCGCCCAATTGAGAAATACTGGGCTATTGTCAAGCGGAACCTAAAGAAGACCAAAAAAACTGCTAAGGACGAGCAGCAGTTCAAGGCAAACTGGCTTTCTGCGGCGAAGAAGGTGGCTGTACAAAATCTGATGGCAGGGGTCAAGCGTAAGGCCCGGCAATGCGGATTCGGAAAAGCGGAAGCCTAACTGAATATTTTTCCTGAATTTTATACTAATTGAACTTGAAAAAGAAATTTAATTTGATTTTTTAAATAAACGATTTCACCGATTTACACGCGTTTTCCCTTGACCAAATTTTGACCGTATCACCCTTTATGTTAGTATAATATGTATATTATGTTTTAATAGTAAAGAATTCGTGGCTCGATTATTACATTTTTTAAATCAAGTGGCAAACCAAGTAACCACGAGGCTGTAATAGCATGCATATATAAGGCATATGCATTACGTTCAATGCATCATTGAAGTTGGGTTAAAACTGAAAAGGGCGCCACTAAGATCGAACTAATGCTAAATATTTTATAATGATATATCTTTTATAATGTCTTATGCACTACCAAAGTAGCATTATTGCATTGCACATTAGTCCGAAAGGGCGATTTGCAGGAATAAAATAAAAAGTGCACTTAGATGACGTGTAATCAAATTGGTGTCTTAAAAGAAGTTTTTGGTAAGATTAAGGCGCCTCTGAAAAAGGGGTCGTCCATAAACTGCGTTCATCGGGGCACGATTTTTTTTTTAACTTTTTTGTGTGACGTTCTAGGCTTTCAAAACATTCTACAAAATTGTAGAACTCACAATTTCCATAAACTTTGCAGAAAACACCAACTTGCTATTTTGTATTTTTTATTGAGATATGAAGCATTTTATATGGGAACCCCTTTCAAATCGGTTTTTTAGCTCTAACTTTTTTCTTTGATTTTTCCTTGGTCTACTATGTTCTAAAAAGTTTTCCCTTTTACTTAAACACACAACTTTTTAGAAGACAGCAATACGCTATCTTTTAGAACTGAAATGATACAAGCGTTTTGTTGTTCAAAATATGCCATTTTCCAAGGGTTATATCTCAAAATGGCGCAAAAATTTTGGAAATAAAATTCCGTGACATGATGGTAAATACTTTACTGAATATTTTGATGTTTTAATATATGGGGGGTAATTGATAATTACTAGGTGGGCATGAATCAAAGAAGTGTGGTTTTCGGTAAAAATACAGTCTTCAATGAGCTTTTCAATTAGAATTTCCTCCTTTGAGTTTTCCGCAGCATTCTATGGTGAAGAAAGTTTTTCCTTTCACTGAAACACACAAACTTTTGGATGATGGCTGTACTCTAGCCTTTAAATATTGAAAGATAAAGGCATTTTTTAAATCATCTTGGAACTGCCAGCAGTAAATTTCAAAGAAGTCCCGGCGTGTTTTTATGTGGGTATGCTTTCGGATTATGGGAAGGACTTGAAAAGGAAACAGAATGAATGAATCTGATCATTTATTGATAGTTACGGACTATTAAATGGTGAACAAAATGATACCATTTAAGATCATAACAGTATTCGTTATCTATTTAAGCAGTTTTTGAACGCTCTCTGGATATTGGATATTGTGATGGACAACTTGATAGCAAGTTGGTGTTTTCTGCAAAGTTAATGGAAATTGTGAGTTCTACAATTTTGTAGAATGTTTTGAAAGCCTATGAACGCAGTTTATGGACGACCCCTTTTTCAGATGCACCTTAATCTTACCAAAAACTTCTTTTAAGACACCAATTTGATTACACGCCATCTAAGTGCACTTTTAATTTTATTCCTGAAAATCGCCCTTTCGGACCAATGTGCAATGGTAATGCATCACTATATTCCAATAGCTAATCTAACGCTTCATTACATGACAACTGTTGAATTGATGCAATCCCGCATTAATGATGTAGATTTTGGGTTGAACAAAAGTAATAATATAATGATAGTGGTTACTTGGGAAGGCAAGGGTAATGAAATGCTCGCTTACCATTTTCAGCACCAATAAATTTATCCGCATCGTAAAAAATGCATTTTGCCAATAAACACTTTGTCGATTCATATCATAAACCACGAAGACTTTACTATGGGGAGGGGGGGGGTCTACGTTTCATACAAAAATTCAAAAAATGTATGGAGAAAAGTCGAGGGGGGGGTCTGAGATTTTCAAAAAAGAGTCTACGTGGTTTATGAACAGGCCCTTATTGAAAAAAAAAATATGTTGCTTTCTCAAAATTGAGTTTGGCGCAGTTCTCTTGTGTTTTAAAAACAATAAATCAAATTCATAAAATACCATTACTCAGCTTTTGACGTTTTAGATATATTTATAAAATTGAGTAAAATTTACTTAACATTGAGTATGCTCGAATGAGCGTGTATGTGAGAATACTATGACATCTGACAATATACTTTACCTTGTTTTCAAGGTACTTTGGTCTTTGTTTGCACAGCGAGGGAACGGCATGAGCATAACAAGATCTGTCAGCCCGTTTACTGGGGAATGCTCATTCGAAAAGGACCGTTTTTAATTTAAAAAAAGGAATGAAATGAAAAAATGTTTGTACCAACTGATCCATCTTAGCATTCTTCTTTGTGTAAGCCAGATATCGTTGGAAACAGGCCTGTTGTATGGAAGATTGCAAATAATTCCGTTGTTTATGCTTGCTTTGGCTTGTAATCAAACGAGGAAAAGTTTTAAAAGTCTGTTAAGCTTCATTTTTTTCTTTCTGTGTATCCATTTTGATCTTCACGCTATTTCTAAACAACCCAAAATTGAGTACGATTAACACAAATTCGTCGGAAGTATGGGTAGAGGAAAGGCTTGTAAGATGGAACAGCGCCACTTTTGACATTCTGACAAGTGTTAACCTCATTTTTTTACTATTCTTCAATTTTCATTTGCTTTTGGAGTGAATACACTCATTCGATTAAGCTCTTTCAGGTTTCAATGTTCAAAAGTGTTGGCATAATTAAAATAGCAATTATTTCTTGTGCTTAGTTAGTGCAAATTTCCCATCGATATCAAAAGGTTAACATTTGTGTTGGCTATTTTTGGTGTATTTTTATGATCCAAAGGCATTTCCAAACAAATCGTAAAGTGTAAGAATTTTATGATGTTTTATGTTTATGGCGTCATGTTTGTAAGATGGAACACAGTTAGGCTTGTAAGATTGAACACATTTTTTTCGTTGGAAATGCCATGGAATCAACAATAAATTGAAATATAACAATACATTTTTTGAAATTGCCATTTTCGATGAATTTCGAAAATAGGCCATAATTTTTTTTGATGACTATAAATAATCAGTTCCGTGGGCAAACTTAGAGCCTTTTAGTTCCTCTTTCGAAAGCTGTCTTTGGATTTGCAAAAAAAAAATAAAAATTATACATGTTACGAGCAAAAAACGGATCGTGTTCCATCTTACAAGCCTTTCCTATACTCGAAAGTGAGTAAAGATAGTTCGTAGTGGTATTGAGCTGCGAAACGAGCAATACCGAACTGATTTGTGAACGAATATTTTCCGACAGCACGAAGTCATGTGACGAGACAATCAGAGACACGTTAAACAAAAACCACTGATTTACATAACCGTTTTCTTTATTATGTTAGTGTATTGAAAAATTTCATGTCTAATATCGAGACTCATTCAATACATTATATGGGTAGTATTTTTTTCGCCCTCCCAGCTCGATGTCAAGGCCGATGTACTGTTTCGAATTATCGCTTTAAACTGGCCTACTATTATTCATTTCATTTGAAGTCCACTGGTTTCCAGCGTAACGAGCATGCTTTCAATTTGCTTTGATCGATTTATTTTAATATCCTCGTCAGTGGTGGTAAATGTACTGAATTTTGATATTATTTTCATAACATGTTATCATACATTTTTCATTAAGACCAAATTAAACAGCAAAATAGGGGAAAATCTCATGACATTTTTGAATTGTTTTTTACAGGCGATGAAACATTTCTACTGCCATCAGCCGATGGTTTAAAAAATGTTGCAAAATAGATTTATGTCCCTCAAAATTACGTTGAAAGCTGGTTTATTGTTACAGTACCAAATATTACCAAGTAAGTGCGTTTTTAATCAAGCTTGCAAATACAGTCATACGCCAACTGTTTGAAACTGTCGACAGAAATAGGCCGACATCTTTCTCTGTCTATTTTCTAGCCTTCGCGTTCGCTTGAACTGTACACATTAACTGTTACTGGTGTGTGGGCCTTAAATTTCGCAGCAGTTGACTGTTTTGCAAACAAAAATGAACATTTACCACCTCTGCTCCTCGTAGATCCTAATCAGCCAAATGAATGATTCGTATTCAATCGAAAAGCTCCAATCGTGCGCTTCCTATCCTGAATATAGTTAACTACAGGCACCTGATCGTCTTTGATAATTTCACTCCATAACTCTGTCGCACACATAAACACACACACACACACTGAACCGATCAATAAAATAACAACCACTCCGCGAGTGTTGAAAAGTCCCACAACCCATCGACGTGAATGGTTCTGCCCTGCCACCCGGCGATTGGAATCGATTCCCTGTAAACTGTTCCTTTATTCAGCGCCTTTACCGCAACGCTTTTTCGATGATGAATATTCATCGGCATTCGAGCAGACATGACTTTCAATTTCGATAATTATTCTCCAATTCAAGCTCCCTCGCCGCCCGTTCAAGTTTTCCGACACCTGTTCGCTCGTATGAGCATGAGTAATCAAAAACAGGCTCCGGAAATCGACTGCACATGTTCCGGAAAAGTGCCACACGTAGCCACTTTCCATTGGAAAGTGTTAACATATTGCCTCTCCGGTTATTCATTCGCCGAGCGCTGACACTTTCGACGGGAGAATGAATTATTTATTGGTGGCGTGGAAAATTGTTTCCCTGCATTCACTACTAATGCGGTGCAATTAATAACGATCGAGGGACTTTATTCTGAAGTCGTGTTTTTATTTCCAATTCACAGGCAGGCAAACGGATGCCGCTGATAACAATCGTCTAGCCGGATTTAGCAATCAGGTGTGAAAATAGAATCTAAATCGGCTTGATTCATGGTTTCCCATTTCCGAAATGATTGGCTTTCTAGGGATGGAACCAATTCTCGTCTCACGAGCATGTGGCAAGTATTCATGAGCACCTCAATTCAAAGACGAAAACTTTGTCATGTGATGGGTAAATAGTTGTGCTAGTTAGTTCCATTGTGCCGTCAACCAGCCTGCCTGCGGTGTGATGAGAAATGGATTACAAACCGGGCCTGGAAGACAATGGCGATGAGAGGAGCCTGTCGGTGAGGATCATGAAAGCGATATGTTTCGTTGGGATCAGATTGTGGTGGCGGCAATGCCTTCCTCCTCGTGTAAACTGGGACTAATTAAACTTGTAAATGTATTCATTCGTTTCTGTTGGGTTGTGGGGGCTTGCGGATGCTGTAGACATTGTAATGGCGTGGTGAAGGCTATTGTAGCATTTTGTTGGGATGGTTTTAATGGCGGTTTCTAGTTTCAACATTGATGAACGACAATATGGGGCGGTTCGATTTGGAGAAGTGAATTTTAAGGTTGGCAATGTTTATTAACTGATTATCACGTCTTGGGATCTATATCTATGAAATCGGTTGTGCTGTTCTCATTTGGTTGATGCTGAAAATTATGAGCGCTCGAGTATTTTAAAATGACGTGTATTTCTATTGCTGTTTTGTTTACACTTTCGTGGGGAAATTTACAAAAAAAAGCTAGACAATAGAATTTGAATGGTATTTGGCAGACTTTGTAGTCTTCCTTGTTTAAGATATAGTGATTGAAACTAAAGTCAAATCTTGCGTGTCTTAGGTAGGTTCGTGAGATTATTTTGATAATTTTTGCTTCTTGATAGGATGGAGCACCACTTCGGCAGCGGACCGATTTCCGTCCACCATATCTATTACTCAGCAGTATTTAAACTTGAGTCGTATAGCCGACGGTAAGAGCATGGCTTACCAATCTGGAGGCAGCGGGTTCGAGTCCCGAGTCGAAAACTTTCTCGGCTTCCCTGGACGGTAAGAATAAATGCGGAAATCCAAAATCATCGGGAAATATGCGGGGAAAAGTCGGGAATTTCATAAGCCATCGGGAATTTTTGTCATATGGAAGGAAATGGAAGCAAAAGATTTGAGTAGCGCTTTTGTCGTTTACTCGGCCCAACGATCACCGGTATTTTTCTGCAAAGAAGATAGTTTATTGCTATATGGAAGGCCCGGTTGTCAACTGGAAGCCGTTTAAAATATTGATTGGGGAAATCAGGGATCTGCGAGGCAGCCCTTGGTTTGAAGTCCTCAACATCGTTAGCTGCGGCATGCACGTCGTACAAAACTTCAAGGAAGAGCTAAGACAAACGGATTTGTCTGAGGATCATTTTCTGCTGGTTTTGTTCAGCCTGTCAAAAACGTACAGCTTAGGGCATCTTCAGTGGTGGTCTATTTTTCAAACCACTTCATACTTGATTTGCATCAGCAAACTTGAATAGAACCAGCTAAAATAGACCAATTTTGCGTTCTCCGTACCGGTGTTGTATTTCTTGTTATTAAACCCACCAGCACCTATCATCCTGTCAATCATTCAACATCCAGAGATCATTAGTTTTGTTTTTTTTTTCAGAGACCGTAGATTTTTCGCAAACTTTTTGCAATGGATTGGTTTGTCCAAATAATTTTTCGTTTAGCTAAAGATGAGTGTGTATATGCATCTCATTTAAACGATATTAGATAATCCTAATTTGTAACTTGGCAGCGGAAAAACATGAGTCGAAACCGAGAGGGTCACGCCCTGAATGACGCCCCAATATCAACCGTGTTTTTCGTTTCGGTCATCGGAAGCTGTTCCAGGCAGTGTTGGTGACTGCCGAAAAAATCAGTGAAAATTTGTTATTCTTATCCGTGCATGAAACAACCGTATCGATGATTGTATTGGTAAAGGTATCATACGCAGGAACTCAGAGAGTGAACAAGATTATACCTTTTGTAGATTACTTCATTCCACCACGCAAGTCGAATGGACAACAGCTCTGCATACTTGTGATTCACTCTTCGTTGATTGAGTGGCTATGAAAATACGACCCAGTAGGATCGCCAGATGATAATGTTCGGAGACGAGAGATGATAGCATTCATTTGAACAGAATCTTTCATTGTCTTTTGGTTCGAATGACAGTGTTGGAAGTTTTGTTAAGTATGTACCGTCTGGGAAAAATCGGCCTAATCGATTGATTTTTTTAATTTTCCTGTCACAGGTATCCGATAAAAGGTCGGTATCGTGCTCGAAAGAAATTTCTTTTTCTATCCCAAACCCATGTTGAATTCTGTGAACTGAAACGGAAAAGTAAAGAATGGAAAAGAAATTTCTGCAGCAGTATCCACCTGAAAAGAACGAAAAATAAAATTGAGACTTGTAAGGTTCCCACGCAAACTAATGGGAGCTGTCACTTTTACATTCGGAAAAATATTCCGCTCGATTATTCCGTAAGTGAAGGTGACATTTCGTTCCATGCAGATAAATTGTCAAAATTCCGCTTGGTAATATCGAACAAAATTCCGTAACCTCTTTACTTTTTAGGTCGATACTGGGCTTAAGTTGTGACAAATTTTCAGGACTATTGACACAATATGTTATGAACACCTTATGAATTTTATATCACATAACATGTAAGACAAACCGTCATCGAGATTAAAACGGCTATAGGGGTTAATTATAGAAGTCCAGTCGAGCAACTCGACTCGACACTTGTCACTGTCAAGTCGAGTAAAATTACATTACAGAAACCGACTGAAACTGATCGAGTCGATAACGGAGGTCAACTGTTAACTATAATGTTGAAACTTTTCCAAATGTCTTTGAAATATTACCTCATGAAGTAATTTGGGACTTTCATCAATTTAGCTGTCATTTTTTAGAGCTGAAGAACAGGTACATTTTTCACTCTTGTTTTGTGAATTTCTCTAATGTTTTTGTTAATCAGAAAAACTCATTGGGGCCCTGTGCCAATGTTGTGATTTGATATACCTTGTGGGGAAGTTATTGATTAATATGTGGACAAGTGTCAATATACATATTTCAAAAATGATACAGAAGAGGGGTTATTATCTAGTCATCACCAATTTATACGTGATGATACTGAAGCTATTGACAGTACTACATAATTTTTTAAACATTCAACATTAAAGGTTGCTATATAGATATGCGTTGATCGGTCTCACTTTAACGATTTTATCTCGAAGTTCTCTGACCTTCTGGTAAAGCATTCAATCTTTTTCCTAACCTTCTGGTATTCTGAGTAGGGACTTTTTCAGAATCGAGGATTTTATTTTTTATTTTTGGAGGATTCTTTGAACTTTGGAAGAATTAACAAAACTTTTTTGATATTGTTGATTTGCCAAGCTTCTTGTTTTTTTATACTTTTCTGCTAAACTTCAGCGAAGTTTTCTTGACGATCAAATCTCTCAAACGAGCTGAGATGGAAACCAAGGAATTGTGATTCCTACATGAGGTTGTGTCCTAGCTCAAAGAACGATGGGAACGGTTGGGGAGATGGTGTTCACCATATTTTTATATGGTGCCATGAGCAATGAATATCATTATGGTCATATGAATGATTTTAGTATTGACTGCTTCTTCTGTTTGCCAGTGATTTTCCCTTGAATTTCAGGGAACCTCTTTTCTGATCTTCGACAAAGCTCTTTGCTGTCAAAATTATGGAATGTTTTCTCCTGAACTTCAATAAAGTTTCCTCATAAACGTCTAGACAGTCACTCCTGATTTTCTTGTAAATATACATCTAACAACCCAACCTCACCTTCCAGGAACAGTTCATATTTTTTTTTGCTGAACTTAGTTACGTTCTAAACTTCTGACGAATCCCATCCTTAACTGCAAGGAAAATCTCTCCAAAACTCTGGGAAAGTTCGATCCAGAATTTCTTGAAAAATATTCTTAAATTTCTTGGAATTTTGTTCCTAAATTTCTGAGAAGTCCTCTTGGGAACTTTATGATAATTGTCTTCTGAACCTCGGATAAGTTTGCTCCTGAAGCTTTGAGAAATTCCAACTTTAGTTACTAGTAAGTATCTCCTATACTTCTGAAAATTTTCATCCTGTTTTTCTCAGAAGTAACTACCCAAACTTTTGGTATTCCAGAGCTTCGAGACTTTGAGCTTCGAGCCTCATTGTGAACTTCTGAAATGTTCGATTCTGAACTTCAGGAAAGCTCTCTAGCACTTATGATTGATTACGAGCTTATTCTATTTGAACATCCTATAAGTCTCATGCTGAACTCCGAGGAAAATTTTATCAAAACTTTGGGAAAGTCTGCTGTAGAATTTCTAGGAGAATTCCCTTAAATTTGTTGAAAGGTTCTTCCTGAATTTCTAAGAAGTACTTTTTTTGATCTTTTGGGAAGTTTTCTCCAGACCTTGAAAGTGAAGTTTGTTCCTGAAATTCTGAGAAAATCTTGCTCAAACTACTAGAAAGTACCCACTATTCTTATTGAAAGTTTCTTTCTTTTCTTTGAAGAGGTTTCTTCATGAACTTTGAGAAATCCTCATTCTTAAATTTTGAAATTCAGAAATGTTCTCTTTTGAACTTTGGGAAAGCTTTCTAGCATTTCTGGAAAGTTACATCGGGAAGTATATTTTGGAACTTCTGAAAAGCCTTTCCCTGAACTTCAGAGAAGTTCTCTCTTGAATTTCCAGGACGTTCTGAGCTTTGTGGAAGTTTGTTTCTGAATTTGTGAGAAATATTAGATAACGCCCTCCCAGGTTAGTTTCTTCCTGAACTTCGGGAAAGTTTTTTTTCCTGACGTCTGAGAAAACTCCAAAACTTCGGGAATGTTCCAAACTTCCAAGAAGTCGTCTCCCCTAAACTTCTTAATGAAATTCTGAGAAGTCCTCTCCTGATTTTCTGGGAAGTTCTGTCCTTAACTTCTGGGAAATATGATCTTGAACTTCGAAGATGTTTGGTCCTGAATTTTTCGGTATATTCCTTCTTCAACTACTAAGAGCTTTTCTTTCTATGCTTCAAGAAATCTAGGACTAATTTCATAAAACACTAAACTCGTGGGTCGATTTGCTAATCCCATGTGCAAATGTACTGAAATAAGGCGATTAGAAGTACCTTAGGAAAAACCCAAGGTTCTGAGATTAATTTAAAAAACTCATCACATTTACTACTGTTCTGAGTTTCCATCTGGGTTTGCGAACTAATGTTAGGATCACAAACGAGCAAATGAAATTTACTTTTTGTTATTTCGACTCAAGGTTCATTGGTGGTCCTAATGAATTGAGCTCTTGGCTCCTACCACTCTCTGTTAAGCATTAGTTTTACTGGCTCCATGCCACAAAACCTCTTACGATATCTACTTTACATTTTATTAGTTCAATGAGCTATTCGAACTGACGGTAATTTGTTTTGTTTTTAATAATATTAGACATTTTTTGCTAGAAGTAAATTGTTTTTCTGTTAATTCACCTGCAAAAAAGCTGGTTTAGTGTATTTCTTATCATACTAAACGAATAACCATATACAGTACGCGGTATAAAGTGTGATAAGGGATCCAATACGTTGAAAACATCAGCAAATCGTTTAATAGACAAGCTATTAACCAAAGAGAAAGTCGACGAAGAGAATCTCTCAATGTTACTTAGGACCTAATGCATTGTTTTGCTTGAATTGGCCCCATAATATCCATATCGTCGATTATCGTTCGTTGAACAAATATTAGCTTATTTTCTATTTCAACAAGAATGCATAAATTTTTGTTTTCTGATATGTGAAAAATCTTTTCTACCGGACAGGGAAGCCACTGCATCCGTACCATTACAAACTAAGTAACCTGTGCCATTATCGGTATCTTCCAAAAACAGAAAAAACTAGCCTAAAGAAACACATGTAACCTTCTATTAACATTTGGCGTTTAGTTGCTACATATTTCCTGTTTTTTCCCACTGTATTTACTGGCTACACTGTGCTTTTCGGCTTCCGATCCGGTTTTTGCTCTGAACGCGGTACCACACAATCACCAAGTGATTCGATCGGAAGCTTCGAGCACTAGCACACGATCGAACCAGGAAACGAAAATGAATCATCAACAGAAGCCAACGAACGAATCAATAAATTGTACAAGCAAGCAGTGATGAACACGCATACAATTGGCAGGCGACGATATTCATGCTATGTTCATTCAATGCGTACCCAGGCCCATCCGTTTTCGGTTTGAGAGGTGAAGCAGAACTTCTCATTGTGTGCGTCTATTGAATCAAAGAAGAGCGTGCAACGAATGATATATGATACGATTGGAACCATCCTTGGTTCCAGGACTACTTTAGCGACACGCCAACCTATAACAAGAAGCACTTTCTGCATCGTTTAAACATGTCAAGGGAGATGTTCCTGGACATTATCCGCAACTAGAGTCAACTGATGCCTTTTTCCCGCTGTTTCGATGCAGCTGGAAATGTTGACCTGAGTCCGTTACAAAGGTACACTGCAGCCTAACGGATGTAGGCGTAGTATTTCTCAGCTAGTTCTTTCGACAAAAACTTGAGGGTTGGTGAACTTGAGGATTACTTGCAAATCTATCCTGAAGACATACGGCCCGCAGTATTTGCGTCCCCCAACACCGGATGAAGTGAAGAAACTGATAAATGAAAATGCTTCTCAAAAATTCGAAAAAATCGAATAAATTCAGGGAACTTCCTAGAACCTCGGGGAAATTATCAGAAGCTCGGTATACTTCTTAGAGATTCAGGAAACCTCCCCGAGGTTTTGCTATTCTCCCTGATGTTAAGGGAACATCCCAAAAAATTAGGGAACTTTCCAGAAAATCAGGGAACTTCATACAAGTTAAGAGTTATTGCTAGAAGTCCAGGCAACTTCCCTGAAATTCAGTTTGTTTCCTAGAAATTCTGAAAAGAATTCCTGAAGCTTTCACAAGATTCACATGAGTTCAGGGAACTTCTCAAAAGTAAAGGGTTCTTCACAGAAGTTCAGGCAACTATCCAGAAATCTAGGGAGGTTCCCAGAAGTTCGGAAAACTTATCAGATTTGTTTGGGTATTTCTCAAAAGTTCATAGAACTACTCAAGATGTTCAGAGAACTTTCCTGAATTTCAGGGAACTTCCAAAAAGTTCAAGGAACTCTCCGGAAAAGTAGAGAACTTCCCATAAATTCAGAGAACTGTCCAGAAATTCATGAAGCTTTTCAAAAGTTTACGGATCTTCCTAGAGGTTCAGAGAACTTCTCAGAATTTCATTAAACTTGCTAGAAGTATTCAGAACATCTTAGAAGTACACAGCACAACTTAGAAGCTCAAGGAACTTGTTTGTTTGTTATGTTTGTATACTTGTAGAACAAAAAAAGAAACAAAAAAGAGCCTGGTAGGGTTACAGTGGAAGCAAATCCGAGTCTCATGGTGACGCAACCTGGATAGTCAGGCATCTCGGCCTCTGGTTGGAACAAGATCAAGTAGCCGCCCTAGGAAAACCTACGTGGCAGAAGCACATGCATACGAGTATCATCTAAGGCGGTATGTTCCCAACAAATCAAAAGTAATAACAACAGTGAGGGTAAGTAAATCAGTTAACATTTCCAAAACTACATACACATCATACATACAACAAACATAACTATATATTAAAAGACCGCCCACAAATACCCATGTCCAACAGAGCAGCTTATTTTCCCGATGAATCTAACGTCAAATACTTTGTTCCATTTGGGAGCGTATAAAAAGGAAGATAGCTGTTACATTGTCACACCTGTACTATATGAAATTGCGCAGCTACCAGAAACTGTACTGACAAGAATATCACTAACAATATAATTACAGGTATACCTCGATAGTACGTACATCAACATTCGCACTTCAAATCGCAATTGCATAAAAACTACTTTTTGTATCTGAAAACTTATATAACCAAAAGAAAGAGCAATCTTTTGCTTTGTATTATGGTTGTATTAGATTTTGGATACAACCAGTAGCATTTATGCAATTTTGATTTGAAGTCAGAAAGTTGATGTACGTACTATCGAGGTATACCTGTACATGGACAAGTACAAAAACACGGACTTTAACAAATACCTAGACAACAAAACCCAAAAAAATTCAAGAAGATTTTGTGAGCTGATTTCGAAAGCCCGGTGTTTATTTGGTCACCATAGACTAATCACTTGAAAAATTTCAAAAACCAACCGCGATCATTGCAATCCTATGGGGATAAAAAAAATACTCAATTGATGTGTTAAACGCTTCATTTTTCCATTTACAATAAATATAAGAAAAGTTTAACTCTCCTCAAGACAAGTTCTATACATTAATTTGTTCCCGTTCTCAATCCATTGTGAGTTTATTCCGTCTTTCAGAAGCTTATGGGCGACTCACGACAGGAAACTGTCCATGGAAGAATTCCGTTTTCTGGAACCGATAAGTCTATCGAACTGTTGGATGCTGTGACCAAGAACACACCGAAGGTTGCCCCTAAAATGCACAACCAGGCTTCAACCGTGTTAATTTCTTTCATTCACGATGACCTTTTGAGAAGATGGCTTGATCAGCGTGAAGAACACTACGCCGGGAGAAGAATGGATACCAAGAAGTCAATTTCTTCTCAAACTCTTGTCTGGATGGAGCTGGCCAGTCTCAAAAGTCTCAAGCTTGAAGAAGGAGACCTGGTCTCGCAAAAGTTTGTGACCTTACTGAAAACCAAAGTATCGGATCAAGGCGTTCTAATAACTAGTACGAGTCCAACGACAACGATGAAGAACAGCAGCATTTGATACCAGCATTGCTCTTGTTTTGAACCCTTGACATGGCAACCACTAGGCACAGCGACTGGAAATGCAGGATTCCTGGTAAGTTGAAATATTTATTTCCCTCGAAGAATTCTTAATGCTGCAGGTGTAGAATGTCGCTCAAAAGATGCCGATACCTGTGACAAACCCACATAAGTCAACGACCTAGAATATTCGCTGGCCGGTGTACCAGGCTCTTATGATAAGATCTTTGGCTGCCTCGATGAACGAAACTGGTTGCAAGATTGTGAAGGATACACTCATCTCCATGAAGGAAAACGACGTCTTGTATCTTATTGAGCTCCCAACTGATATTTTGCCTATCAAGACGAAATGGGTTTTCCGTATCAAGGAAAATGAAGATGACAAACCAGCTCGATAGATCAAAAATGAAAGATTAAAATGTCGTTTTATTCATGAAAAATACTGAATGTGCAGGAGCGTTGTCATGCTGCAGAATGCCTTTGCCGTGTCTTCGAACCTATTCTGGGCATACGCTAATTGTTATGTTTTGTCCGTGCGTTGAGTAACGATTATGATGTAGAAGGAGATGTTCGCTCATCACCATGAGGCACCAAGAGTGAACAGTAATGTTTGCTATAATGAAAGATATGAAGAGAAAGTGTTGAAAGTTCCGTCAGTGTACGGTAGGCTGGAAATAGAATAGAAGCATTGAAAATTGAGCGAAAGGGCATGGGTAAAGTAGTATTCGAACCAAGGACGTTACCTTTGCCTAACATCCCACTGCGGGGTAGGTCGAGGCACGGACGAATCCGCCACCTCAACAGGCAAACGTAACGTGTTCGTGCGCGCTCATGTACTACTAATAGCTTTGTGATAGTTTCTAGCGGTCGTTTGTATGCACTCTGTTTTGGAAGGAGTTCCTCTCCCATGTGCGCATCAATATGCAAAGCAGGAGTTCTATTGTTATCAGGTGAACTTGGAATTAATCAGAAACCTTGTTCGGAATAGTGGAAAGCAATTCAGTGAAAACACCAATTGAGAAACGAAGTCAGCTATCGGTTCAAGATGTATGCACTACAAAGCAGCTATTTTGAGAATTACTGGGCACACACTACCACAATCTCGTGTAAATTTCTGTCCCTGAGACCGACACATGCAAGCGTCATTTAGCGCATAAGAATGTGTTGAAAGAGATGAGAAAATAAATTCAACCGAACACATCTTTTGTTGAATTACGTATGTGTCAGTTTCAGAAGACATAATTTCACACGAAATCTTTCTTTACATCCCCCGACTATTACGTTCCCTGACTTAACGTTCCCCGGCTATTTACAAACATGGATTAAGTCTCGTGTAAAATTCATAATTTCTAAGTGTGCAGTTCAAAGTACACAATGCTGTATTAGACGGTGGCTTTATCATTCAGTGAAGTTGAATATGGTGCGTTGAGTTTGACTGTCTCCGAAGGCATATGGCTGAAAGGAATGCTATTCGATCTTTCAACATAATTGATCTAGATCACGCATATGATGATTTCCGTTTAACAGTATTGGAAGAAACGTTAGTAGTTGCCGAGGCAACCCTTGTTCGTAATGACACGTCCTTGAAGATGTAAAGAAAATATTCGGGATCCGATGACCGAAGACCTTCAGATCCTAGATGCATTCGAATTCTGGTTGGATTTGCAAAGTGAACCTTTATGTTGGCTACAAATGGCCGGATGACTCTCATAACCGTCACCCTCCGTGGATTGCTCTGTGAGACTGGTCTCAAAGGTTCCAATTAGTGCGAGCTACCATTGCTGAAGAAAGCTTGTTTTACCGGTAGAAAACTTGATTTTTTGAACGTATATAGTGCCACACATACACTAATCATGTACAAAAAATCAAGTCATTTTTTACAGTGATTGACGGTAATGGGTCTGCTACTGAAGGAATTCTCCACCCTACAGGTATTAAGTTTTCCTGACAAAAGTTTCTTTTGAAAATGGCAGATAGATAAACTCCCTCAAATTTTGTAACAAACGGTCAAGGGACTTATTCTAGCGAGTAGTTCTAAGTGATGCAATGGACAACCTGTACCTTCGAAATAGATGTTTTTTTTTATTTTTCTACTAACCTGCAGTTCTGCGGGAACAAATATTTTCAACTGTTCATGTGTTAATTTACTCCTTTATGAATAAATAATTTCCTCTACCAAAAATTCTGAACGATACACAAAAGTTATACACTTGTTAACATACGTTTAATAAGACGATTGGTAGTCTGTATCATGAAAAGCTATGCAACTCATTTTATAAAGTCAGAAAGTTTCAAGGGATTTGATTGTCATATCGGTCTATGAGCATCAAATTGGGTCTATTCATGGATGTAACTTCGTCCCATTTGATCGATTTTTTATTAAATACAATCTTTGTATTGTTTTTTCTCTCTTGATTTTATGATTTAAGGCATTGCCAGCTTCATTCGCTTTACTCAACATAAAATGGCAAACTAAACTCAAACCGCGTTCAAACACTCAAGAGATTTTCGCATATGGTTTATGTTCCCTGCGATAGTGAAAACATAATAATTCATTCTGCATAGGTTTTGTTCCTTTGGATTGTGTTTAGATGAGCTTTTTGGTACATATACAATCGAAGCTCATACATTTCCATTGAAAATTTTACCAAAAACATTATTTTTATCACGTTATTCAGGCAACAGGCCATAGTTGATAACATAGAAAACAATATGTTCTTAATATTGGGTCCACAGTTTTCTTGTTAAATCATTGTTATTTTAACTGTGTTAACTGTTAGTATATAACGTGGGAGTATTGTATGTACATCTGCGCTGCATAATTCGGTTTATTAGTTCAATTTAGCCAAATTCAGATCATAGAAAGATCATGGTGATAATCTTTTCTGCTTAACCAGTGAAAGGATTATGTCTAAAAATTTGAGAAAATCACAAATTAAACAGAAGCGAGCAACTATAAATTTATTAATTATGTCAGAATTGCTTCGAATTAAATCAATCATTTTAATTGCAACATAATTTTGTTGATTATCGCTGAAATAATGACATATTTGGTACATAGGCCAAATGAAAGAGCTAGGCTAACATTTCATCCTCTTACCCTATTTAAAAAAAAAGATTCAACAATCTCACATGTAGACACGATAAAACATCTGTTCATATTGCGTTCTTTTGTTTTTACTAATCTTTAAAGTAAGCTTTCGGAGTAGCTCATGTTCTTCTGAAAAAGATTTGATATCGTCTGAATGCCATAGAACGGTAACTTCCAGCAAGTTCAAGCACCCTAGACTAGACTTTCAACCGATAACGTTATATTCTGGAGCGTAAATTATGCAACTTAACATGCAATACATATATCGTTTCCCATCCAAACCACCTCCACTACTCTCCTCTCATAAGTTTGGTTGGGCGTGTAGGCAGAGCCGTACTCAGTAGACGATGTGTGCCCCCCGCGAAAAACATTCATAAGAAACGTTGAATTTGTTGGTATGTTGGAAGATGGTATAAAGGTATAAACAAAATAATGATAGGTAAATGTTTTGTATTTAGAAAATAGTATATATACGGCTGGTTGTGAAGGTTTTCTTTAAGTCGAGTTATTGAGACACTGAAGAAGTCTGCACATTGTTGACGAAATACGAGTGTCTGTCAAGATAAGCAAAGGTAGTTGGAATTAAATGGAAAATACTATTTTGTCTTCTAATTTCTAGTTGCCTTGATGGTTAAAATAAGAGTTTCACTTACAGACCTGAAATGCCAAATTCTACAAAACTCATATGAGAACATTTGGAACTCACAGGCAAAACTTGATGTTCGTTGCTGATGATGATGGAAAGTACAATCAAACACCCCCCTTCCTAGTAAAAAGACATTAGACACTGAAAATAAAATGTATTTCATAATATGAAATTGATCATTTGGCTCACCAATCTACTAGTTGTTCAGAAACGAAATTGATTTGTACTGTTTATAGTGCTGGTTTAGTTTTAAATAAAGTTGTTCTTTGCAAATCTTGTAACTGATCATGTACTGTATTTAACGAAAACAATTAAAAGAACTACGAACATTTTGTGGACGTTACGTCTCGTTGTTTCTAGGCTAAATCTCCAAGGTGGTCAAATAATGATATCGTAAAATTGTTAGAATAAGTTGTGATAAATATTTCATTTTTGGTTCGAACGTTGATACCCAAGTAACATTGCCAAAACCATCCAGCTTTATTAGGTTAAATGAAAGCAACTTAAAATCAATTTGGTTTTATTATGACACCAAGAGCGGTCAATAGGCTTCATATTGTAGTCAGGTTCATGAGACCTCACACAGCTCGCTTACAACAATCTTAAAACCTAGTTTTCTCAAATTTCTTTTACTTATATCAATAGTTTTATTTCGGCCCTATGAGATTGTTACATGCTGTTTTAAAATGCCGTTTTAGTACTCGTTCAAATTATCATATTATGGTCAAGTTGAAAAAGCATATTAAATACCATTTTGCCTCCAGTGAGTTCAATAAACGGCAAATTGGCATCGAGGGAAGTCACCAAATTACCAAATAGTTTTATAGTAGTCATTGCGAAGATAAATTGGCTTTTTGGCAAAATTGTGATCCGTAAGCACAATACTCAAAATACAAAGCTTAGAATAGATCACACTTCGCATACAAATAAATACAAATTGGACAAAGAAGTGCACCACAAATATCAATTCTGATATGACAGCCTTACTACTAAACACATAATAGTAAACTACTCCGGATTGGATCAGCTAAGGACAACAATAGGAATTCCAACCAGCCTCAAAAACGCACTGGCAGATGACGTGGACCGTACAAATCAAATATTGCAGTTCATGCAGCAAGTAAGTTTTATCAAGCGGATTTAAACACGGCTGGGTCAACCAGAATGCTAAAGTGATCCCAACGCCTAATCTGCATGAAAAACAGAAGAACATGTCAGCAAAACGCCTGACATAAACCAACCCGGCCTAACAAAGGTTCACAGTCATCAACGAAACCGCCAACAGGAGAGAAGACATGGGTAATTCGAGCTCCAAAGAATAAGCAGTCAAGCAAGTCGGCGATCAGCAAGTTATTGGATAGAGAATCAGAAAATACATAATAACCTACTGGGAGCCAACGAAATGAAACTGACGATCATTATGGGATTACTTCTGATTGATCTCTGATGTGTAAGAAAGAAGAGTTACGGATATAAATAGTAAATAATTATATTAAAAGCTCATAAGAGCCACGAATGACAAATTGTTAGAATATTTAAATTGCAATAAAGAAAAAAAATCGCCGCACTGAAATATAAGAAATAATTGAAATGTAGAAAGTAAATTAACCAAATTTTAAATGTCATGCAAATGAACTGTAGATCGGAGACCAATTTCGGATGATGTATTCCATCAAACTCCAGGAAATTCATGATTAATTTATCGAATATCAGAACCAGATAATTTCTCATCTCCATGCAAAGCTCTACGTGTGGACAGTAGTTTATCGCTAGAACGAACAAAAATGAAGAGAAAGTGCATTGAAAGTTCCGTATAGGGTAACGACAGGCCTTGAAATTGAAAGAATCAGAAGAGCAGAGAATCTAACAAAGCAGAATAACGAAAATCAACCACGATATCACAGTCAAGTATGACAGCTGTAGCCATTTGGCCTTATGCTGGTTTTAATGGTTGCCAATAGGTTTTATGAAGGTTCTCAAGTGGTCATCTTTCACAAGAACATTTTCAAAATCTTTATGATTTTATAAAGGTTTTATTCACTTGTTTTCACAACCGTCTATAAAGTGGGGCACAAATGTACAAATTTTGGATAGAGGAGTTGTTGGTAGACAAAACAGTTTTGAATGTAGTTTTGTCACCAAAGCCGGAATGAGTGCTATGCGGCTGGAGTAAAACTAAAATTGTTACTTGGCAAGTCCTAAAGACCCTTTTTCACAATCGCTCAGTAACGTTCGGTGGGTCAAACCGTAGGGATTTGGTTGATTGATCTCAACAAAACCTCTCTCCTTGTATATGAGCCAATTGAGTTGTGTTCGGTTACTTAGTGCAAATATGTTCAGGGACGATATTAGATAATATTTGATGAAAAAAAATTGTTCGAGTCGAGTTATAAGTACGAGACTCTGAAGAAGTCTGCACATTGTAAACGAAATACGTGTATCTGTCAAGATGAGCAAAAGTAGTTGGAAGTAAATGGAAAATACAATTTTTTCTTCTAATTTCTGGTTACATATTTTTCAATTTTTTTTTTCATAGAATATGTAATTAATTAAACGAAAACATAGCTTTATAACTTTTGAATACCCTAAAGGCCCAATGAAGACAACCTTATGTTCCTATTAGAGATGTGTTGGGATCTCGCGATCTGTGCTATACGCAATCGATTTATGTGTTCTTCAAATGTCTAGTATAACAGTTTAATCTGCTACTGTTTTTGTTTTTCTTTATTCATTACTTTGTGTTTGTTTTGTTCCGACATCTTGAGGAGTCTCATCGGCGCCCAATGGTAACCACAACCGGACGAACACAATAATGGAGCCCTGACCATACCGCATCAAGTTATTGTGCTGGCGACAACTATCTGATGAGACTGCAGAAGCCTATTTCCATGTTCCTCTGTCGAACTCATCATCCAAAAATGTCACCTATTTCAACTTCGGGTAAACCGCGAGTAAACGGTCCAAGTCCTACTAATACTAGTATTAAGTCATCAAATTATACTAAAAACAATGAATGCTCGGCTCCGTAAAGCTAACGCAATTGAGCCTAGCAAATAATTTTTTATTTAAATTTCCTATCTCGCTAAGATTTTTTGCTATTTTGTTTTGAATACGACATGTTGTGCCTCCAATTCCGCATTGCAATGTCTGTGCGCAGGGCCCACAGCACACTTGATCAAGGTACCGAATGAATGCCCGGCAAGAAAGACTGATTGACAGCTCAATTCAGTGCATAGGAATTTACAACTGTTACGGATCATTCACCTTGTCGTAGGTGAGAGGGCTAATCTCATGCAAAAGACCAGCATGAGAGACCAAGAACATGATCAGTAGTGATAGTATCACAATCTACTTTCTTTATATTGCCACGTCGTAGTACGTTTATTTCAAGGCACTAAAAGAGGTGTGATACTAGCGGGCTTAGCCGCAATGCAATCTTAGACGAAGCTAGGAACAATCTACAAATATCAGATATTAAATAATTTGCTTTAAATGTCTCTTGAATTAAAGACTTAAATATAATAACCCAGACTCACAACTAAAAGCAATCGTGACAGTGGAATGTAACGTGTTTGTAAGATTCAAACATCTCACTTTTGAACCATTTCTGTTTTAGTAGTTCCGTGCGATATTGTAGAAAGATCAAAACAATGTTTTTATGTAAAGTGTGATTTGAGAATTCACGATCTTACTCTCTCTTTTCGGGATATGCCAGATTTCAGTTTAGTGCAAAATTGTGATTCACCTATTCTATGGTCTTCTTTTTGCTGTATTTTTTCCGGTCCAAAACGTCTACACACTCTAACCTATCCTTGTTCCTTCCCATGGAATTCATGTGGTCTAAATAGACTAGTTCGTTATTACCCTTCCTTCATCATCGGCTTTGGAATGACTTGCGCTCTCCTTGCCCCACCAAACGCTGCAAAATTAAATGAAAATGAAAATGATTCAGATCTTCTAGAGGATACAGTATCCAGTTGCCACTTGAAGTCATCATTAGGCCACTACATTGATTTTATTTTTAAACTTTTAATCTCCACGATTCAAAAGAAACATTGCAGAGATTGACAACGATTTTCATGAATTACCACTTCTACGCTTCCGATAACCCCTTTCATTGGGCATCGAACAAAGTTCACCGAACTACAAAGTTGTTCTTACAAGACATTAATTAGACCGGTAGCCCTCTATGGCCATGAAATATGGACATTGCTATGACCAACGCACCCTTGGTTTATTTGAACGGAAGGTGCTGCGTACGATCTACGATGGAGTGCAGATGGAAGAAGAAACGTGGAGGAGGCAAATGGCCCTCGAATTGCGTCAGTTGATGGGAGAACCTACCTATCGCTAAAACACTCGCCGTACACATCGCTAAAATCGGTCGACTACGATGGGCTGGGCATGTCGTAAGAATGTCGGACGATAGCCCTGTGAAAATGATTCTCGATAGCGAACTGACGGGCACAACGAGACACACAACGAGCAAGGTGGATCGATCTAGTAGAAGGCGACCTGGGGACCCTTCGCAGACTGCGTGGGTGGTGAAATTAGCCATGGATCAAATAGAATGGAGACAACTTCTTTGTTCAGTGGAGGCCACACCATCCTTTCGCGTTTCGGAATTGCTACATAGAATGCGCCGAAGAAAGACACTGAATGAACACAAACAAACATGGCACGTATTCAATTGCACAACCCAAGAAGAATTACATCAATACATTCGTAATGTTGCGTAGTTAAAGCCTGCCCATTGTCAATTTTGGACACCGAAATAATAGCAGCAAAAAAAAATTGATACATGATTCTACAAAATCGATTGTTTATTTCACAATAATTGAGTTATATCTACATTAGAAACAGTTGATTAAGATGTTAATCCTTCTTTCTGTAACATTCTCGAACTTTCTGTGGTACTCCTGCCATGAGGTTCCGTTCAGTATCCTCAGATATCATGATAATTCTCCATCTTCTCTTGAAATCATCGGTACCATTTTTTTTCTTCTTAGTTTCGAAGAGTTTCCGCTTAACTAGAGCCCAGTTCTGGACAGTTTGGTGAATTGGCTGTTTTTGGCACGTATTTGACATCTAGTACCTTCTGTCATGAGGCGGAATTTACCATAATGCAAAGCGGTTTCACTTTGTACGCTTTCAGTTCATGCCTCTGCTTCACTTTTTGTACGTATGATTTTGACATTATTCTCATTAATGGCTACCACCTTCTTATCCATTTGTCGGGAGCATACTTTTCGATTTGTTCCACTTTCAACCTTCCGATCCACAGTAAGACACTGGTCAAATGGTTTGCAAACACAAAACACGGTACTTTTCGGTAGTATTAGTTTCGTGGCAAGATCTTGTTACTGAATGTAACAAGAATGTAAACATGTAATATTGTTGATTCAGAATGCATGGCAACTGATTTTAATTTATTCTGATGCAGTAAAATGTGGGAAAATAATAATTCTTACAAAGTTACAACAAACAACAAGAGAAAATAATTTTAATCTTCGGGAGTTTTTTTTAACATAATCTCAAGAAAATACAGCAGAACAATTTATTTCTCAGAACTCCAGTAAAATTATGTTATTTTCAATAAGTTGTTGTTGTTGTATCTACGTGAATTTCAATCTGAAACTAGTTCATCACACCAGGGAGACGACCTGAACCCTACATCTCAAACCCAACAACACATGGCCCATTCTCAATAAGGTTCTGAGAACAACATTTAATAAAACGCCACATTAACGTACGTTTGCGAGTATTTCTAGGAAGAACAACCTAGGTAGTCGTGAAATTGTAAGCCCATTGAAGAACCGCAAAAATGTCAGTTATTCGCCAAAAAATGTTCTCATTACAGCTCTGCATGAATGAAGGTCCTCCAACTACGTACGAGGGTTTCAACGTAGCAACAAATTTATTCGTGCTCTAGTTGCTTCTATCCAAAAATAATTTCCATCCATCATGCTCCATCCCCTGGAAGGTAGTTCTGGGGCAAAACGTATAGTAGGTATAGTAACCTGACGAAGCCATACATAGGTGAAACTACGGTCGAACGCAAAACCTTACCCACTCGGAAAATTATGAATGAATATTATATTTGTTTTACCCGAGCACCATTCTCTTGGCTCCTATGTTTGGGCCACCAAAATGCCGCAATAAAAAAAAAGTGCTACCACTTCCTCAGTTCTGCCAGACGTGATTAAAAATGAATTCCTGATAGGGGTAAAAATGGAATATGAAACATTCAAGTCCGCTCCGTAGTTTCCATTCGAGTAACCCCTCCAAATTATGAATATTTACATATTCATTTTCCAATCAATTTAACGAACCGCATATACTTAAACGAAGCCATTATTGGACTGTCTCACCACAGACTTACTGACTTGACTGACTCCGATAATAATCCCAATATTCTATGCGTCGACCATCGTCCTGCAGCGATTTTTCCACTCACACATCCGTCTGGGCCGAGTGGTTTCGGAAAAAGGAAAAGGAAATCACATTCCCCCAGTGAATCATAAATGATAATCCCGCTTTGTCACAGCTTTCCATTAATTCTGCTTCTTATCTCGCACGAGGCAAGGACTCTATCCACCACCCACACTACTCCCGCATCCAAAGAAAACCACACAAACCACAAATCACTTCCAAGACAATTGGGAGCATAATTTAATATTCTTCGTCCTTGCCTCCACTCTCCATCCCAGTCTCAACCCCATGCGCGATCGCTTTGCCGGCTGGCGTGGAGATAGCATGACCTTGGCATTTCCCCCCTTACTCAATCCCGGGTGTGTGTTCGTCTATTGTTCAGCCAATATCATATTCGAAAAAAAAAAAAATCCCGGAAAAAAAATTCTAGGAAAAAATATATTAACGGCAGTAGGGCGACGCCTTGCCACACAATTTCATTATCATGACGAGCGGGCTGCCCATTGTGCCTTTCTTATCAGTACCTTACCATCGTCGACGCACACTGGGTCAGTTCGGAACGGATGCTTGGTTAAAATTACATTTTATTACGTGAATATTAATTCAAGTCATATGTAAAATTAATGTAAAAAACAAGATTTTGTAATAATTTCAATTGTCTGTGAAAAATGTAGTTTTTCACACTTCCAAACTATCCAAAAAACTTAACTTCACCTGCATCATTATGTGTCATAGAAACAACATATATTATAGTTTCGTAGAACATGCTAAATTTTGTAGGAGCGTAGACTTCGAAAATACCATTACCATTCTGAAATGCGTAAAATAGTTCTCAAGATAGACCTGATCCGCACCAAATTAGTGATCTAGATCAAAATTAGTGATACCAACACAAAAACTCACGGATGCACGGAAAATATGACGAGGGATTGAAATAACAATCTCGATAGTTAGTACCTATAATAATCATACTTTTGTTTCACAATCAAAATAATAACGAACATCACGAACTATATCATCAACATCTGGAACAAAGAAGGAGAATATGTCACAGTGAATCCAAAAAAAGATTGCAGCATGAAGAAAAGTTGTAATATACTTAGATACACTTATGACGATTTAATACAATGTGATAGCTTGACAAAAGAAGATGGTCAAAATGAAGCAGGTCAAAGCAAAAAATTGTCAAAACAAACCACAGAGCAGAAAAGTAATGCAGTAGTGAAAATAGCTTCTTTGAATGTTAGAGGATGTTGTACGTTAAAGAAGCGAAAAGAGATAGATGAGTGCTTAAACTCGTATCAGATAAATGTAGCAGTTCTTCAAGAAGTTAATTTGATAGCAAGTACAGTAATTACTAAATCTTTTGAATGGTACATATCCTACAGGAAGGACGCAAGCAAAACCCGTGGACTGGCGATTTTGATAAACAAATCAAGTGAGATTAGAATAACAGATATTAGGACCATAGATACAAACATCTTTTCGGCAATAATAGGATTGGAAGGAACAGCAGTGGAGTTTATGATTACAGCTGTCCATGCACCAAACACAAAAAGCAATGTTTTCTTTTTAAAATTAGGATATTATGCAGCAAATAACCATTGGTAGGAGTCGATGCTAGTTCAAGGTGATTTTAATGCACACATTAGGAAGGATGATTTAGATGAAGGAGACATGGATAGGCTAGGCAACTTCATTGGACATAGTTTTTGCAATGAAAATGGTGAGAATCTGAAAACGTTCTTACACATTCAAGGAATGAACTGATATTCTATGAAATACAATCAAACTTTACTGGTGACCTGAATAGATCACAAAATAGTAATGTGTGGAATTAAACTAACAGATGACTATCGGCAACCAGATTCTAAAGTCTCAGCAATTGTCAACGTCTCTAATTTGCAATTTAAAGAGGCAAAGAAAAAAAATCATGACGAATTAGCTCAGAAGGGTAAAGTTCCGGTGGATGAAATAGACATCAATGAAGCGTACAGTCAAGTGGTTGAAAAAATGAACTCGGCTGCAAAAAATGTGTTGAAGGGAACAGGAATACCAGCAACGCCTAGTAGAAAAGCCGTACTCCAAAAATTAGGAAAAGAACAGAAGAGCACTAGGATTGCTAAAGAACACGGAATGGACATAAATATTGCAAGAACAAATATTGATATAAGGGAAAAGGAGTACAAGCTGGCAGTGCGAGATCACAGAAAAAAAGAGATCATAACCTTTTTCCACAATCGGTCGGTATATGAACCAAGAGAGAGAGAGAATAAAAAAGATATTTAAAACAAAACGAAGCGTCTCACAACCCAGCATATCTTTGGCAGAATAGGAAATACAGCTGGAGGCTACTATTGGTGAAGAAATAAATATTGTGGAAGACATAGAGGAAATAGAAGCAGGTCCAACGAAGGAAGAAATAGGAACAATAGTACAGAACCTTGCGAATGGAAAAGCTACAGGAACAGATAAAGTTAAAAACGAATTCTTAAGATATAAAAATAATGATACAATTGACGAGATGTGGAAGATCTTAAGAAAAGTATGGGAAACCAACAACATACCTGATAAATGGAAAAAGTCAATACAAATTCCAATACCAAAAAAAAAGAGTTGCTAAAACGGCGGATTACATTTCGTATTACATATAAAATAGGATATAAAATTTATGCAACATGGCTGAGAGAGCGATTAAAACAACATACAGGAGATCCACCAAGCGGCATTTACACCAGGCAGATCGACGGACGACCAGATATACATGGACAGAAGAGTAACAGAAGAAACATGGAATGAAGGAAAGACGACGATTATCGCTTCGACGATTATCGAATCGATAGTAGCGAATTTACTAGAAGGACAAACAGTCGTTAAAAAAGCTAGAGTACAACGTATATGCTATTGAGGATATATCCAAATAAGATCAGAAGATCATCCGTTGAAAAAAGCTATCAACAGGAAACTAGGAAGACCGACATTCACATGGAATGACACCATCAGGAAGGATATGGAAATGTTACCTGAAGTGGAAATGGGGCAGTGGAATAAATTAGCAAAGGAACCCCCTTCCAGAGAGGGGAGGAATCTCAAACCTCCATAGAAACATTTCTTGGTTCCGAAAACCCCCACATCCAAAATTTGGTTCCACTTGTTTGATTAATTCTCGAGTTATGCAGGAATTCGTGTTTCATTGGTGTGGGAGCACCCCTTCCAGATGCGGGAGGGATAAGAACCTTTCTTGACTCCAAAAATCCCTGCATAAAAATAGTCATACCTGTTGGAATAATTCTCATGTTTGGCTCAAATTCGTGGTTCATTTATATGAGAGCCCCTTCTTTCAAAGAGGAGGGGGTCTCAAACCACCGTAGAAACATTTCTTGCCTACAAAACCTCCACATGCCATATTTGGGTCCATATGTTTGATTAGTTCTTGAGTTATGCAGAAAATAGTTTTTCATTACCATGGGAGCCCCCTTTCTAAAGGCGGGAGGGTGTCGAACTATAATAAGATCCTTTCCCGGACCCAAAAACCCCTGCACACCTAAGTTGCATAGCGGTAGGGATAGTTCTCATGTTTGGTTTAAATTAGTGTTTCTTATGTTTGGTAGCCCCCCTTTTCAGAGTGAGGAGAGGTCTCAAATTACCATAAAAACATTTCTTGCCTTCAAAAACTCACCCATACCAATTTTGGTTCCATTTGCTTGAATTGCTCTCGAGTTATGCAGGAATTTGTTTTTCATTTGCATGGGATCCCACCATTTCTAGAGGCGGGAGGGCTCTCGAACTATCATAAGATGCTTTCCCGGACCCAAAAACCACTGAATACAAATTTGCAAAGCAGTAGGTAAAGGGTGTCCACGATGAAATTGCCACACACAAAATTGATTCGCAAAATTCGAATTTTCATCCGATTGCCATCAAATTTTCAGGGATTGAGAAATAACTATTAAGCTTCATTTTACCATTTTACTCGTATTTTATTTACAGTCCATACGCAAATGCCCGCACCTTGGCCTTAACCCGGCCATAAGATTCTGTACAACCTGTGAATCAACCGTTTTTTGCATGTAAACCCATACTTTCTTCAGTTCCTCGACTGTCTTCACTACCTTAGGTCGTTTAAGAAGGTGCTGCTTCATAATCGCCCAGTACTTCTCGATGGGGTGGAGCTCCGGAGTGTTGGGAGGGTTGAACATTTTCGGCACGAAATTGACCTTATTGTCCGCATACCACTTCAGCACGTCCTTGGAGTAGTGGCATGAGGCCAAATCCGGCCAGAAGATTGTTGGGACGTTGTGGGCCTTCAGGAGAGGAAGCAGTCGCTTCTGGAGGCACTCTTTTATGTACACCTGTCCGTTCATCGTGTCCTGGGTCACGAAAGGTGCACTCCGCTTCCCGCACGTGCAGATGGCTTGCCAAACCAGGAATTTCTTCGCAAATTTGGACATCTTCTGAGTGCGGACATGCTCCGGAACGCTGAACTTATCTTTGGCCGTGAAAAACAGGTTGCCGGGGATCTGTTTGAAGTCAGCCTTCACATATGTTTCGTCGTCCATGATGCAGCATTCAACTTTAGTCAGCATGTTGAGGTACAACTTCCTGGCACGGGTTTTGGTGGACTTGTTCTGCTTCTCGTCGCGAATAGGGGCCTTTTGTACCTTGAACGTTCGAAGCCCAGCTTTAGTTTTGGCCTTCTGGACAAAACTTCGGCTTAGGTGCAGCTTCTTAGCCACATCCCGAACGGAGGCGTTCGGATTTCGGTTGAACTACGCGGTTTCGGCCCCAACTACGCGGTTGTGATTTTTGGTGTTGTACGGAATACTTTTTCCTTCACTTCTGGGCTTCCGATCGGTGGTCAACCGTTCCTCGAACCGCTTAATCACTCGCGACACCGTGGAATTCGCGATTCCCAACGTTTTAGCGATGGAACGATGCGAGAGATCCTTGTTCTCGTGATGAATGCGCAAGATTTTATCACGCACGAGATGTTCTTTCGACTCCATTTCCGCGAGTTTTGATCACAGGACTTGCAGGATGTAAATAATGCACTATGAACTAAATCCACCCAAATTTTCATTAAATTCTACCCAACGGTTAAAAAGTTAGAGCAATTTCATAGTGTGGCAATTTCATCGTGGACACCCTTTACATATGAATAATCAATGTAAAAAACAAGATTTTTTTTCATAATTTCTATTATTTTCGAAAAATGCAATTTTTCACAGTGGTCCAAACTTGTCCAAAAAACTTAACATTATGCTGACATTATGTGTCATGTCGATACAGAATGTATTATAGTTTCGTAGAATATGCTAAATTTTATAGGAGCGTAGACTTTGGAAATACCATTACCATTCTGAAATATGTAAAATAGTTCTCAAGATAGATCAGATCTAGACAAAATTAGTGATCTAGATCAAAATTAGTGATACCAGCACAAAAACACACGGATACACGGAAAATATGATGAGGGATTGAAGTAACAATCTCGACTCAAAGATTTTTTTAAATTGAATCAACCATACTTCAAAGTTCATCATTTTTACATATCTGTCATAGGGTTAACTTAAAACAAAAATTTCATCATTTCAACCAGTGTATATGCTTGAATCCATTAAACAATCAATAAAAAACATCAACCTGGTAGTTTTCGATTCGCTTTCAAGTTCATGGGAAGTTCTTACTGAGTTTGTGGTAGATGAGGAATTAATTGAATTATTGAAATCATTCCAGTTAACAGCACCAGCAATTGAGGTTTTTATGAGTGAGTATTTTTTGTAAAAATTCGATCACTGTACCAAGAAGTTTTTTTTTCTAAGCAATTGGTTATGATGTTTTAGCTCTTAAGATCATAGAGCGTGAAGAAGTCGAGGCTCCCCCAACAATGGAAAATAACAAGCTGGTATCATATTAGTAACTAGTTCTGTTATCCCAGAAATCGTTTTGATTTCCGTTGTTATCGCATAACAAATTGAGTTATGATCATTCGCTAGTTTTGTTATAAAAACTAATAATATTACCGGCATACTTGAACTAGATATTATACTTTTTATCATAAGAATTAATTTAGATATTTACGTGAGAAGTTGATTGATAACAGAATTTGAAACCATTTTAATAAATTTTCTTACTCTACAAGATTTGTTATCAAGATGTTCGCAATGATAATAAAATAGGTTATTATTAAGATATTCAACCAGTTTTTCTGTTGTTATTCATTCTGTTATTTTGACTATTTATTCAGATTCAATTATAACATGCTCAGTTATCAAACAATGAAAACCTGCTATTAGAATTTGTTTTCAATTTGGTATAATCCTCTCCTGCCCCCACCATTACTGGCTGACAGAACGAGGTGCATTGGAGGCCTGAACAAATAGCGCTGTTCTAGGGTAACGTAACTTTCAGGACATATTATTGGAACTGTAAAAATATTAATCAAAATCGGCCATTAATCTGTCCCAAATTATGTGATAAATCTAATTGCATTCTCTTTCAAACGATTTCCGAACCGAAAATCTCATTCAAAAATAAAAGTGAACTAACCCCGAGCATACCCAGGTAATGAATAAGCAGTTTCAAAACGTCTTTACGGCAACCTATCAAGCAATGAATTCGCCTTATATGCTACGTAAATGCCGATTTTGGCCCAATACTGCAATGCTACGATAATGCTTCATCAACGCTATTTTGCATTCGAAATGCTTATTACAGGCTACTATCATTTAAATAGCATTCGAAATCCAACTTTACAACAAATAGCATTCAAGATGCTGATGTAATGCTGTTATAAAGCTTATAGCATATGAAATGCAGATTTAGGGTTGATATACTGCATATATTCAAACCAACTATTGTTGTTCTGTTGCTTCAACTATAATCATGGTTATATTTATTGGCCAACTGTCAAAATATCAACACTATTGTTTAGTTGAATCAACTATATTTTACTGATGTTGATTCAAGCATACATTAGTTAAATCAACTTGAAATGTATGATTGTTACAATCATGCACATTGGTTATCGAAAAATCAATGCAAAAGTATAGATGAAATATTATTGATTGAATTATACATTTTTTTCTCCGTGTACCTCTCAGAAACAGCTTCGCTGCAGTAATTCTTTTTATACCTTGTTCACACTACAACTTATATTATGGTGTACAGTGAGATCAACTGCCATGCACATTATTACCAGTGAAATCTGAATGTATAGATGCTTATATCAAGATAGCCTATATCGCGTAATATAAGTTGTAGTGTGAACGCGGTATTACAGCGTTTTTCCACCGAAATATAGAGACTGATCAGTGTATCATAATCTAGATTAGAATGAACTATTTCAAAAGATAGATATGACTCACCTTAACAACTTTCTCCCAGAAGAGCAAACCTCTTCCGGCACTATTCTTAGGACCGATGAGATTGTGTCCGTACATTTCCATAATCTGTCCCACTGTCCCGGCCGGTGTCTCTGCCATGGAAGTGACGAACTGGATGATGAAGAGATTTACTGTCGATGATGGAATTGGCACTTCGCTGCTTCTCATCGCCTACGATTTATCTATCTGTCTGGGTCTCCTCTACGCATTCGAACCGTCATCAGTTGTTGACCAAGAGAGGGAGGGGCTTTCAATGGAGAATTACATTTCCATTAGAGCTGGTGATTATTACGCTACAACTGCGATGAATATATTTTCCATTTCTTTTTGTGATGGAGATGCGATTCGTTCGGTTAGTTGATTTTTTCTTTAATTCCAGAAGAGAAGTGATTTATAAGGAAGTAATTTCCGAATTGGTGGAGGCAATTCTAAAAGTTTACCAGTTCCATAAAAATGATCGCAATTATGGGGTCTATTGTAGAAGTCGAGTCGAGCAAAATTGCGCATTAGAGAAGCCGACTAAATCTGACCGAGTCAGCAACCAAACTCGACGGTTGACTATAGTGATGAAATTTTTCAAAATGACACTGAAATATTACGCCATGCACATATTCAGGACTTTCATCAATTTAGCTGCCATTTTTGACAGTCGAAGCATAAGTAATTACATTTTCACTCTTGTTTTGTTAATTAAAATTGTGATTTTGTTATTCAGATAATTGGGCCGCTGTTCAAAAGTTGTGATTTGAAGCATTTTTTGAGTAAGTCTATGTCAATATGTGGACAAGTGTCGATCTTTTTCAAAGATGATTAAGAAGAGGAGTTATTATCTAATTATCACCAACTAGTTTCTGCGTGTCGATACTGAAGATTATTTAAACATACAACATTCAAAGGTTGCTTCAACGATTTTATCTCGAGATTTGCTGACTTTCTGGTAAAGCATTCAAACTTTTTTTCAAAGCTTCTAGTACCTTAAGTGGGAATGTTTTCATAATCGTGGATTTTATTTTATGATTTTTAGAGGATTCTCTGAACTTCCGAAGAATTCTTGAATGCTTCTTTGATATGTTGATAAACTTCTTGGAATTTCTTAAAACTTTTCTGCTAAACTTCAGGGAAGTTGTCTTACTAATAAAATCTCTCATACGAAGTGAGATCAGAAACCAAGCAACTGTAATTCTTACATGAGTTCGTGTTCTAGCCAATAATACGATGCGAACGGGGGAAGATGGAGTTTAATATATTTCAATATGGTGTCATGGGCAATTGATGTAATTATGGTCGTATGAATGATTTTTGTATAGACTGCTTCTTGAATTCGTCAGTGATTATCACTTGAATTTCAGGGAAGCTCTCGCCTGATCTTCTGCAGAGCTCTTTGCTAAAATTTTAGGAAGTTTCCTCCTGACCTTTAGGCAGGTGAACTCCTTGGCAGTCAATCCTGATTTTCTTGAAAATTCGCATCTAACAACCCAACCATATCTTCCAGAAACATTTGGTAAGTTTTTTCTTCATGAACTTATTTTCATTTACATCACAAACTTCTGATAAGTCCCATCCTAAACGGCAAGGAATATAAATTCAAAACATTAGGAAATTGTTCTTCAGAATTTCTTGAAAATTCTCTCTAAATTTCTTGGAAGTTTCTTCGAGAACTTTTGAGAAGTTCTCTTTTGAATTTCAATGCAGCTTTCTCCTGTTTTTCAGGAAAGTTTGTTACTGAGTTTCTGAGAAGTTCCTGCTTGGACTACTAGTAACCACCCCCTACACTTTTGAAAAGTTTCTTCCTGTTCTTCTGATAAGTATCTACCTGAACATCGAGGAAGTATCATTCTAGAATTGTAGAATTTTCGATTCTGAACTTCAGGAAAGCTCTCTAGCATTTCTGCGTTGTTCCAACTAAACTTTTGCGAAGTTCCTTCGAAACTTTGGGGAAATAATAATAATTACCATCCTGAGCTTCGCGGCAAATTTTTACTGAAACTTTGGAAAAGTCCTTTCCAGAATTTCTAGGAAAGTGATCTCAAATATGTTGGAAGTTTCTGAAAACTTCTCGGAAAATTTCTTCTGAACTTCGGGGAAGTTCATTCCTGAATTTCTGAGAAATTCTTGCTCAAACTACTACGAAGTACCCTCTACGCTTGGAGACAGCCTCTTCTGAAATGTTTCTTTCTGTACTCTAGTAGCTTGTGGGAAGTTGCAACTAAACTTTTGGGAGCTCTCTAGTGCTTCCGGGAAGTTACAACTAAATTTTTGAGAAATTTCTTCCGGAGCTTCTAGGAGGTCCTTGCCTAAACTTCATCAAAGATCGTTACTTGCGCGCATGGGAGAATACAAAAAACAACAATCAATGTGTTCAGAGAAGTTCTTTTCAGAACTTCTAGGACATATCGACTTGAGTGATTTTGTGGAAGTTTGTGCCTGAGTTTTTGAGAAATTATTGGTAGGAAGTTTGTTCATGAACTTTGGGAAGAAATCTTGAATTTCTGGGAAGAATACGAGAACCTCTGGAAAGTTTCAAAAATCAAGGAAGTTTTCTACACCAAACTTTTTCCTGAAGCTCTGAAAAGTTCTCTCCTGAACATCTGGGAAGTATGATGGATAAATTTCGGTGCTGAATTTTCGGGGATATTCCTGTTGGAACTACTAAGAAGTGCTTTTTATACTTCTGAGAAATTTCTGCGTGACCTTTGGAGTTTTTCTTTTCTAAGAAGTTTCTTCCTGAACTTCTAGAAAGTATCTTTCTTAAGCTCTGGGAAGTCTCCTTTTAAATTTTCTACATTCTGGGGGGTTTTCTCTTTACTTCTAGATATCTAGGACTAATTCTATAAACCACTTAACTCAAGTGTAAATTTTCAAATCTCAATTGCAAATGCACTGAAATGGTGCGTTTAGAAGTACTTAGAAAAAAAAACAGAGTCCAAATATTAATTTCAATAGTTCATCACCTTAACTATTGTTATGTGTCTCCGAAGAGCCAATGTTAGGATTACAAAAAATAGTATTCCAGCGAAGAAATAAAATTTACTTTTTGTTATTCCGACCCAAGGCGCAGTGGTGGTCCTAATGAATCGAGCTCTTCGTCAATTTTCTACCACATCTTCTTCACATTGGTTCCTTAATAGACGTTCAACTTACTTGATGCAGATTTGAGTTCCAGTTGTAAAATAGCTTGTAGTGTAAATCAAAATCAAGATGGATTTGTACAACTTCATTCTACAATACTATTTTACAACTGGAACTCAAATCTGCAGCCCCACTTCCCCATTTTGTAAATTTCCTCATCATAATCCTTACTGTTAGTTCAATTCGACTCACAAGCATTACTTCTGAGCGACCCCAACAGGGGACGCTGTTGGCTCTTAAGCGTGAGTTAAGATGAAATCTCACCATCACACTTTCCACACTTTGTGAGTGGCCCCAATAGCATGCATACAGGTGGTTAAGTTGGGTCTTAATCAGCTTCAAGCGTTATACTAAATCTACATTGTTTTCGTAATGAAAAAAAAAACCACCACACAGTGAGGCACATTGTGCATGTGGCGCCAGAGATGGCATTTCGCACTAATGTTACGCCGGCGCGTGAGATTTGTACCTTTACAGAGAATACAACCAATGCTAACCGCAGATAAAGCAAAGTGCTCTCTTATTCGGTGATAAACAGACAGAGTGAAAGTGTGCGCCTGCGATGGGATTGCTTGGAGCGAGTGAATCACTCTCTCTTTTAAACGACCGCTCTCACGTGCTCTCATCTGTCTTCGCCAACGTGCTCTCGCCTGCGATCACTGACGCGTACACTGTGATTCGCTGGTGCGATTTTAAGTGAAAGTGTCGTCGGAGTTGTAAAAAATGTCCGAAAAAAGTAAGCGGGAAGAAACTTTTGCGAGTATTTGCGATCACTGCTGTATATTAGCAGAAGAGCCCACACTAGTGAGCTCACTGGGGCGCACGCGTCAGGGAATTCATCTGCATTCGCTTCAGTTAATTTGATAGCTCTTCTTCTCACTCTTAAGCGATCGAGTGTAGTTTGAATAAAAACTATATTTTTCCACTCACATGCGCTACCTGTATGCAAACACGGGGGTGAATATAAACAAGAGAGAAGAGCTCTCGTTAAGGTAAGAAGAGTGTGTGGAATAATTAAAATCTCTCTCCACCACACTGAGGATATGGACATCACTGTGTGGCGCCTTACGTGTGAAATGTGGCAACTACTACACTCTAAATCCAGACGATCGTTATAAACTATCCAACTTCTGCTTTACCTAGCGTAACATTTCTAGAGAACTCAACTGGCAAGTTGAAACAAATCACAAATTGTAAAACTAAGGTCCTAACTTAAGAATCAATTTCCGACCAACTCGCTGCAACACCTACTTGTTGCTAGCTACGAAGGTCACGACAAAAGCAACACGTTATTATGGTTTGTTGCAACTTGAACAGGATAGGACAAAGATCGGCTGAGAAGAAAGGGAGATTTACGGCTTATAATTATTATTTTAGATTATCATCGAAAAACTTCGGCCTGGAAATCATCCTCAATTCACATCTTAGAAACACAAAACAATGACTTTGTCCAGCAGTTGCGATGCGATGCGATAGTGTTACATAGGTGCACTGCAGCCTAACGGATGTTGGCGTATGTCCTCAGATAGTTCTCTCGACGAAAACTTGGGGGTTGGTGACCCTGAACAATTATTGTAAATCTGTCTTTAAGACTTACGGCCCGCAGTATTTGCGGCCCCAATATCGGAAAAGGTTAAGAAACTGATGGACAAAAATTATCTCCCAAAAGTTCGAAAAAAACCTTGTAAATTCATTGTACTTAGAAACTTAGGGAACTTATCAGAAGCTCGGTATACGTTTTAGATTTGACTTAGACTTTCCCGAGGTTTAGCTATTCTCCCTGATGTCAAAGGAACATACCATAAAATCCGGAAACTTTCCAGAAAATCAGGGAGCTTTCCAGAAATTAAGGGTTCTTCCTAGAAGTTCCGGTAACTCTCCTGAAATTCCTATTGTTTCCTAGAAATTCAGGGAATTGTCCACAAATGCAAGGAGCTTACCACGAGTTCCGGGAAGTTTCCAAAAGTAAAGGGGTTTTCACAGAAGTTCAGGGAACTATCCAGAAATTCAGGGGGCTTCCAGAAGTTTAGAAAACTTATCAGATTATGTTGGGTATTTTTCAGAAGTTCATTGAACTACTCAAGATGTTCAGGGAACTTCCCAAAAAATCAAGGAACTTTCCAGAAAATTAGAGAACTTCCAATAGAGAACAGTCAAGAAATGCATGAAGCTTTTCAACAATTTGCGGATCTTTCTAGAGGTTTAGTTAACTTCTTAGAATTTCATGAAACTTGCTAGACATATACAGAACTTGTTAGAAGTTCAGCAAACATGTAGAAGCTCAAGAATTTTCCTTGAAGTTCAGGGTTTCTCATGAATTCAAAAAACTCCTCAGAACTTCAGGAAATGCTCACAAAGATCATGGAACTCCCCCAAAGATCAGGAAACTTTCCAAAAGGTCAGCAAACATCACAGACGTTCATAGAACGTCCCAGAAATTCAGAGAATTTCCCAGAAGTTCAGGGAACTTTCCAATAGCTTGAAAAAATTCCCAGATGCTCAGGTGATTCAGCAATTCAGGAAATTTCTCAGTAGTCCTACGATCTTCAAAGAATTTCAGAAAACTTTCCCTAAGATCGGGGAACTTTCCAGAATTTCAGAAAACGTCCCAGATAAACAGGAAGCTGGATTTTTTGAGCATTCGAAAAGTTTAGGAAACATTCAAAGGATTTTTTCATAAGTTTGGGAGCTTCCTAGAACTTCAGGGATCTTTCCAGGTGCTCGAGAAACTTTCTAATCATTCCGAAAGCATCCCAAATGTTCAGGGTATTTAAGTTTTAAGAAGAGCTTAAACTTCTTACTACTCGATAATTTTTCCAACCCAACCAAAACTAGAATAAAGAAACCAAATACTATATAATCAATTTCATAGAATTTCCATCTATTCACAATCTTGGAGATCATAAAAGGTTCTTGTATGGTTGAACAACATCTCAGTAATGCTTACTACTCCACAGAAATTCCACGGCTTCCAAGATTTTTTTTTCTACATCTCGTAAGTTATTTGAATATGTGTGATATTCTGCTTTTTATCACAGAATATGTACCTGCTGGAAGTTAAAACGACATCTGGGAAGGGAAATCTGATTTTCCATGTTCCCGTCATTTCCAGAAACTTGTTCCTATTCCATGAATGATCAGCAAACTTTTTGGAAGTTCATCCAAGTTTCCAGAAACGTTAATAATTTTTCAGCAATTCAATGAACTTCTCTAAAGTTCCACCATTTCTCTTCTCGAAAGACAGCGAGCAAACTTCATGATTATCTGGAAACTTCCAATTGTTTTATTCAACTGCCGAGAAGTTTAATCAACTTCTGGCATGTTCATTATAGATCAATCTTCATAGAGTTCATTAAATTATTTTTTTAAAGAGTGCGTTCAGTAAGAAACTTAGAAGCTTATATAAGCTCTGAAATGATGCAAAATAGATCCGGTATAAAACAAAATTTACAAACATTAGCGATGCAGCGATGTTTTTGCGTTTGGTCTTAACAAATAAATCCAAACCACGATTTGAACCACCGTTGAAGATGCCCTTGGAAGATCTGGCTACACGGTGACAGGTGAGTCCAGAAATGAAGTTATCTTTCATGTGGTGGCGAATGTGTTTCAAGTATGGCGAATTGCGTTTGTAAGGGTGTTAACACATAGTGAAAGAAGAATTTGGGCAGCTGTGCTCAATGCCGTCTAACGTTGTTTGCCGGATTCCAGAGAAAAGGAAATGGTTTGGACAAATTTTGGCTAGAACTAAGAAGGAGCTACCAAATTTGACAACATTTGTTAAAAATTGGCTCATCCTGTCGCACAAAAAGGCGTATTTTCAATAGATGGAAAGTGTCTGGTGGTAAATCAAACTGGAAAAAGTTTTGGAGCTCAGAGATTTAGCTACGAGTAATTTATATTAACTCATTTTAACAGTCGGGAAAATAAGGCAAACATTCGGCAATTTTTATATTAAGATTGTGTGGCCACCCTGTAATGTAATATTGGGTCCTCCCTTAGCTCAGCCGGTAAAGGCGCAGCTGCAAAGCAATACCATGCTGGAGGTAACTGAGCTCGATTCTCGGTCTGGTCTAGGAATTTTTCGTTAGGGAAAATTTCCCGACTCCCTCTTGCCACACAATCATACTAATGCAAAAATGGGACCTGTCATCGAAAGCTGTTAATTATTAACTGTGGAAGTGCATTTGTAAAACTAAGTTTCGAGCAACCAATAAGCGAATTGTGAAAGCAATAAGCTTGAAATGCTAAACGAAGTAGAAGAAGGTAATGAAATATACAGTTTCATTCAGCCCAGTAGCACACTTGTTGCTAATCAGTTGAAATTACTTGAATGCAACTCAACTAAGTTACAATTCAGTAACAGCAACCAATTATGTCAGTTTTATGTTGCTTGAGCACTACTATCCCATCTACAAACATGAAACCTACAAAAAGCCTACCACTAGCAACTTACTTCTCGGAGATACTTAAGGGGATTATTGGTGTTTATTGGCTTAACATTCCTTCCCTTCCTTGAAAGATCCACAAGGATGTGGCTGGCGCGATCCATCAAATGAGGAAAACAGAAGTTGTAAATTGAAAATGATTCACTACTCTCAAGTGATATCCAGTTGGTTCCCCAAGCAACTCAAAACTGCCATAATTGGTTGCAGAAACTTTATTGTGACTTAATTGAGTCACACTAACGTGACTTTGACTGATTTACAACAAGTGTACTACTAGGGTCTCTGTGAAACTTCAGCTTCGATCAAACACGGAGTGGACAATCAACAACTTGTAGATATCAAGAGCTTGCTTGGTTATGTGAAGAATTTTCACGAAATGATTTACGTCTTCCTAAAAATAACCAGAAATCATTGGAAATGTTAAACAAAGTAACGCAGTCTGAAGAATGTGAAAACTAGAATGAAGGTTCATATTATCGTTAACATTAGAAATGTTAATCATTTCTGGGACAGTCTATATGTCCTATGTATGTCAGTAATTGCGAAATCACCCACGCTGTGAATATTGCTTGCACGACCGGAAATTGACTTCACTGCATTAACACCCCCATCAACCAGCTCCACGATATTGAAATGAAACAATTTATATGCATCGCATAGTGATAATCCAATCCCCACAAAAAACTATGCCATATATTATACAATTGTTCATGAATAATTATCGCATTTCAAATAGGCTCTCGAACATGTCCGTCTGCTTTCATTACTCCGAATAAACAGTTGTTATTGTTGAATGGATGTAATTTGGGAAATCGATCACAGCACAACTTATTCCACATGATTTAATATCTGCACATGTGTCTATCATCGCCAGTAACGACTCTGTGTCATTCTATCAACCACCCCCCGTCCGGATCACTTATGCAAATAACGACCCGAAGAAAGCCAAATTCACCATTCGGGAAAGGAAAAGCGTTCCGGACCGCACCCCAGACGATGATTGGCAAGAAATGGTCCCTCAAGTGGTCTCGTTTTCACTCTCCATTCGTGCTCGTCATCCATTTGGGCACCCACCAGGAGAAGGAACGCCCAAGGAAGGATCCAATTGATATTGATGCTTATGGTAATGGTTCCATATGGTTGGGTAGCCAGATTTAGGGGATGATCTGTTCTTGCCCTTATGTATTACATCATGAGACTATCAAAACTCAACTTCTTCCTCTTCTGCCGTAAGCATACGTAAGCAGAGGAGCAAGTTTACGTAAGGAAAAACAAATCCGGCCAGCATCAAAATTTCATCACGTTGTAGAAATTCGGTTCCATCCCAGGGGGAGGGGGCGGTGGGGAGGTGAGTTCCACTTAGCTCCCACTGTGTTGTTTGGTGATGCAAGCGATTTATTCGTTTTGAGGGCGGCCGAATCAAATGAAGAATGATCTAATCGGGCAGAGCATTTCCATCATTATGTTGCGTTTTAGGGAGGTGCTTTGCAGAACTGGTTTACGTAAACGGAAATGGGTAAGTCATTAGCGCAGGGTGAAAGTTTACACGTGTGTTAAAATTTGGGTGGAATCTTGAAAAAGGAAATTTTGACTGTAAACGAGAAACTAATTATTGCAAAAGTTCCCCTTGTACGTCGTTGGTGGTATCATAAATGAAAAGAAATGGCATTGTGAGTTGGCTTGCGATTCGGTAACGAGAAACTGTTAAGTTTATCCATCGAAGAAAAAGGTTTCGTCGGTGAAAATTGTAGCGCCAGAAAAAGCTGATTTATGAGCTTTCTCATCAGGTGCCGGTGCTGCTGCTGCTGCTGCAGACCGAAATGGAACGAATTTCGAAGATGTGTGCACTGCATACCTCTATAGAAGCATCAATTAGCGAATTTCTACGAATGCTTGGAAGAGCTATAAATTTTCGACAATAAAGCGAACTCCCAGTGTTCCCCGGATTCAACGGCACGAGTCAACGAGTGAGCATTTGGGGGTAGGCGGCATGGTTTATTACTTAAATTCCTTCTTTGTGGCGAAGAAAAGCTTGCTCCCATCCGCAGTCCAGGTTGCGCGGGTGTAGCATTAATTTTCGCACCATATAATTAAATAACGCGAAACGAGGTCTTACCATGCGAGAAGCGAAGAAGTACTTGGTTTTGATGTCGTTCAAAAGGATGCAATCCTGTGTGGGTGAGTATTAGAAGGTCTTTATATGAAGAGTTTGATTTGTGCATCTTCAATCTAACAACACCCGTTATTTAACAATTATGGGGTCAATTATAGAATTTGTCACTGTCGATTCGAGCAATAGTGCGAATTTAAAAAGCCGACTGAATCATATCGAGTTGGCAACCGAACTCGATTACTAACTGTAGTGTTGAATTTGTTCTATAAGTCGTTGAAATATTACAGCATGAACTTTCAAAACTTTCATCAATTTAGCTATCATTTTTGACAGTCGGAAAATAGTATTGATGTTTTTCACTCTTGTTTTGTGAATTATACGAATGTTTTTGCAATTTTGTTTAAAAGTTGCTTGAAGTATTTTCCGAGGAAGTTTTTATTTAACATGCAGACAAGTTTAGATATTTAATTTAAAGATTATTTAGAAGACAAGTTATTATCTAGTTATCACCAACTAATTTCTTGCCAGCAGTGTTTCTTTAATAATTTTAAATTCTAAGGTCTTATTATAGATACGCAGTGATCGACCTCACGTCAACGAAAAGTTTTCTGGTAAAGTTTTCAAACTTTTTCCTTAGTATCAAAACCATAAAAGGGAAATTTTTCAGAATCTTGTTTTTTCTTAAGTTTTGGAGGATTCTTCGAACTTCTCGAAACCTCCTTTGATATTTTGATAAACTTTTTGATTTTTTTAATACTTTTCTGATAAACTTCAGGAACGTTTTCATACCGATCAAACCTCTTAAGGTTGAAGGATTCATCATCAATTTTTGGTCATCATCGAAAAATTCGAAAGCAGTTTTTTCGTTCAAAATCAAAACATAATTCGTTAAAATGTATTCACTGTGTTCCGCTTGGCAAGCCGAATACAGTGAATATATTTTCACGAACTATGTTTTGATTTTGAACGAAAAAACTGCTTTCGAATTTTTGATGATGACTGAAAATTGATGATGAATCCTTCAACCTTAAACAAGGTGAGATGATGTTGTTTTGAGAAGGAAATAATTTCTCATCACCATGAGGCTCTAGGAGTAGACAGCAATTTTTGCTAGAACAAAGTTGTTAAGATAAAGTATTGATAGTTCCGTTAGCTCACGGCAGGCGGTGAAAATTGAATAGAAGTAGTTTTGAAATTGAGCGGAGGGCATTGTGAGGTAGTATTTCGAAACAGGTACACAATCTTTTACCAAGCATCCCCAGGTGAGATGTTAACCAAGAAAGAGGGTATTTTAGGGGTATGTGGATTATGACATTTTTCGGTGAAAAATATAATAATATACCCGCATTCCATTTATTTTTTTATTCTGACAAGCGCAACAATTGAAGAAACAATTTCAAAATATTATGAAATAAAAATGTTTGCAAGACAACTACATTCCATTTCACCATGAGACACGCTACAAAAAACATACTACCTAAACTAACGAACCAACCATTGATTTCAAACATCGCAATCGTCAAAAAAGCGTTCCATATTCCGATAGGCCATAGTTGAGATCTAAACAAAAATATTTTTGTGCCAGTAAAAACGCCCTTCAATGATGGAGATGGAAAAAAACTATCCTTTATTTATAATTAAAACCCCTTATTGTAATTTGTGTTTGTGTCCTCACTCAAAGTACGATGCGAACGGTTATGAGAATGGTGTTTATCATATTTTAATATGGTGTCATGAGCAATGAATGTCATTATGGACATATAAACGATTTTTCTATAGATTGCTTCATCGGTTTGTCACTTTAATTTGAGGGAAACTCTCCTGATCTTCTGCAAAGCTCTTTGCTAAAAAACTGGAAAGTTTCCTCATGAACTTCTTGGCAGTTACTCCTGATTTTTTGGGAAATTCACATCTAACAACCCAACCTTGGCAAGTTTGTCTGTAAGAACAGTTCAACTGTAAGAAAATTCCCTCCCGATTTTTGTTGGAAAATCTTCTTAAATTTGTTGAAAGAGTCCTCCAGGACTTTCGAGAAGTCCTCTTCTTAACTCTGGGAAGTTTTCTTCTTCACTTTAACAAGCCAACCTAAGCTTCCAGAAATATTAAAAAGAAGTTTTTTTCTGAACTTAGTTACTATCTTAACTTCTAATAAGTCCCACTCTAAACTGTGAGGAAATTCTCTCCGGCTTATTTTGGAAAATCTTCTTAAATTGGTTGGAAATTTCTTCCAAAACTTTTGAGAAGTCCTCTTCTGTACTTTGGGAAGCTTTCTCCTTAACTTTAAGAACCCAACCTAACATTCCAAAATTATTTGGTAAGTTTTTCTTTCAACTTAGTTACTTTTCTTAACTTCTAACAAGTCCCATTCTGAACTGTGTGGAAATTCTCTCCAGATAATTTTTTGGAAAATCTTCTTAAATTTGTTGGAAGTTTCTTCTTGAGCTTCTGAGATCTGTTCTTCTGAACTTTGGGATGTTTTCTCCTTACCTTTAACATGCCAACCTAACCTTCCAGAAACATTTGGTAAATTTTTCTCTCAATTTAGTTACTTCCAATATTTGTTAAAAGTTTCTTCCAAAGCTTCTGAGTTTCTGAATGTGTGAGAAGTTTTTACCCTTTCTAGTAAGTTTATTTTTTTTAATTTGGAGATGTTTTTTTCCTGAACTTATTTTTTCAAAACTTCTGATAGGTCCCATTTGAACTCCGAGGAAAATTGTACAGAAACTTTGAAAACGTCGAGGGGTGGGCGTATGTCATCTGCACTGAGATGGCAATCAAAGACATATTCTTACGTGGTGGTATCACATCATAACTATTTTTGTTTATTGCCGCATCACATATCTGGCATTGATGCACTGATTTTACAGATGTGATCCAACGGACATTCTGTCTGGAAGCCTTGAATACTGGTAACTGGTACAGTCTGGTGGGGTTCTTTCTTCAGTGATACTGATGTGGGATTCCCTCTTGGCTGCAACACCTTTCTTAGGCGTTCCCTGATATGAAGAGCCGTAGCCACGCTTAAATATAAATCTAGCAAAATAGGTATATGTTGATCGACAATGTGTTTAAGATTATTGACATTCGTAGGGTATTGACTGTTGGATTCACTGAGTAGAAGTTTTATTAAAGGAACGTGGCGCAATTCTTATTTTGTTATGTCTCATTTTAAAGAGCCATAATACAAATACTATCCATTATTATAATGGTATACAAACAGTCTTATAAGGGCTTCATTTTCGATAATTTTATAATAACAGATAGGGAATAGGTGTGATGAAATTTTATTCTGCCACCGAAAAGTGAATCATATAGCTGGCCAAGACTCAAATAATTATTGTTAGGCTGCACATGCATGTAAGACTTTGAAGTGATTAAATGACTTAGAAATTAGAATTAGACTAATAAAATAAGAAATGAACGGACAAGTAAACGCAACTTTTCTACAATATTACTATAGAATTTAACTGAATTACGCAGAAGACATGAACTGACTAAGGCGGACAAATTGATAGGTCAATCAAATGAGGAAAGACGAGGTATGCATCGATAAATTTCAGAACATGAGAACTAGAACATGAGATCTTTTAACTAAATTATAAACGGCTGAAGAAATTACAAAATGCCCTCTATTACGGTCAACACGGACTTACTAATTAAATAACAATAAGAAATGCAACGACCTCCCAAACTAATTGAACAGGAACTGCTCTCTCGTGAGCCTGAGTACTGGGACTACTGAGACTTGTAACATCAGACATCAATAAAATTGGTAGAGTTCAAATGTCTTGACGACAAAGTGACAACTTGTTTTTGATTCAAGAAAATTGCTTAAAAAGACTTTCACAGTACATAAATTACGAACTAAACCAAAAAAGACTGAAGAAAACACACTGACAAACTAAATAACAAAAAATCGAAACGGCACCTTACAAAACAGTAGACATGAACATGACTGAGAAAAAGAGAAAGCAAACTTGAAAGTGTAACACCTTTTGAGGCAGTGTTAACAGCGTCTCCATGAGTGACATGATCCTTGCACGGCTGGTGAAATGATTCAAAAGGAGATAAGTTATATCATTCGGACGCACAAGTAGCAATATAGTGTAATAACTTCTTAATATTAGTTCGAGAAAACTGCTTCGGAAGACTCTCATAGCACATAAATCATACACTTCATGGACTAAACTACAAAAGACTGAAAAAATAACGAAACGCCATATTAAACTTGACAACGTACCACTGACTAACAAAATACAAAAAAATAAAAAATAAACCAAAGCACTCAAAATGTTCAAACGTAGCTCCTTCCGAGTAATTTGCAACAGCGAAAAAAAACAAACTTATAAAAAATAAGGATACAATGCCCTGGGAGGCACAATCTTCGTGCATAAAAAGATTAATTCTTACAATATTCTATGGTTTTGATATGATTTTGCTGATTGATGCGATTTTGCCATTCTCTTTGGCACCTTGTACCCCCTAGGTCTTGCTCCACCTGGTCTGACCATTTTGCTCGTTGCTCCAAAACTTATGTTGCTTTAGCACTTATGGGAAGTACCAACTAAAATTTTGTTAAGCTTCTTCAGGAACTTTTGGGAAGTCCTTTCCTGAACTTCAGAGAAGTTCTCTACTGAACTTTTAAGACGTATCGCCCTGAGGTTTGTGAAAGTTTGCTCCTGATTTTTTTTGAGAAATTATTGGTAGTGCCATCCCTGGTTAGTTTCTTCCTGAAATCCGGGGAAACTTTTACCTGAACTTCTGGGAAGTTCCATCTTGAATTTCTGGGAAGAACTCCAGAACCTCTGAAAAGTTCCAAACTTCTAAGAAGTCATCTTCCCTAAACTTCTTCCGGAAGTTCTACGAATTCCGCTCCTGATTTTCTACCCAACCTTCGAAGACCTGCCTGACTTTCTGAACTTCTAGAAAGTGTCTTCCTGAAACTCGGGGAAGGACCTAGAATGTCCCATAAATTTCGAATAACTTATTGATATTCTTCTAGGAATCAATAACTGATTTTAAACTAGAGATGAGCAATCCGCTCTTGAGCTGTTCCACTGAATCGATTCATTTTAGTGAACAAATGACAATCAGCTCTTTAAAAAAAGAACCGCAGCTCAACAGGCTCACCCGTTCTCATCGTTCTCACTGTCCGCTTTGCTTTCCTGTGAGCTGAAAAAATCATCGACTCTCTCAAATCACAATGCAGAAGAGACAAAAAGAAGGGAACGGAGTAATGTAAATTTATCCCCGTTTGTTTGTTTTTTTTTTCAACAAATCGACGAAACGGTTGTCACTTTCCGAAGCACAGTCTCACTCTAAGCAAACAAGATTAGGTTTCAAAATGGACGGATCTAGTTCTACTGTTTTGGAGTTAGTAGTTACACTCAATAATCAAAAATCCATTTTATGTTCAACTTCCAACCTTATTCAATCTAAAAATGTATAAGAATCCTTCTGTTAAGTTTTTAACTGAACAATAAATACATGTCGAATCTCATTGAGTGGTGAATCAAATATCTCGATAATAGTCGGTTAATTGAGTATGTAAATCTTGTTATCTTGTACTTCGCGTGATCAGATCACATATTAAAATCGATTAGGCTAAAAACAAGTTGTTAAGTATTTTCTTTATTAAACCTTGATTTGATTCATATTTTGGTTCCAATAATAGTCTATTATAGTCACTTTCACACTTGTGCGTACTTTGACGTCACAAAATCAAAAGAGCCAAATTCGAAACACTCCTTCGATGTTCAAAATACAACAGCTAAACAAGTTTTTTATTTGTTTTCCATTAAATGGTCCAAAATAATTATGATTATGCATGAATCACCAAGCCCAAAACACGTCAGTTCGAAAACATCGCCTGCCTTGATCTAAATATATCAAATTTTGATCGGGCCTTTAATTGTCAATTTCAGTGCCCGTGGTGCGGATCCGTTGGATTAGAATTGATTATATCACTCCTGTCGGCAATGTGCAGTTTACTATTACCAAGTGTGGTGTGTTAGATGTGTATGTGCAGGCAGAGCTTTCAACAAACATGCTTGTCGACAGATGGTAAGCCCGTAGGCATCAATCGTGCATCGTGAACTTAATACATATCCGATAGCGCCAATGCAAACAGGAATGGCGGTCAGCATGAGGCTCCTCTCAGGAAACACAAATATTGAAAATTAACATTATGGCGTCCATGATTGATTGTATTATCACACGCTCCGGAAACTGTAAATTTATCCGAATTATTGAAGATCCGAAAAATCGGTGAGTTATTGCGACACTTTAGATTTATTGGTGTGCAGTAGTTCATCAGTATATGTATTTATTTCAGCTTAAAAACACCGTTTAAACTATAGGATAAGTTTGAGTGTGCGACTCTTGCGAAAAGAGTTCAAATTTTTACACTTAATTTCCTTATCATTTACTTTTCGTTCTTCGCCTCTCCTTTGGCCTTTCAAACTTCGTGCTTCAACATGGTTTAATAGGTTTTAATCGGACGGAGCTCAGAACAGTTTGGTGAGTTTTGGTATTTCGCTACAAAATCTACAGAAATAATCACATATCTCTCCTGCATGGTTTTAAAGTAGTGGCATGAAGTCAAATGTGGCCAAAACAACAATTATTGATCCTGCTGTCTCAAGAAAGGCAAAAGCCATTGTTAAAGGCACTCAGCTTTGTAATTTATGTTATATGCTCTTCGTAAATTAGGTTGTATTTCATTTCCTTTTCCATCATATGAAGCACGCTGCATGCTTATAGATATACAAACATTGAAAAAGTGTCGTGAGACTGCAATGGTATCATTTGTAAACAATGTAGTTTCGCAAACGATTAACTCAACTGAAACTGAAAGTCGGCAACTACGAACTTGAAAGATGTTCTTAACCAACTATAGCCAGGCAAATTACGCCAAATATGACCGTTTTAACCGAATGATGGCCTTTTTAATGCGTGAACTGCGAAGTCAATCGCCATGTCTCGGAAATATTTTAAGCAACGCCTAATGTCAACCCGAAATCGCCGAAAATTTTAAATTTAAAGTAATTTTACCAATATATATGTAACACTTTAGTCTTTTTTACACGGTTTGTTTTCGGCTATAACTCCAGAACGGAACAACTTATCGATCATATTTCAATCACGTTTTACGTTTTGGGCAAAAAACGCTGGAAATGTCGTTGGTTCGAGTACCACTGTACACATGCCCTTTTCGCTCAACTTTCCTATAAAAAACATCTGTTATATTTCCAAGCCTGCCGCACACTAGCGGAACTATCAAAACTTTCTCTTCATATCTTTCATTCTAGCCAAAAAAACATTGTTGTTCACTCTTGGTGTCTCATGGTGATGAGCGAACATCTCCTTCAACATCATAATCGTTACTCCTCGCACGGAGAATATATAACATAACAATTAATGTATGTAAAACTGATGTTGTTATTTTTATTTTCAATTTCTCGCACGGAAGCTTTAAAATGCGTGGTCTTTCTCCCGTGCAAAGAAAACGGATTTTGCACAAAAGGTGCACTGTTAGTGGTCTTTCGAGCTGGCTAAAGAAGAGGGTGTGAGCGTCGGAGCAGTTCAAACCGCATTACGGAAGTATCCACAATAGTGCCCTTTCTTTGATTCCCCGAGACGGGGTAGAAAACCCGGTCCTGCCGACTCTACAATCGACAGAAAGATAAGGGACTGTTTCAAGCGTCTCCTTCAGCATCATTCCGAGATGTGGCGAAGAGAATGGGCCTGCAGACTCTTTGGAAGCAGAAACAGCCAAAACGAAGCACCAAACAAGCTGAATCTGTGAAACCGAGGCCTCGAAAATTTTCGACAAACTGCTGACCAAAAAATCGGGCTGTATGCATGGTCGACGAAACCAACATAAAACTCGATTATAGTACTCTGCCGGGAGCACAGTTTTATTCCTCACCTAAGGGAAATGACATTCCTGGATCAGTGAAAGCCATTTACACCGAAATTCGGCAAGAAGGTAATGGTGTGGCAGGCCATATGCGGATGTGGAAAAATATCTCTTCCATTCATTACGACAGACACAATGACTGGTCAAATCTACGTGAAGGAGTGTCTGCAAAAAAGGTTGCTACCCTTGATCAAACAGCATAACAAGCCTACAATCTTTTAGCCTGATCTTGCTTCATGCCATTACTCTAAACATGGACTGGAGTGTTACAAAAACAACAATGTCATATTTGTACCAAATCAGATTAATCCACCAAACTGCCCAGAGATTCACCCTATCGAAACTTTCTGGGCTTTGACGAAGGCGAAGCTGAGAAAACACTGAGAAAGATTGGCCAAAAGTGGTGAAATTGGTAGGACCAAGCACTGTGCAGAAGCTTATGAGTAATGTTAAGGGAAAGGTTTGAGAACTCGCCTACTCTATGAAATATCAAACAAATTGAAATGAATATGGATAGAAAACATTGTTATTTACTATGTTTGAGAATAAAATAATCAAACATCACAGTATGGTCTTTTTACCCTTCTTACACCAATAGAAGGGTATTAAGATCGCTTGAAAACTCGACTTTTTATCCGAGGCCCACAGGGCCAAGTTTCATATACCATTCGACTCAGCTCGACGAACTGAGCACATGTCTGTATGTATTTATATGTATGTGTGTGTGTGTGTGTGTGTGTGTGTGTGTGTGTGTGTGTGTGTGTGTGTGTGTGCGTTACAAATAATGTCACATCGGTTTCTCAGCCATTTGTGAGCCGATTTCAATTCTGTTGACGTCAAATGAAAGCTACAACATTCCCATAGAACGATATTGATTTTTTTTTTCATTCGGATATTTCGTTACGAAGATATGAACGAAACAGTACTTGACGGCCTATTATAATAGTAATCAAACAGTTTAGTCTCTCCGATTACATACCGAGCTATTTGTGTACCGATTTTAGTTTTGTTGGTGCCAAATAAAAGCTTCAAATAACTGGTCAAAATTTCATTATGATAGAATAATCCTTCATGGAGATATGACCAAAACAATACCTGAGAGCATATAATTGTGAGATGAAAATATACTCGTTGCAGTGCAAAATCGAACAAGACCAATCACACCAATCGATGCTGCTTGCATTCTATTGTTTCGCATCTCGTGCATTGTATAGCACATACAGCGGACTAGCCACACTATGCGACTCTATAGAATTAGATCAGCATCGATTGGCTCGAGTGGTCTGGTTTTGAACTGCAACGAGTATATTCGAAAATTACACAAAGTCTCCATTTACTATTTTCAACGAACATGTACTTATTAAGCATCTTGAATCCATATCGATAATCAAAATTGGCGCTTAGGTTTGTCTAATAATTCATTCTATGGACTGATTATATGAAATTTCTAATATTTATGTAATTTCCCCTTTTTTCTAACTAACATAAACATGTCTCTAAGCACTATTAATGGCAATGTTTTAATCACATCGATGAACAATGCTTTCAGGGTTCTAGTTCATTTTATAAACAGAAATTCCAGGAAGATCCAGGAATATTCGATATGTCATATTTTCAATATTCCTGGATCTTCCTGGAATTTCTGATGAAAATATGTATCCAGTACCATATTGGCCACATTTGAGTTCGTAATTCTGGTGAAGTGTAAGAAGGGTTCAGTCTCACCATCAGTGGATTAATTCGGGTTTTTATTAGAGACAGAAAGTGTATTTATATTTTTCGGAACAGTCTATATTGTGCAATTCAATGTTTGCCATGCTATGCTATGCTAGACAATAAACTTCAAACAATCTAAGAAATACAGAAAAAAGAAAACCCAAGAATCCTAAAACCAGTTTATGGGATATGACAAAATTTAAAAATAAATAAATTAGCTCACACAAAACTTCAATTAAGCACCGATTAAAGATCCGATCATGAAAATGTTTCTTCAGCTCCGCAATCTGTACATAAAATAACAATATTGTATGTGTGCGATTGCGAAATGATATGGACCAGTTTACGATTTGCTGCAAACGACAATTTCCTCAATCCGCTCTTTCGTTTTACCCATCCGCTCTCGAACGCAATCAATCAAAACATGTCGATCGGAGCGATCACGAAGTCGTCTACTAGCACGTTATGAGACAGACATACACGATAAAACTTTAAGTTTGTCGTTGATCTTTAGATTGGCAATGTGTATTTCTTATTCCATTTACTCTCACGGAAATGTTAGACAAAAACGGTGTGACGACAAACGGGATGCTTCGTTTAAAATCAAACAATTGTAAAAGACAGCAGGCTTCACGTTACAATACCGGTGCGCTATATTTATGGTTAACAAAGGAGAGAGAAAACACTGGCTCTCTCAAAAGCAACAGTGATGCCATAACGGCAGCTCAACAGCGAAGCATAATTTATCGTTGAGTACTATTGGACAGCTCCGAAACATATTTTTTTTTATTGCAAACGATAGTGCCAGACGATCGACAACATAATCATTAGCATAGATTAACCTCAAATGACCGAAAGAAACATGAAATAAATAGTGGTTTCGGATTATCTAAATATGAAATAAATTTAACTCAATGTTCAACATCACATTCTGGCAACAAGCCTAGATTTCGTTTTAGACATATTTTCTAACAACTGATTAAAACAGTCAACCCTAATTAAGCCGTTCCTTACCCTATATTTTTTAAGTTTTCAAGGAGTTCATCAAGAAAAAATAACTAATAATATCAAAGAATTTCACAAAATTTCTCCACTAAACCTTCCAGGACTTTTGAGCATAATTTATGTTCAGAGAACTTCAATGAATTTCTCAAATAATTTCACACAAGCACTCAAGAAAATTCAAATCAGGTACTTCTGACAAATTTTCATTAAACATTCAACCTCAACGATAATAAGTGAAAGAACGATGAATTTGTGCCCTCGACAACGAGTGTCAGATGAACTGCCAGTTGTTTATGGAAAGAACTGTTGAGTAATTCCTTTCAGTATTTTACCCAGTTTCTCTAAAAAGTGACGTTACTCATGTAATGAAACCCCACTTGTTAGTGAAGCAGTGTAGAATGTTCAATTGAAGTTCTTAGTGGAGGATAAATGGATAAATGATTCTTTCCGTGTTATGAGGGGGAACATGAAAAGTTGTCAGATAACTGCGAGGGCTTGTTCAACATCTTGAATTAAATTTGTCAAATTCTGAATCTACTTAAAGCTAAGTTTAACACATTTAAGTTTAACACATTTAGATTGTGCATTGTTGCTTACTTTATGTTGTTTGATTTTATTGAATTACTGAGTAATTTTAGTGCATCTCTAGGACAATACTTAAGAAACTTCTGAAACATTCTTAGAGAACCTCAAAACTCTTCCCAAACAACACATCTCTGTCATGATTGGTTGCACCAACTTGATTGTGACTTAGTTTAGTCACATTGCAGTTACTTTAACGAATTTGCAACAAGTGTGCTACTAAGGTTTTGACAAGCTAAGTTTTAACACGTTCTTAAGAAATGGGAAACAATCTACAATGAAACCTTTGATGATCCGTAGAGGAACTTTCGACGTCAGGAACTTCAGATGAAAGTGATCTAAAGATAACCAGCTAACAAGTCAGACAAACATTCAAGGAACTCTCGCCGAGTAATCTTGATACTTGCATAGAAGTTAGCAAGTATTGGGTTTCCATGCAATACTTATCTTCGACGATTTATTATTAATACTTGGGAAGCATCTTCGAACTGCTAAGTTTTGCCAAATGACAGCTTGACAGTTTAACACCTATTCCAATCAATGAATGCACTATGATTCAATCGATGTTGGAACTCACCCTGGATATATATTTTTGTTCAAGGTAGCAACTAAGATTTTGACCTTCAGCTCTAATTTATGTAAGCTCAAGTTACTTACAACCCGTTCTAGAAATAGTTCCAATTAGAAGAACCGTATCGGAACTAATCAATATCCAGCTTGCAGCAATTTCTGATGTTTCACCAGCACACCAAACCCGTGTACACAGGACCAAAACAAACAAAACACTAGCTGATGTAGTTGTTCAGTCTCAAGCTCAGCCAGGATCTTTATTTGCCAGCATTCCATGCGTCGTCTGTGTGGAATAAAGCATGACCTCATGCATAATGAATACGCTTTCAACACATTCCTGCATTGCATCATTGTTGCCCTAAAAGGTCAACAAACAAGAGGATGACTGAGTCGGACCACTTCTCTTGCACGAGCACAGCATAATGGTCTGAAACTAATTTGCCTTTTCCAACCTCCCGCTAGGGCTGTTCGTAGAATCAATTTTTCGTTTTGCAAGCAGAAATCTGATGAGAAAATTCACCTAATCGCAATTCGCAGCAGGACGAGGTTTGCATTCGTACGAAAATTTTCAAATCCGCAAAAGCCTCCTATGACCAAACGGAGGCGGCCGCTCACTTGTTGCGCTGAGGATGGTCATTTTTCAAGCTCGCACCCTCGCACTCCCGTGGAGAATTATTTGCCCGGTTGTCCGTCGGCGTCCTCCTCGGTATGGCGAGGCGGGGAAAATGTGGAAATTGTTTATTACCGACAAGGGCGACAAGCCTCGGTGACAGTCGGATAAGTTTGCTGAGGGTTGTGTATTTTGTAACCGCGGAAAACATGCAGGCGCTCCGGTTCGAAAGTTTTGGCGTTTTGGAATTTCAGAGGAGAATCCTTGTCTTTGGGAAATATGGCAGAAGAAATGAGACCTTAGACGTTGCGGAAAGATTTATTGCGCCAGTGATGTTCGTTGGTTTTGTGAGCAGTGATTGAAAAGTGTCTAATAGCTTAGTGGTCCATTTGATTTATCTTCGGATGGGGTTCGTGGGATTTCCACTCAGTTACTAATGGTTAATGTACAGTCAATCAATTTCAAATAGTTTGGATGCCTTTCTCTTAATGAGAGTGAAATTGTGCCTTCTTTACTCTGAACTACTTCCTTCGTCATACAGTTGAAGGTGATATAAGTATCTACACATCTGAACAAAGTAAAATTTAACATACATACCGCTGTACACACAAATCAAGCTAATGCTTCTAGAAACGTTAGTGGAGTAAACTAACCTCAAAAAGCTTCTTGCATCCGATGAAGAACAGTAAAGTTCATCTTGTTCCACCGCATAGAAACCACATTTCTATAATATTCTGAACTGATGGAGCTTCGTTCCTTGCCCGTATAACATAAGGGTAAAGCTGATGCACAATAGGCTGATGCGAAATTTGTTTTTCAGTGTTTAATCGATTCCTAATCAGTTCCTGATTTTTTTTTTGAATACATGTTAAAAAAACGTTTTGTTCTGCGTTTGAAGTCTTAGAGGGTTTGAGCTGTTTAGTGGAATACCTGTAACTAGAAATTAGAAGAAAAACTAGTATTTACCATTTAATTCCAACTACCTTTGCTTATCTTGACAGATACGCGTATTTCGTCTACAATGTGTAGACTTCTTCAGTGTCTCGTACTAATAACTGGACTTGAGTCGAAACGAGTTGATGAGAGCAGATTAAGCAGGATACGTTGGAAAAGCTGGTTTTGTCCATGAAATCGCGACTTATTGAAGTTATCCGAAACCATGGTTCATATACACATTACTAAGTACTCCTTCAAGTTGAATTTGGATAAAACAGATTGTTTTTTTTTAAAGAAAAGGCGGCCTTTTTTTCGTTTTTTAGTACGATCATGCTAGACATTGTCGAACGCCTTATCAACGTCCAACAATGCCAAGGCAGATGTTTTTGAAACGGCGGTTCTTTTCCATCTTAAGATGCTAGTGACCCTTGACAACTGGTGGAGTGTGGAATAACCTCTCCTAAAACTGAGCTGCTCTGGGAGGAAGATATTATTCTGGTTTGAGAACTCCAGCAGCGGCGGTAGCTTTATGCACTGTTAGATTTTTTGCCATACTAGTGGATTGGGATAACTTTACCTAACTTCCAACGAGACGGGAAGTCGCCAAGCTCCAAGCATTTGTTGAAGCCCGCGGCCAGGTGGATAAAAAAGGCAACGCTTAAGTCCTTAACTCAAGGTTGAGTACTTCATCGACATCTGCAGCCTTCATGTTTTTGGTTGATTTTATGGCTGCTATTACCTCATCAGTAATTGTTTTTGACGCATCAGGAACAACTATGGGATATTCAGCGACACTAGACATTGCCTCCTGATCGGCAGGTTTGTGTTAACTCACAATGGCACGATCTAGGTAATGGGAATCCTCAAAGTGCTGGTCAAGTGCTTTGGATTTTTCACAGGTGTTCGCTCCAAATGTTTTGATCGGGGGAGGAAAGGGGAGGGATAGGTCTCGGCTTATTACTAAGGATTTTAGTCATCTTGGCTTTGCACAATCTGGGAGTGAGCGAAGATGGTTAGCAAATTCTCGATTTCTTTGATCCATCAACCTGGCTTGGACGATTTTTTAAAGAGATTAATGGTCTTGAGGTGGTAGTGTGCCATTACGTTGGTATTGACGTTGAATGATATTATGGAGTCGGATGAGATATTCGGTAGATCTGTCTAGGTTCAGAGAGCTACTCATAAATCTGGAAGCTGGTGGGTATTGATCCCGGGCCTGGGATATCGGCTCGTCGATGTCTTTACACGACTCCGGTTGCGAGCCGTAGTCAACGGATGAGTAGACGCACTGCTGAAATCGTGCCCAATCAGCACGATTAAAAATGTGCCGGTAAGCTTGGTGGAACCGGTTGGCGCAGGAACCTACTTCGGCCACCACCGCATAGTGGCCCGAGCTGAGTTCCTGGTGGACAACAGGATTGGAGATGTCCGTCATGTTGGTCTGAAAGATAACGATGGTAGCATGAGCACTGAAATGGCTTAAATGAGTGGGATAATCCGGGCTCAAGATGGTGTAGTGATCTTCCTCGAAACCTTGGTACTATTTGGGTTCCGGGTGTTACCCCAGGCCTCGTGCTTCACGTTAAGGTCGCCGGCAAATTTAGCGGAAATAATCAATGGATTAGCGAAAATAACATCACAGCTAGCAGAAAGTAAAATGCCGTTACGTATAAATACAAGCTACGTAAGCTTGTATCGCCTCATTCGGTACAAACCAACAACTCCGTAGTTTTAATGTTCGTTCGTTTTTCTCGCGAGTTCGCGTTCGGCTTGTAGATTCTAACCAGCGCTTTCTCACTTGCTCGTGCGACTACGCTAGTGCTTGCTCACGTGCTCCAAGCGGCTATGTCAGGATGACGCCGTTCCAGCGAATCACACCGCTACGCTGTTCACCGATATACCAGTACAGGAGGTACCTTCTACTCACCACCTTGAAGGAAACCGTTGAACTCAGGACCAAGCTTGCAGCTTGCCCCTAAGGACAAAGCTACTGAGCCGGAGTGTGCCAACTATGGCGCTAATCATGACGGCAACAATTGATCATGTCCCGAAGCAGACGTCCACAATGAACCAGCCTGGTAAACGCCTCCACCGATGACCAAAGAACACTTCCCGTCACTCCGGTACCGTAGGTTTCCGTACATCAAGGATGTACGGCAGCTACTACAGCTCTCACATTAACTCCCCTTCCAGACTGATGCAATCCGCGTTGTTGTACCTCCATGTAACCGTTCGAAGATGCGCAGCACTACAACACGGAGCATATGATCGAGTTCATCCAAGAGTCACATCAAAGAAACATCTAATAGCCACCACATCCGTGACTCGGTGACTTTCTAAACAGCAATGTCGGAAAAATCATTTTCAGAAAACGTTCACTCTTTGCTCATTGCAAAGTTATTTCGCCAAGGAACTTCACACTCAAAGTTCGCGTACGAAATACAATCTATAGTTCATAACAGGGCAGAGTGAGGACACGTTTCATTTCTCATCGCAAAAAGATCTTTCGTTTCTCCATCTCACAACGTTTCACAGGTATTCGAGATCCGATCCAACGAAATATCCTCTTGGCTTTGTTCGTTTTCTCTTGCGATTATATGTAGGCGATGTTCACGAGAATTATGATGTTTGTTTTTATCTCGCTCTTCGATATTTCTATTCAAACATGTGAAAAGAGCCTAATTGCCAAACGTAAACAATGACTATAAACGACGATTGCACATGGATGAAAACTAATTCAGGCTTACTGACACCATCATCTGGTAGAGGATATCGGCTCTATCAGATGGCGTAGGAACATTGCATGAGTGTGTAGTGATTCGTGAGAAATCGACGATTCAAGTCATTGTTTATGATTGGCTCAGTGGCCCTTTTCACATGTTTGGGTATATTTTTCGCTTCGTTTCTGTACTGGAAGTTTGGATGGCTACCATTTTCACATTCGTATTCACCATCATTGATATTTTGGTAAGAATTCCATCACTGCTAAACAGGAACGACAACGAAATCGCAATCGTCACGGGGAGGTACCTCAAACCAGAAGTTAACGTTTTGACGTATGACTATGTCTTTGTTTTCTATACTGGGGAACAATTAAAAAAAAAACTCGTCACTAGTTTCTCTAAACAGTTTCGAAATGTTTTGTCCCAATCGTTCGGAAATATTTCTGCGCGTCGATTTCAATACTAAAAACTATTGATTTTCAACATTAAACTATTGTTAATAACGCAAATATCAGGTAATGTTTTATAATAGTTTTACATAGTAAATTTATTAAATGCCAATTACTTTCCTATCACAGACTTCAAATGTAAGTAAGAGAGATCTCATATGCAGCAGTGAACGATAAAAGGGGTAGACCTTAGTCAAATGCTTCATTCGTCCGGCAACCTTGGAGCTGTACAGAGCCTCAATGATCCAGTATTTAATTGTCAGCTAGAGGTGACAATAAGCTTGTGGGGTACTCTGACTGGCAACCATTGTACAGGTAGCAGAACGCTCGATCACCTTTGGCTAGGCATCCGTGTCTAGGCAGCAATTGGTTATACAGTCGGTTAACCAAGCCGAGGTGAATTTGAAGGCGCAACCACGAGCGAAATAAGTGTGATCTAGTAGGCAGCCATTATTCGGTAATTCAGTTAAGTGGTATGAGCGTTATAAGCGCCAGCCACCATAATCATCGCTAATGTGTGTACAACTTGCAGAAACTATCAAAACTACCATGACAGACAGATAAGTGACTTCAATTATTTGCTAACAACTGTTGCAAATATGATGCTAGTATTCCTGGCTAATGAATTGTCGCACAATATTAATAAAGTAAGGAATGGGTCATACGACAGGTCCAAAGAAAACCGATCAAACATGGACTATTTAAAATCAGTCCCTTTTAACCTTGCTTGGGTGTTAACATTTTGTGTCGAATAAGATGTTTCGGGTCATATTGACCCGGATTTCAAATTCACATCGTGGAAATTTCATGTAATCAAATTTAAAGTCTTTGCAGTCAAAATTCTAATAAAAGTCTCAATTTTCAGATTCGTTTTAGCACTGCCCTTTTGGACCCGATTGGCTATAAGGAATATGTGCCGGAAGAGGGCATGTTTTGCCACGATCCGTGAGGTGGCGACAGGTACAAATTTTCATTGGATCATTCTTTTCGACGGCTCAAATCATTCAAGAGGAGACCAATGACAGTTGCCTTTATTTACATACGAACGAGGATTGGGTGATCATGGATAGATCTTCACGAGATCGATCCATTTGATGTTGATTTCCAATTTTTGGAAATCCTATGAGCCTAAGAAAAATCAGAAAGATCAGATTATTATCGAAATGATCAAAACAAAACATAATCTCTCTGATTTTTCGTTGGGATGTTTGGAAAAAAAATCAATATTAAAACGCTAAACTGATGAACCTGATCAAAAAGTAGAAAATGGTGAACGTGATCCAAAAAGTCGAAAATTATCGTAGTATAAAGTGAGGCTGAAGGTGCCAACTTTTTTCAACCGTTGCAACGTTAATATAAATTATCTTTATGACCTTCATCTATCATAGCTTTAATGTGGATCCAAGAGATACTACATTGTCCTTAAATAGAAACTTATCGAAACTAATAGAGCGCAGTTTATTTCTGTGCACAAACAACGCGTTGTAGTGGCTATACTTACAAAGTGAACGCAAAACTTTAAATAGGTATGCTGTGAAAACTTGAATCCTTGACGACAACTTCATGTTTCATGTCGTCAGCATAGGATGCGGGGCCAAATTCTGGTCAACTGAAGGCCAGCGGTGGCTAAATAAGTTTCAACTTTCCCTTCGCCGCATTCATCAAATCTTGTGAACAATTTCAAATACGGCTTGGAAATTAATACGGTCTCTATATTATCCTGAAGCGCAAATATAAAGCAAGCTTATGCCAAAAGCAGCATGCCAAATATAAATTTTACAAATGGCGACCGTGTGCGCTTATGGGAATTTCCCCTACTATACAAATCGCGGCGAATACTAAAGCTAAGCAGATATCGAACCTTTCAACACCGCTGAGCGAAACTTTGCATCAGTCTAATGTACAAATTCACTGCAGTGCAACGGAAAAGGGAGCACAAAATCTGAGCTGGTGGTGTTTGTAAATTGAAGAAAACAGAACAAATTCAAACAACAGCAAACGAGATGAAACCAAACAACGAAAGCTGCTTTCCTTTCGATTTTCCGAGTAGCTAGCCAAGTTCCCCCATCACATATATCCCCTATATGCGTCAGAAGGATCCATAGGTAAATACTCTGCAGGAGATGAGGAAATGGTTGACTGAGCAGACTGCTTGGGGAGAGGATTTTCATGCCGCAAGATTTACGGTTTTGTGTGAAAAGGAAGTTTTGCCCCCCTTCCTAACGGTGCATCATTAGAACAGGAAATGCAATCTTACAACCTGTGAATTGAACGTGTAAAGTTCTTGTTTCAAGCCGTCCAATTTTTGAAATGGCTTTCGAAATCAAAACATATCGAATTTTCAGAAGAATGCGGGCGTTCCAGGTAGGCCATGGAACTCGTCGTTCAAACGGACCACCACCTGCTGTGATCGTTTTTTACTCGTTGAGTTTTTCGTTTGCCGCACAGCGGCTGCCATGAAAGCGATGAAATGTGCTGCGATTTTTTGTTCCATCCCAACAGTGGGAGGTCCCTACTGCTTGTACCTATGAAGGTGTGGATGCGTGCGATTTGTTTGCTCTGGTCATATCAAGTTCATGTTATGGCCGAATGATTATTTTTTGTGACATTTTGAAGGACGTCAGCTGACATGACCCGTGGAATGTTAGATGGAATTTTCGATGTTTTCCGCATCAGTCAGTTGATGAAGTTGGTTTTACTGGGACGGCATGAAACCGTAGTTTGAGTTCAACTGTTTAACACCCAACAGGTGGTAAATTATGAGTAAACAACGACTGAGTGAGTTATGGCTGCCACTCACATGATAGCAGACAGGTATTTAGATTTCAGCTCGAAGTGGGGGATTTGTTTAGACTCCATTATGAAAAATTATTTCCGATATATACTGAATAAGACAAATTGTGTCACGGATCGTCTCCATTTGCAAATTCGAATCCTATCTGCAATCAGTATCAAAATGTTATTTCCAACCCTTTGTTCCCTTCCAGCTCCGGAATTGCGATGGGAAACTCGCGAAGTAGCGAAAATGGATAATGGATCATTGGCTTGACAATAGGACAGAAAATAAACAACAGCACATGAAAAGAACGAAGTTCTCCCCATTGGCAGATATTACCGGCGTTGTTGGTTTCTTTGGCCCGTTTTATTCACTCGGGGATTCCTTCCCATGCTTTTCAAGTTTGAAAGAGAAATGAAGACATTTGCATTTCTGTACCGAACTGATTCAGTTTCCAGCACAACCGTGTGGGAAGAGGGATATACACGATCATTTATTATGCACAGAAAATCAATAAAAACTGATTTTAAAGTACTTTGCCACGTGCAAAATATTCAGTGTTATTCGAAGAAGTCGACGGAAGCGTTGCACAATGGGAAAATATCTGGATAACATGAGTACAAAGAATAGATTTATTGATTATTTTTGTTTCAAAAATTGTAATTTTTATGAAATTTGATGTTGTAAGTAAGTTGTATTGTAATTTAGTCCGCACCATCACATCTAAAGACTGCCCCAGAAAGTATAGACGCAGTCAGAAACCGCTGCCAATTTGCAATAAGTGATAACTATACTTTTTTTTTTAAACAATTCAAAATTGGGTGCGATTGACTCAAATCCATCAAAAGTTTGGTTACTCAAAAGTGAGTAAAGATACACACTACCAAAATATCATGTAAATTTCTGTCCCCTGAGACCAACACATGCAAACGCCCTTTAGCACATAAGAATGAGTTGAAAGAGATGAGAAAATAAATTCAACCTAACACTTCTTTTGTCGAATTTGTCGGGAATGTGTCAGTTTCAGGAGCTATAATTTTACAAGAAATGTTTGTTTGCGTTCACCGACTTTCTACAAACATGAACTACGTCCGTGTAACATTCATAATTTTTAAGTGTGTACTTCGTAGTGGTATGATGACGAACAGTCAACATCGGCTTGAATCCGATCGATGCTAACTAATGGTCAACTTTTTAGTTCTAACTATCTTTACTCACTTTTGAGTAGTCATACTTTTGATAGATTTTAGTCGATCGGACTCCATTTTGAGTTGTTTAGAAATAGAGTGTAGTTCTTTTGTTTACCTGTATCTCTCATTCTTTTGTTCAGCGGAACAACGTCGAAATATTGTGCCCAAATGGTGTACAGAAGCCGGAATGTCAATGAAGAAGTTGGCAAAAATTGAAGCAGTAAGTGAATAAGTCGTGCGAACAGCGATTAGAAAGTTCAGTTAGGTTAACACGTTTGAGGATAAAACAATCGGGTTGAAAAAAAGGTCGTGCTAACGTTTGCTCCCGATCAAGGGACAACAACATATGAATACCTAATGTTGATCTTGATAACTGGCCTTGGTATTAAAGAGCTCAGATTAAGAGGTAAAATACCTGAGGATAATACCATAAAATTGTTCCCACAAGGTTTTGCGAATACCAAATTGAGGTAAGACAATACTAAAATAATACCTCTCAAGTATTCGCAGATATCCGAAATAACAAGTTTTGTTATATAAGAGATATTTTTATACGATGCTTGCGCTAAATTCGAACTGCATAATCATGCATAACGAAACCATGTCATGAACTCCTTCGATGAACAGTGAAATATAAATCAAAGAGTGCTTACAAAAACGGCTTCTTCCCATGATTCGAAGCCACAAGGATCCTGTTGTCTTCTGGTCAAATCTTGCGTCCTTCCTATTAATTTAAATTCCTTCCAAATGACGGGAAGTATGCTAGTTTTTAAAGATGTACTAAACAACCAACCAGGAAGGGTTTCACTAATTCTTTGATACTGCTTTTCAAAAATACTTGCGGTAATCCATCAGGACCAGCGCCTCTAGAGGCGTCTAATGGAAAATTTCATTAATGGATACATTACCTTAGCGACGTAAAATAACAAACTGAAATCAAATAAGTAACAAGTTTTGTTATCTCAGATATCATTTTTAACACATGTGTTATAGCATAACAAATTTAGCTATCAACATCGACAAATTTTGTTATCATCTGTTATCAATTTTTGTAGATGCTTTTTGACGGACGCTAATTTTTCTTCTAATTTCTAGTTACAGGTATTCCACTAAACAGCTCAAACCCTCTAGGATTTAAAACCAGTTACAATGATACCCAACGAATTATAAAAGTTCACCCACAGCCAGCAAAAACTATTCTTTCTAGCATCTATGCTCCCAACGATAAAGTACAAATTATCACACTGTTTAACCCTCCATCTAAACGTTTGGTACGGGAGGTCCACGCCTTCTTCCTCCCCTTGATTCAAAGTAGTAGAGCAATTTAAGATCTTTCTGGAATCGCTCTATTTCTTGGAATTCTCTCTGCGGCACATACTACGCAGTTGGCCTGGCCGATGACAAGAGAAATGATGTATTGAAGAAACCATCCAGGATGCTTTCAAGAATTAGCTGCGTTAGTGTGAGATTAGATTAGATAAGACATTCAACGAATATTAATTTGTTCTCACTTTTGTTATTTTGGCTGTTTATTCAGCCTAAATGATAACATAGTTAGTGATCAGACACTGATAGTATGATATTAGCCGGCGTCGGTGGTGTAGTGGTAAGCGTGACTGCTACTGGCACCCCAGTGGGTCTGGGTTCAATCCCAGTCGACGTCGGTGGTTTTTCTGAGGCGAAATAATCTTGGTCACGTCTTCCTTCGGAAGGGAAGTAAAGCCGTTGGTCCCTGTTCATAGTCATGAGTCGTTAGGTAGGGTCCAGGTGGTGGAGTCTCTTCTCCCTGGCGTCGGTGATTGTCACCATGTGAGGAAATAGGCCGATGGAAAATAAATAAGTAAAAAAAAAAATTATATTAGAACTTGTTATCAATTTGGTATAAACCTTTGCTCGGGTATCAACAGTGCCATTTAACGAAGGTTCAGGAAGATATAAAAATGTTGATCATCTCGGTTGGAAAACAAATCAGCAAATAAGTTACTGATTTCAATTGGATTTTTACCGTCTTTGTCGCCGAATTGTATTTTTGTTGGAAAATTTCCTGACTTCTTCTTATCTTTAAAAATGCTGAAAAACGATTAAGGGTCTGATTTAATATTAGTTTCCGTTATTCTGTTAGGTGTGATTCTCCCCAAATATTTATATAGAAAAAGATTTGTTTTGATCATGAAAAATAAAAGCATTTTGGTCAAAGTCATCATGTATGTAAATATTGACGCCAGACTCAATTTTTACAACATACTTTCAGCTATGCTAAAAAACATTTTGTATGAATCAATTTTTGCACTTTCTGGGAAGAAATACACTGCTCTAATGATATGAACTTGATTTCCGATCACATATGTAACCCAGACATGGTTAAATACCGTGTGTCCAAATTTGTACGCATTGTAACTAACCATAAGGCAATTCACAAATTTTGATGATGGTTTACATCATTGGGAAAACTAGATCTTAACATTAAAACGCCGCATTGAACCAATTACAGCTAACAGTAAGGATATTGTTGGGGTTTCTCACAGAGTGTTATTGCCATCAAAATAATTATGATATTTTGTGTTGGAAATTTGCTTCAGTTTAGTATCTTCTCCTGATCGTTGAAGATTGCGCGAATTGAAAGGTAGGAAAAAATGCTCTAGTTTGAATCTATGCTAAAAATTGGAGGCAAATATTTCTTTTCCATTCAAAAATGTACTTTACGTTTGTGTCGAAGATAAATCATTACAATAAAAACTTAAGACCGGTAATTTTTATCGATACGCCCAATTCTAGATCCATCAACTCTCTACAAGCATTACCACATGCCATCATAAAGTCAACTCTTCAAAAGCAGAAACATCGAGACAACACAGAGCAGTATGTAAAAAACGGTATGAACACTAACCAATTTTACTGGCAGCCAAATTTTCTAACACAAGGTAAGCCATCAAATGACCGCTACAAAATATACTGAATATCCACGATATAATATATAACGGGGGAAAGAGGGACCATTAGGGCACCCAAGTGAAACGATTTGGATAAGGAGTATGGGAATGCCTCCTCCATTTTGTTAACATTTCGCGGGACGAGGCAGGCTCTTCGACCCCACCTATTGGGTTTATTCGGTCAATCGAGGGCTCGATTCTAATGCTGTAGGTGTGAGCTAGCTTTTGGAAGAAGATTCTCTTCCCTATATCCGCGGGTTTCGCGTAAGTGTCTCTGCTTGCGGGCTTGATGATCACAAACAACAATAGAATCCTGATCAAATAGTTTTTCAGATTATTCCACTGCTATGGAAAATTACCTTGCTACAATAAATGGTAGTATCCCACCATCATCATCATCATCATGTGCTCAATTCTAGATCCGTAGACCCAAGTTAGAGTCATTTTATCTATTTTACATTTTTATGAAAAAATTTGAAAAATAAATGTTATACCAAATCAAACAATCGGTCAACTTTAAAATGATGAAACATGAAATGTAACGTGACTTTTAAAATTCAAACCGATCACTTTTAAATCGCGTTATGTATATCAAAATTATGCATCTATTTTTTTCTATTGACAGAATGACAGAGTTGATCGTTGTGTAAAACGATTAAACACTAGAACATTAATCGTTTTACACAACGATCAACTCTTATTTGAATTTTATATTTTGTACGGTAAATTTTCCAACTGAACTCACACGTTATCACTTTATCACACAACTATAAAACATCATAATAGAGCCACGACACAATAGGAATCCCGAGCTGTAGGCAAACTATTAACCACAAATCGGAAACACAACAGGTAAAATTAATTATAATAAAACATTCAACCAACCGGTATTTCAAATTATTTCTGGAAAAATATTTCAAAAGAAACAATGAAATCTTGCCACGCCAGAAGAAGCTGCAATGCTAGGAACCTTTGTGAAATTTTTAATGTTTAATCTACTTTTCAAATCACATTGTTCCTATTCGTAAAAATGATTTGCGGTAAAAAGCCGTCAGTGTCACACCTACCGTGAATGCCTTTATATACGTGTAATACGACATGACTGTTAAAACAGGTGTAATCAAGGAGTGAATCGCTCAGATACAAAGAGCTCTGATCATTATGTTTTGGCAACCTTGCGATTGCTTAGTTTTGCCTTGACAAACGTTTGCAGGTGATTTGATTCTCGGGCAAGGTTTTTGTTGCGAAAACCGTGTGTTTAATACGCTTGTGTTAAGACAGCAACTTTCAGTTATGGATGGATAAAGAACGGAGCTCAAGAAGCTAATCGCTGGAAGTACGTGCGAGAATTCCTATAAGCTGTATATTTCTGATTGATGTATCCTCTTTCTAACGTACGCTTGCGAAAATAATGAACGAGACGCCTCCACCTATTTGATAGCAGGTTTACCCGGCGTGATTACAAAATGTATCTTCCAGTCGAGATTTCCATATGTGATTAGTTAGGAATGACACGTTACGCTTGGTATCGATGTTTTCTTGATTAGCATTCTGGTATTCTGGAGTGAGTCTTATTGCTATGCCTGGTCAGGCTGTAAATGTGCTAGTTTGTTCTCTCGTCCTTCGAAAACGACAACTTCGATATTTGCCCATTCGTTTGGCAAATAGGGCATAACACCTTTGCCCGGCAAAACCATAGTCCTTAGAAAAAACCTTGATTTCAATGTTTACCAGCTGCTCCAATAAGGCATCAAAAGCCGAGTTCTCAACACTTCTGGTATAAGAAAGTTATGATTTGATCCTGTTTTTAGTGAAGCAACATGCAACAAATTTTCCTTACGTGAATTTTTGCACAGCTTAATGCTGCCGGATGTGACGGTTTTGGGATTGAGAAAATACTTGATACTTGATCTAGAAGGCACTTCTCCGATTAGAAACTATGAAACATTTCTTTTAACGGTGTTCCACCAGCTGCAGCTTCTTCTCGAAGGCTCTCAGTCATGATCTGTATGTCCTCTGCAATTTCTGGAATCCTCGCGATGGTAAGCTGAGTCAACGACTGGCTACAGAGGTTTTGCTTTTTCAGAATATTTCGGATTTGGAGGTTGATTGTTTCATATTATACCTACAATTCACTCCAAAAATGTGTCTCTAATTGAAGCTGCTAAGTGATTTAATCTCACGAATTATCAATTTAATTTCATTGTTTCACTCAAGGTTCCGCCTAAACCAACAGGTAGGAGGTTCACTCACGCAATACTTCATCAGAGAGGGTATAGCCGGAATAATCCTCATCGCCTCGTCATGCTGCACAAGTAAGCGACATGAATTAGCGTTAACAATTAAGGATCCACCGTCTTCAACGCTCATTTATAAAGCATGAGATTAAGCCGACTTACCAACGGCAAGATACAGAAACTAGCCACGAGGAAGGAATTTATTGAACACTTATTTTACATACGAAAATTATGTTTTTAAAACGAGTGTAAGTGATTCTACGAAAAAAATATTCTCAGTGCAAAGTTGGGTACCGTTTGCCCGAGCAAAGGATTATACCAGATTGATAATAAATTGTAATACCAGATTATCATTGTTTGATCACTGAATATGTTGTCATTGAGGCTGATTAAACTGCCAAAATAACAGAATGAATAACAAAAAAATACTTGTTGAATGTCAGAATAAAAGCCTGTTTTTTGTGAGAACATCTTGATAACAATTGCTGAATTCTTAGCAAATTTATTGAAATAGTTTCAAATTATGTGCGGTATCTATTTAAAATCAATTTCGCACGAAAATCTATCGAAAAATTCTGAAAACTTTATTCTGGTAAAAATCAAAATTTCTTGTTCAAATATACTATTATATAGTTTTTATATAGTACTAGCTGATTCCGGTGTGAGCGTTGCTACGCCTGCAACTAAATGAATGAACATTACATAGAATTGACGCTTTTATTTTTTATTTTTTTTGAATGAGTTTTTTTTTGACTAAGAAGGGGTTCAAACTTCTATCAGAACCTTCTTCTTACCCAGACAATACACAGTTTGTGGCTTAGTTACCTGGATAATTTCCAGGTTTGGTTGAAATTTGTGTTTCAAATCCCCATAAAAACATTTCTTGCATTCAAAAAAAACCCGGCATACCAATTTTGGTTCCATTTGCTTGATAAGATCTCGAGTTATGCATAAATTTGGATTTCATTTGTATATTTCCAGAAGGAGAAAGCGAAGAAAATATATATATATATATATATATATATATATATATATATATATATATATGCCAAATGTATTCATTGTTTCTCGAGCTATGCAGAAATTTGCGTTTCATTTGTATGGGAGACCCCCCCCCCCCACCTTTCAGAGGGCAGAGGGGTTTCAAACCACCATAGAAACATTTCTCTCCACCAATAACGTTCATCTGTCAAATTTGGTTCCATTTACTTAATTAGCTCTCGAGTTCTCGAGCTCTCGGAGAAATTTGCGTTTCATTTCTATGGGAGCAACCTCCCTTCCCCTATTGAGAGGGCAGAGGGGTCTTAAACCATCATTATGTCTCTCCTTCAAAAAAATCCACATGCCAAATTTGATTCCGTTTGCTTTATTAGTTCTCGAGTTATGATAAAACTTGTGTTTCATTTGTCTGAGACCCGCCCCTCCTCCCTTCAGAAGGCGGAAGAGTCTCAAATCACCATAGCAGCATTTCTCTCCTTCAAATCCTACATATGCCAAATTGTTTTCATTTACTTAACTAGTTCTCGAGTTATGCATAAATTTGGGTTTCATTTGTATGGGAGCCCCCCCCCTACCCCCTCTTCAGAAGGGTGAGGGGTCGCAAATCATCATTGAAAGCAGTATTTATCTTTCAAAACCTCCACATGCCAAATTTGGTTTCATGGCTTTGATTAGTTCTCGAGTTCTGCAGAATATATGTACATATGAGCTTGCTGGAGGAGCCCCCTCCCAATTTTGAGGGCAAAGGGGTTTTAAACCACCATAGGAATATGTCTCTCCTTCAAAAAATTTCACATGACAAATTTGATTCCATTTGCTTTATTAGTGCTAGAGTTATGCAAAAAAAAATTGATTCATATGTATGGGAGATCCCCCCCCCCCACTTTTAGAAGGCGGGGGGGTCTCAAATCATCAAAGAAACATTTCTTACCTTCAAAAACCTCCATATGCCAAATTTGGTTCCGTTTCTTTAATTACTTCTCGAGTTATGCATAAATTTGGGTTTCATTTGTATGAGACCCCCCTCCCCTCCCCTTCAGAAAGGGGAGGGGTCTCAAATCAGCATTGAAACAGTATTTATCTTCAAAAACCTCCACATGCCAAATTTGGTTCCATTGCCTTGATTAGTTCTCGAGTTATACAGAATATTATGTTTCATTTGTTTGGGAGCCCCATCTGTCAGGACGGGGAGGGATCTTTAACCATCATAGAAACATTTAAAACCTCAAACATACTAAATTGGGTTTCTTTTGCTTGATTAGCTCTCGATCCCTGCCTACACAATTTCACGCCGATCGGTTCAGTAGTTTTCGAGTCTATTATGTTCAGACAGAGAGAAATACATTTATATATAAATATACAAAAATTACAACATTGTAGATGAAATACGTGTATCTGTCAAGATATGCAATAAAGGTAGTTGGAATATAATATGGAATACTAATCTTTCTTCTTATTTTTAGTTACAGGTTTTCCACTAAACAGCTCATATTTTCTAGGATTAACATTCTTCAGTTGCCCATCGACGGGAATACTAATTGAGCTTCACTTCAACCCTTTTTCCTCTTGTGTGTGCGCTTTCCAGGCGCATTTTAGGAATTTGTCACAGAAAAAAATTAAGAATTTTAACAGGCGCGTAAAATTTCCTCCCGTTTAGTTCCAAGCCAAAGGGAGCGTAAACAGCGAAATTGTTTGCAATCTTGCATGCGCCATACAACAACGTTTGCCATCTTTCGTGCAACAGACTAGACTCAGGCGTTTTCTGGCTTTAGTTGACATGCAATATCCCGTTAATTTCTGCCAAATCTAGCATTCCCTTTATGTGCATTAGAAACCAGAAAATTCTAAATTGGTAATTGGTATCTAAACTCCTTATGTTTTAACAATTCAGCCAATTAGATTACCATTTTTTACCAGAAATTTCAACAGCAAATGCCCAAACTGCTTCCGTACCTGTTTTGCGTCGCTAACGATTTCTTGAGTTTTCTAATGCACCCCACGTTAGTGACGCTGCTCGTTTTCATGGATTTGGAAACGAATGTGCCTTCTCATCTGGCTTGTCGAGCTTTACCTTATCTGTGGCTGCTTCTGGGGCCTTTTCCACGGTATGTTTAACTCCTACTTCGTCCATATACATTCGTGCACTGCAGCTCCTGTTATGGATACCAACGGAGACTTTACCACGAATAACTTTTAGCGTTTTACGCCTTTGGACCTAAGTTGTAAAGTACTTGTAATCAGTTCCAACCTGCGATATTCGAACTCATTGCTAGTAATACAAGTTACAAATAAAGACAAACACACAACAAGCCGACCCAATCCAGGTTGGAACTGGATGAAGAACGAAAACGATATTATTGTGAAAAATAACAACTGTTTAACTACGGTGTGTAGCTAGGGTACTCCCGGATGGCCTACTTGATAATAACATTCAAATTAAATAAAACTCCATTCGTCGAGAAATTTTCACCAATTTCCACGCACTGTGCGGAAAACTTTCCCCGTTTCGGTAGATGTTTTCGTTTGTTGGATGCCAATTTACTCATGACCGGTTCGGCCTCCTTTTGTTCGCTAGACACCGAGATGCCTGAACTGAAGCAATCCAGGAAATGGTCATGATAAATGTGCGCAACTTTGTCAACCCTTCAGCAGCTCGCACTGAATACACTTCACTCAACTTCCATAAAATATTTGCATGATTCTCGCAATATAGATACACCCAGTCGAGGGTCCTCGAGAGCGCTGAGACGGGAGTTTTCAATTGGATCCTCTTCAAACATTCAGCATTTCAACATTAATACCGATATGGCAATAAGTGGGCAATTACAATCGAAAACTTCCGATCGACACGGATTGGCGTTTTTATTTTATTGAGCTATGCGGAAGCACTTTAAAAGCTCAGTAAACAATGCAAAAAAATGCATTCATAAATTACGCTTCCAATGCTGCCTCGAGCAATAACGAGCCAATTGCGTACTGGCGCGACCAGCAGAACTATATTGTTGCCCCCAAAGTGCATTCTGGTCCGCATTCTGGATGATGGCCATAGCGGCCAACTATAGCCCTCGAGAATTTGACGCACCTCGTCCTCGGCTCGGCCACCCACAAGCGAATCAGTTGGAAATTGATTTTCATACCCTCCCCGTAGGCAATGCAAAACCACGTTGCAGACTCCAGCTTAACAAATATCCACAACGCCAATGCAATGGTGTTGCGGGTATTTTTTACACTTGAGTCTACTTTGCGGATTTTTTTTATGTTCAGATAGGGTTAACTGAACAATGGGAAAAAATAGGTCAACGATATAAACTGCTCTGAAGAGGCCTTTCGCAGTGAATTTTTATGATTGATACAAATTTACAACGACTGCAGTAGAGGCGATTGCGAAATGCCCACCACAGAACGGGATTGTTAAATTTTATAGCACTATTGGAACTTATTGTGCAGTAAAATCTACATATTGAACCGGGGAGCTGAGCTGATTTGTGTGATGATGACGTATTTGGAGCGGGTTGATAAAAATTTAAAAAATTCAATCTCAGTTTTCATTTGAATCTATCTATCTTTCTATATCTCATTCATCTATCTATCACTATCTCTATGTAAATATGTATTTATTATTCAATTTTTATTTCTTTTTCTTTTTCTGTTTCTGTTTCTGTTTCTGTTTCTATTTACCTTTCTACGTCTTTTTCCATTAATGTTTTTTTTTCTTATTGTATTTCTATACCTGTTTAATATTAAAAGTCATGTTGGTATATACAATTATTTCATTATTTCTATTTTTATTCCTATCACTTATTCCATTTCTTTTCTTTATTTTCCATTTCTAATATTATTTCTATATAAATTGTTATTCTCATTTCTATTTATTTTTATTTATTTCTACATCTAGGCACATTCAAATTTTTATTTGTAATTTTTTAATTATTATTTTATTCTCATTTCTATTTCTGTTTCAATTTCCGTTCCTACTTATGTATTTGATCTAACGAGTAACTCGCGAGTAACTCAATATACCTTGAAATTAAATCAATATTCATCGGTTCTTATCGGTTGCCAGGGTTTCAAAAAGTTTGACTTCCAACTAGACTTCCAATTATTTTGAAAACATTGTGGACATTCTGCTAATAGCAACGGTGAGCCCTACTGAAGTACAATGATGAGGCATGATAGCGATATGTATAGATTCGTAATTTGCTAAAAATCGATTCTGAGGAGCTTAAAGCTTGTGTCGGAGTGCATCGGGTTGAGCTCGTTTGTCTCTTCTCCTGCCCTTGTTCCAACGTACCAGTTCATAGTCTGGCCGTCTGGTGGAATGATGGTGCACGAGAAGATTGCAGGTCAAGTTTCTCAAAACTGAAGGGTTTATACGAAGTTTAACTTAATTGGAGACATAAAAATAACTTCGTCTTAAAAAAGGCAAAGCCTTACACGAATAGTGGTAAAAACGATATAATAGAATTTATACGAGCATATCAGATATATAGTTTAAGTGAATGTAGCTTATTTTCCTTCATAGAAAATTGCTAGTTTCTAATTATGCACAATCGAGAGTTAATGTACAAGCGTCGGTATGTTTGACAGCTGCTGTGCAAAAACAGAGAGCAAAACCATGTCAGTGCTCGCCTGCTGAACAACGAGAGTTACTTGAGGTACCTCAAAAGCAAATCTGAAATTACTCGCGATGAAGAGCTGTTCTGCCCCTTGATTTCTATTACTACTTCAATTTCCATTGCTATTTTGATATCTGTTCATATTTTAAATTTGATTTCTATTTCTGTTGCCATTTCTAGTTCTATTACTAAGAATAGTAATAGAAATGGAAATTGCAATAAAAACAGAAATACAAATTAAAATTAAAATACCAACAGATAGAAACAGATATCTGATAACAGATAATTTTATAAAAATAGAAATAGGAATATACATAAGAATAGAACAGAAACTGAAAAGTAACTGAAAATTGCAAGATGAAATAGAAAACAAAAAAGGAAAACAAGATGAATTTATAGATATAGATATATATCTATATATATATATATATATATATATATATATATATATATATATATATATGTATATGTATGTATATATATGTATATATATGTAAATTTATTTTTGTATTTCTTTTAATGTTTCTATTTCAATTTTCATTTTTATCTCTAATTCTGTTTAGTAATCTATTTCTGTTTTCTGCTTCTATTTTCTATTTTGATTTCTTTTGTTTGTTTGTATTTTTTTCCATTTCTATTTTATTCTGATGTCTATTCCTGTATCTATTTATATAAATTTCTACACATTTTACTAATTGGATCCTTTTTCTATATAAATTTTATTGCTCTTTGTATTGGTATTCCTAATTTTATTCTTATTTCTGATTCTATTTATATTTTGATTTATATCGCTTTTTCAATTCTATTTTTATTTGTATTCTATATCGTATTTCTATTTTGCTTTCGATTTTTATTATTATTTCTCTTCTAATTTATTTCTGTTACAATTTCTATAACTATTCTTATTTATTTTCTATTAATAGTTTTTTTTTTCGGTTTTCTATTCCGATTTCTATTTTCATTTGAATTTCTTTATCTCTGTATATGCATTTCTTTTGCTGTTTCCACCTTGTTTTTTGTGTAAATTTAAATTCCTATTTAATTTTCTTTTTCTGTTTCTTTATCTATTTCTCATTATATATAATTGTATTAATTTACAAAATTTTTATTGCTGTTTCTAGTATTGTTCCTATTACTTCTCTATTCCTATTACGATATCAAGTTGTTAATCTATTTCTTGATTAATTTCTATTATTATTCCGTTGTAATTTTTATGTAAACGCGTTTTTTTTTTGTTTTCTTATCCTATTTTTGTTTCTATTTATAAACATCATCGGCGGTGTGCATTTCTTTATGTCCATCCTATTATTTTATCTCTCTTTGTATTATTTTCATTTTCATTCCTTATTCTATTATAATTTGTTTATTTAATTGGATTTTTACAATATTATATAAATGTTTTCTTTATTTTTGTTTTTTATTTTTCTTATGAATCCTAGAGAGTTTGAGCTGTTTAGTGGAATACCTGTAACTAGAAATGAGAAGAAAATTTAGTGTACGCGTATTTCGTCTACAATGCGCAGATTTCTTCGGTGTCTCGTACTAGTGGAGTTATTAGTACGAGACACTAAAGAAGTCTGCAAATTGTAAACGAAATACGCGTGTCTGTCAAGATAAGCAAAAGTAAATAGAATTTAATCGAAAATACTAATTTTTCTTCTCATATCTTGTTATTTTCTTTATGTTAATCCTTTTTGATTTCCGTTTTGGTTTCCATTTCAGTTTTCATTTTTATTGTCATTTTCTATTTAATTGTCGTTTTCTTATTTTTCTGTTATTCCGATATATTTTTTATATATCTGAATGTACCAGCTATATTTTATTCCTGTACTGTAACAATTTAAGTTTCTTCATTTTTGTTTGTTTCAATAATTTGTTTAATTCAATGAGTATTTTTAATTCTTAATATATAATTCTTCTTCGTGGTTATCTATTGAAATGATTTATTTTTCCATATCTATTCATACTTCTTTTTCAATTCATTTTATTTCTTTTATTTTTATTTATATATTTTTATTCTTATTTTCTTAATATATGTATAAGTTTTATGCGTTCTCTTTTTCAATTCCTTTTTCCTTGCCTTTTTTTCGTGTTCGTTGCTTCTCAGCTTCAGGTTCATTGCAATAACAATTTCAATTTATTTCGCATACGTTCCATAGAGCAGATCTTATCCAATTAAAAGATGATAAATTTAAAACTGAAAAGTTGTTTTAGAAAATCTTCAATTTTTTCTACTAGTTATTCATAAGAAATTTAGAAATATAAAAAAAATTGAAAATTTGAAACTACACAAGTTTAGAAATTTAAAATATATTAATTTACAAAATTAAAAACTTATTATAACTTAACAAAATTGTTTTGAAATTTTACCATGCAACATTTTTAATTTTTTTCAAATGGATCAAGCAAACTAAATATGAGTTATTTTGCAATGTATTAAATTTCAAACTTTCAAAATATATGTATAAATAAGAATTAAACATTTTACCTAATAACAAATTTAAAATATTAAAGATCTTAGTTATATAAAAGAAAACAAATATAAATGAACAAACATATATAAAAATAGAACTTTAAAAATAGAATCAACTAATAATAAATAAAAAATGCCGGTAATAAAAAAAATTAAAATATAAATATAAAAAAATCAAACATATTACTTTGTTATACATTTAACATATAAATGAAAAATAACTAAGAACTTAAAAATTTTGAAATAAAAAAAATAAAATACAAAGATTTAATTTTGTTTTAAGTTGTAGGGTTCGGGACAAGTTTTATGCAGTTTATTCAGCACCTGGGACATTTGATTAAGATTTATGTTATCTCTAATTAAAACTGCCAATATTTAGACGTTGATCACTCTGCTTACTGCTGAAAAGGATTTTTTCTAGATTAATTATAAATATGAAATAAATAATAACGCTGACTGATGATAATATTGAAGACAATAGTGATGGGATAATGTTCCAAATTGTACCACTTTTGAAGTAAATTAATTGTGTTAATTGATGTACAGATAATTGAATGCTAATAAAACGAATTATGTACTTGTCAGACTGTTGTTAAATTTGTTGAATATTTGCGGCAGATACTGATTTTTATGACTTGCTGATGGAAAGTGGAACTTGCTGGTAACATTTGCAATAGATCAAGGATGTGATAAGGCATTCAAAGCTCAAAGATTCAGGTTTTCAAATTCATGAAGGGGCATAGAGTCTTCATCAGTGGTCGTCATACAGGCTTCGAGAAGAAATTGGTAAATACATTGATTGGTAGAAATAAAAGGAGTAAAGACCAATACAATATAACCACTAACAAAGTATTATTCAAAAAAAAAATCTATTTGAATCATCACGATAAAAACTGGAACTAAATGGGCCCCATAGCCTACAAACGTCGGTGTGTTGATCTAAAATAGAACGTTATAGAATCGAATTTTACCAATAAAAGGGTCCAATGCAGATTAAAAGTTAGGGCATGTTAGCGATGTGACAAGATGACAAAAAAAATTCTATACACTCAAAGAAAAATTTACTCATAACTTCATCAATAATCCTTTCAATCTTGGTATTCATGGAATTATAATACCATATTTTGTCAATATTGATGTCTGTCCCATAGGTTGACATTTGGTTTGTCTTTGGGGTTCTCAAAAACGGATAAATGGTTCAACGTTGTTTTCTTCCTCTTATTTCACAAAGTTCCCAATGTCTTTTAGTGCAATAACCACACCCAGTGCTGGTATATTTATTTTAATATTATATATTTATTTTAATATTGTCAATGTATTTTAATATTAATTCAACAAAGTTTGCCGTTTTTCCTTCTTCGATATCTTTGCTAATTTTACATTTTCTTTTATTTTCTCTGCTACTATTAGTATGTCACCTGCAAGTGCCAACTTAAAATTTTGCGCTACGGCAGCTGGAACTAATCGAGCCTCAAACACATATAAGGTACGTAGCTGAAGCAACCAGCAACGAGCACTACCTATCACCTCCAGTTATTTGCTGATAATATATAGGTAACACTACTTCTCAAAAAAATGACAGCAGAAACAAATTATCATCCGCTTTAAGACAGCTTACCCAAGTAACATTGCCAAAACATCCAGCTTTATTAAATTTTATTAAAGTTTTATGAAAGCCACTAGAAATCAATTTGGTTTTATTATGGCAGTAAGAGGTGCCAATAGGTTTCAAATTTTAGTCTGGTTTGAGAGAACCTACACAGCTTTCTTTAAACGATCTTGCCGATTTATCTTCAAGGTTCCATTACTTTTATGTCGTAGGTCATTAATTGTCTTTAAGGTCAGTTGAAAAACATTTTAAAACCGTTTTGCCTCCAGTAAATGGACTAAACGGCAAATTGGTATTGAGGAAAGTCGACAAATGACCACATAGTTTTATAGTAGCCATTGCGAAGACAAATTGGTTTTTTGGCAAAAGTGTGATTTCTTACAAAAGCCATATTGAAATATAAGAAATCGTGGAAATGTGGAAATACACCAAATTTTAAATGTAATGTAAATGAACTGTAGCTCAGAGACCAATTTTGGCATTCTTATAGATAACCTTATTGAATTCCATAAATGTTCAGGAAATTCATGATTAATTTATCGAATATATTTGCTTCAATTTTGTTTTTGTTGATGTAAACTCGCATAATCTCCGAGGCGCATTTATTTTCGGCTCTCATCGTGCCAATATTCATCATAAAATTAAATGCGCATATGATTTGAAGCATGTTAAGCTCCGAAAAAACTAAATTTGTTTTGGATATTTTGCTATCAAACAAAATTTCTCGCAACACTAGAAATTTTTTCTCAGATATTATTTACTGTTAAATTATTCAGAAAAGAAGAGAATTGAACAAAGCAGAACAACAAAAACCAACCACGATATCACCGTGTAGGTTGATAGCTGTGGCCATTTGGTCCTATGCTGGTTTTGATGGCAGCCAATAAGTTTTATGAAGGTTCCCAATTGGTCATACATCTTTAGATTTGATTGACTTAAAAATAGTTGCTGTTGCTTTTTTAAAATTTCCTCGATTAAATATTTTTATAATCTATTGAAAATACTGTTTTCTATTAATATGATGTCACCTACTATCCAACCCACTCATAATTGAATACTGTCAATACCTATACCCAAATCAATCCATTCAAGCTCAACCGACGAAAAAAAGAAAAGAAAAAAAGAACACTGATTGAAAGTCCACAAGCTGTCGGGAAGGATGATTATTCATATACACAACCGCCACGAATCACGCAAATAAACCGAAGGCAAAGAGAAAAGTGCGAATCGGAAACCGACAGCTTTGCGCCAGTCGAATAATTTAAATCAATTTTCCATAATAAATATTTAATTTCGGCTTTGGCGTATGCAAATCTGGAGTATGGAGCCGTTACTCATTCCGGTCCGCTGCTGTATGTAGGCACTTTGTCGAATTGGACCGAGCCATCCGGGTGCGACCAGCAGCTGACTGCAGGGGATTAATATATCATTTAAAATATTTCAGCCGGGATTTAAGTATTTCATCTTTTTTTTCTTTTTTTTTTTTTTTCAATTCCATACTCAGGAGCCCATTACTCACTGTCGGACGACAGCTGGAAACTGTGCGAAAAATGACCACAATCAAACTGTCCGAAGCACAGCTTATCGATGAGTAACACCGTGAGAGTAACGGAAGCCCTGACCTGATACGATCTTGATAAGGACTCCGGACATGCGAAATTGATTCCTTGCTTCTGGCACAAATTACAGCTCTGCCAAACAAGTCGGCTGCCGGAAAGGTCGGTCGTTTTTTTCGTTCGAAAAGCGAGAAATCGATTCCAAGCTTTTTATTGTGACCCATTTGTCTTTTTGATTCTTATATTTTTTTTCGTTCTGTTTCAGACGATTTTTGTTTCCGTTCGAAGCCAAAGTTTTCGTGGGCGTGTTTGTCAATTGAATCTGCTTCATACGACGATAAAAGTCACTTAACTTGGTAAGTTTTTCTTTTCCCGTCGAAGATGGATGGTTTGGCGGTGAACTAGAAGGGAAAGTTTACTTACGGCATTCGGAACGTGATGGTACAGTGCAGTGCCTTGTAGGTTATGTTTGTTTTAAATTTCCCAAAAATGCCATTCGTTGGGCCATTTACATTCAATTCACTTTTATTAACATGAAAAAGACATTAAACTCAATCTAGTGGAAATTATTAACGGTTTCAATAACGAAAACAAGTGGGATGTTTGAAAAGTTTGATTTTTCCATTTGCTCGGTCCAACTACCGAGAAATTGTAATGTTAGCCATTGAACTGCCAATAACCATGGCGGCAGTGTCACAAAGCGCGTAGCTTCCTTTGATGATCAAAGCAGCCAAAACGATGACGTTTAAAAAAGAAATTCCCGCAAGCCTGTCGGTTGACGATGATGATGACGACGATAAGTGCCCCGAAACGACGGTCGTTTTTAAGGGGGATTAAAGCTTGTCGTAGTCGCCCTCAGCGGGCAGCGTTAATCCAAATTGAGCAATTCTACTATCGATTGAGCCAGATTTATCGCGGTCGAGCATCGTGGAGTTTGCAAAGTTTGGCCGCCGCACTTGCTGCGATGATTAAGGCTAGGGAAGGGACGAGCGGTCTTTTTTCGCACCTTCTTCTACCTTGGGCACGCTCGCCCGTTAACCGGTAATCGATAAGAACAGCCCCGGATAAGCAAGATGAGTTATGTGGCTATAAATTAGGTTGTTACGGTGTAATGGCAGCCATATTTTCCGGTCCGCTCAGATTAAGATGTGTATTTCAAGCACCGAAGAGCTGCGTGAATTGTGACAGAGTGCTTGGGTTCTGAGAATTTGCCGGACAATGACCGTCAATCTACGCTGCTGGGAAGATGCAAGGTGGATAACACCAGGACGGATACATTGCAAAATCGCCTCATACCGCATCTTTCAGATTGGGTTCTTATGCGAAAAGCTGCAATTACCCAAACTAAAAGCCCAAAATATGCTGATTATCTTGCTGAATGTGAATGATGATTTTCGGAAAAAATTACTTCAACTCTCAATCATGTGAAATCGTTCAATAAATCAATCAATTTCCAGCCATTTAAGACTGGATTATCTGGCAAATTTTCAACCTTAAAGCGAACCCGATCCTGGAACAACAACAGAAAACACGAAAGACGTCAGTTCGATCGAGGCCAAAATGCCGGCGCTGAAAGAACAATAGGAAAGTTTCTTCTTTGTAGTATTTCTTAGGAAAATGCCCCCGCGGAAAAGTGCAGGGAACTGTTTCTTGTCGAATGATGCCTTCTCGGCTAGCCTCAGTTCCAAGTAGCAAACCGAAAGTTTGCTGTTCCGTTTTAGACCACCTAGAACAGAGGAAGGATACTGTGAATAATGCAGTGACGCGTAGAACAGAGTGGAACTAGGGGAGAGATTAATAGCGTAAACATTTAAAATTGTGCCCCTTTCGTTGTACGGCGTACACGCTATTTCTATACAACCCAAAATTGAGTAGGATTTACTCAAATTGGCCGAAATTATGGCTAAGGTCTGTATCCGCAATAATCCGAACACCTCAAAACATGAATAAAACATAAATCTCGCATTATATTTCCGTCGTAGTTGTTTATTTTAGATTCATGGGATGTGTTTTAACAATTCGTGAAGACAAAACACAGGCATTCGGTATTCGCATAAAATTTTCGAACTTTCCGCTTAACTCCGTGCATTAGGGTTTGTACAGACTCTTCAGAAATCGTAGGAGCGTCCAAATTTGCTGGAAGTGTTTGATGTCTTTGATTCCTTGCTTCTTTCCAGAAAGCTTCCGCTTCATCAGAGCCCAATATCTCTCGATTGGTCGTAGCTCTGGGCAATTTGGCGGGTTTGAGGTTTTTGGTACAATGTTCACTTGATTTGCTTGGTACCACTCCATCACAGTTTTAGCATAGTGGCATGATGCCAAATCGGGCCAGAACAAAGGGTTTTCTTTGTGACTTTTGATGAAGGGTAGCAATCGCTTCTGCAGACACTCTTTCTGATAGATCTCCTTGTTGATTGTGCCTGTAGTGACGAAAGATTTACTCTTCTTGCCACACGTGCAAATTGCTTGCCACACAAGGTATTTTATTGGGAAATTTCGATGCCTTTTTCGTTCTGAAATGCTCAGCTGTTTCATTTCTGGCCATAGCAGAATAAAAAGCCAGCCCTGGAAACTGCTTGAAATACTCCAGGACATAAGTTTCATCGTCCATAACAACGCATGAAAACTTCGTCAAATCTTCGCAGTACAAAGGTCGAGCCCGTGATTTTGTTGCCAAGTTCTGTTTGTCGTTGTGATTTGGAACTGTTTTTACTTTATACGACTTAAGTCCCAAAAGTTGTTTTTATTTTTGGACAAAACCAGGCGACATCCCTATTTTACGAGCCTCTGCGTTCGAATGGAGAGATTTGGATTTTTCGTTAATATCCTTTTCACCTTTCGGTCTATGACAGGATCAGCGCGTCCAATGTTTTAGTCACTTCTCGGTTTCCTCTCCACCGTCAAACATTCCGAAAATGATTTGAGCACATCGTGAACAGTGGATTTTGCAAGGTCCTGTATTGACAAGTCAGGATTTGCCGTACGCCTGTACAAAATTCGCTCGCGCACTTGTTTTTCTTTCGTCGCCATCTTGAATACTAAACATGAAATGTAAACATCAATCATAGTCTTTTTCATCATAGACTCTCAGCTATACCACAGTGAAATTTTTCATACCTACGTGTAATATTTCAAAAGTTACAATGATTTGGAGGTGTCCGGATTAATGTGGATACAGATTTCACTCAAAAGTGAGTAAAGATGGTTAGGAGTGACACGTTAACAATTATTAGTAAAGACCACTTAGTAAATAGCTTGTAGTGTTATTCCCAGATTGCATGCTCTAATAACTTGATGGAATCTGTAAGTTGCAGCGGTGCTTTTGCTAATGTTTCTTGTCACAATGTAACAATAGCTTTATTTACGACGAATCAAGGAACAGTTGGTTACAATTCCCAACAAACATCGGTGTTGAATTAGAGCTTGTTCAAACAAATTTGTAGAAGCTTTTCAGCTATTCTAGAAGAACCAGCTGAATAGCTTCTCCAAATTTGCTTGAACAAGCTCTAATTGAACACCGATGTTTGTTGGGTTTATTATCAATCTCAGGGTGTATGTAAACTAGATATCTGTTAAATATATTTCTATCTACATATCTATCTATATATGTATGTAAACATGATTTTCTGTCTGTCTGTACCTTATAGACTCGGAGACTACAGAATCGATCGGCGTGAAAATTTGTATACAGGGTTTTTTGGGGGAAGGTTCTTATGATAGTTTGAAACCCCTCTCATCTCTATGAAGGGGGGCTCCTATACAAATGAAACACCAATATCTGCATAACTAGAGAACCAATCAAGAAAATGAAACCAAACTTGGCATGTGGAAGTTTTTAAAGGCAAGAAAGGTTTCAGATGAAGTTTGAGGCACCTCCCCGTTCAGAACAACTTACAAATCAAACATAAATATCTGCATAACTCGAGAATTAATCAAGCAAATGGATCCAACTTTAGCAGGTGGAGGCTTATGAACCTACAAAATGTTTCTAAGGTGACTTGAGAACCCTCCCTTTGCTAAAAGGGGGAGGGGGGGCTTCCATACAATGAAACACAAATTTCTGCATAACTCGAGAACTAATCAAGCAGATGGAACCAAATTTGGCATGGGTGAGTTTTTGAAGGAAAGATATGTTTTTATGGTTATTCGAGACCCCTCCTCTCTCTGGAAAGGGGAGGCTCCCATACAAATGAAATACAAATTTCAACCAAACATGAGAACTATCCCTACTGCTATGCAAATTTGTTTGCGATCCCGTGAAAAGGTCTTAAGATAGTTCGAGATCCCTCTATCCTCTGAAAGGAAGGCTCCCATACGAATGAACCACAAATTTTAGCATAACTCAAGGAATAAATCAATCAAATTGAACCAAATTTGACATGTGGGGGGTTTTGGAGGTCAAAAATGTTTCTATGGTGATTTAAGACCATTCCCCTATCAGAAAGGGATGGCTGTCATACAAAAGAAACAGGAATTTTTTGCATAACTCTAGAACTAATCAAACAACTGGAACCAATTTTGGCATGTTTTTGAAGGCAATAAATGTTTTCACGGTGGTTTGAGACCCCTCTTTTTTCTGGAAAGGGGGGCTACCATACAAATAAAACAGAATTTTCAACCAAACCTGAGAACTATCCCTACATCTATTCGAATTTGAATGCATGGGTTTTTGGGGCCGAGAAAGGATCCTATTGATAGTGAGAGATCCCTCCTCGCTCTGAAAGAAAGGGAGGGGGTCCCAAACAAATGAAATACAAATTTCAGCATAACTCGAGAATTTATCAAATAAATGGAACCAAATTTGGCATGTGGAGATTTTAGGTGGCAAGAAATGTTTCTACGGTGGTTTGCAACCCTTCTCCTCTCATACAAATGAGACAGAACCAAACATGAAAATTATCCCTTCTGTTATGGAAATGTGTACGCAGGGGTTTTTGGCGCCGGACAAGATTTTCATAGTGGATTGAGACTTCTCCCCCGTCTAAAAGGGGGGTTCCCATACAAATAAAATACAAATTTCTGCATAATTCCAGAACTAATCAAGAAAATTGATGGTATGTGGGGATTTTTGGAGGCCGAATTTTTTCTTAGGTAGTTCGAGACCCCTCTACTCTGGAGGAGGTGGCGGCTCTCTCAAACAAAGAAAAACTAGAAATTTGAACCAAATACGAGACTTATCCATGCAACACAAAACAAGTTTTTCTCGATTAGGCAGCATGTTCTGATAGAAGTTTAAACCCCTTATTAGTCAAGACTTGGGGATATTTGAGTTACTCTCAGTGCTACATTATGCACAAGAAGTTAATCTACGTCTATGAAATCCATCTATACAGAAAGAAAAACTGGTAGAAACTACCGATCCAAGCGTCAAATTAAAAACACAAACCTCCGTTTATTTTTGCAGCACTTACACACATTAGCAAACGAAAATATTTTAACCATATTTATTCGGAAAAAAAAAATTATAAACGCGCCAGTTCTTTTAAATTTTCATCCAATTAGTTGCATGTGTAGCAAGGCTCGCACCGGGTCCAACTAGTCTACCATATAACAAACTATATCGAATTCTTGTCTTGAAAAATCTATCATAACTTCAAATCCTAGTTTTCCCTTTCAACTATATACAGTTTATGTTTGCCGTTATTTTATGTGTAGTGTGTTAGTCTACACACATTTTTTTACAGTATGCGGTAAGTTTTATCATAACAGCTAACTGTTTGGTAAAATTTAGATTCTGAGCAGATTCTCAGCTAATAACCTACTACGACAACAAGATTTGATTATTTCAAGGTAATAAGTTTTGAAAAAATCAATTTTAAGCTGTTCAGATTTCTGTGAAAAATAAAAGAAAAAACGGAGATAATTTCTGAGTGTGCAAGGCGCAGATGTATTTCTTTTACATTACGGAAAATCTGCAACTAGACACCTGAAGAACTCGGGGTGTGGAGTTCAGGGTTGCATAGCCCCTCGACCCACTAAAAACTCTCATGTGCCTCTGGCCTTGGTCCCCCTGAATAACCTTTCCGTATTACTTCGGGGAGAGGCTATTCTGCTCTGAGCCCCTGATATGTCTAACTCCTTAAGACATTCTGACCTGCCACTGATCATTGCGCCTGGAGCTCTAAGATGATCTGAGTTGCCACACAGCTGCAGTGGGGTGTTCACTTTTACAACCACGAAACCATGTCTGAGGTGAACCAGGATCTTGCCCGTCGTCCATAATGCTGCCATACTGGACTCATCCGCAACCCAGTTTCCGTTAGGGAAGATTCAATAATGATGTCACGCAGTAAGGGGGGAGGGGGAGTTTGGGAAAACGTGGCAATCCATACAAAAAAAATGTGAAGGTCCATAAAAAAAAGTGACAGGGATGGGGAGGGGGGTTATAAAGTCACTTTTTGCGTGACATCATTATTGAACGATCCCTTATCGGTCGGGGTGCAGTTTGGGTTGGCACAGCAGTTGCTGAGCTGCCTCACAGTGGTTCAGATTTAGTTAGGTTACCTGCACTGTGGTTAGCTTCGCGGTTAGCCCTTGTTGGAGGGTACTTATTATTGCCTCATATGACGTGCTTGCCGTCTGGTTTCCCAGAGCATCTCTCGAGTCTTGTGCTCCACTTGAACCATTTCTTTGGCGACTGGTGCAAACTCAGTAGGCAAACGGACCAGCCCATTTTAAATTTTGTCACTTTTAGGGCCGTATCATGACTTCTGTCAACCGTATCATGGCCAAAGAGTCCCAAATGAATCCTTTCGCAGCAATTTCTCTGCCACTTTGGTCAGTTAGAAGCTTGGCTTCCTGTTCGTCCCTCTCGCGACATGCAGTCTGAACGGACCTATGAAGCTTCATCAAGCTTTGTTTGAGGTCGTCACTGATATTGCAACGAGTCGACGTATAGTCGATGAAAGCATTCAGCTGCTTAGAAACTAAAATAACTTCCTTATCCTTATTCGTATGACGCTTCCTCTCCATTTTCCCTGTGCCTCCGATGCAATCTCGCTTCCACATGTGTCCTGCTTGGTGGAGATTTCAGAAGACCGCGTTTTGCGAACGGGTTTGTTAGTATTGGTAGCTTGCGGCTCCATACCAACAATCAATATGTAACTAGCGATTTGAAATTGGTTCACTTTTATAGAACCCCTTGGTCCGAAGTACACCTTGAATCCCACACCTTGCTGTACATATTTTTTCCTTTGCTTTGATTTACTGTGTTATTTTGACAGAATATTTGAGCGTGTGTTCGTGTGAGTTCATTATTAGGGGCGCATTATTAAGCTTGGGACCGATGTGCTAGTACTGACTGAGCCAAAAAAAAAATTATTTGTTCGAGACCTACTGGTCTTAGAGTTAGTCTATGTTCATACTGTTGGGTCCCCCTTCAGCCGCTATCCAAACCCACGTGAAATAGTCATGCGAGGATTGAAATGGCCCTTCATGGGGATTCCAAATTCTAAGCCGGATCAGCGTAAGTCAGGTACTGACATCTAAGCCTACTGTCGGAAAAGCCTTGGAAACTATTGAACCGATCGGTGTGAAAATTTGTATGCAAGGGTTTTTGGAGCTGGAAAGGGTTCTCTTTGAAAGGGAGTCCCGTACAAGCAAATGGAACCAAATTTGGCATGTTTGGGTTTCGAAAGCAAGAAATGTTTGCATAGTGGTTCAAGACTCCTTCCCTCTTCTGGAAGGGGAGCGCTCAAACAAAAAATGGTGTTTCAACCAAACATGACAATTATGCAGGCAACTAAAACAAAAGATGTACATTTCTCGAGTAAAATGTATATTCTGATAGAAGCTTGAACCGCTTCTTAGTCAAGAAAAAACTCATTCCGAAGAACAATTGAATTTTCATTTATTTTCACCGTGTCTAATATATTATCATACAGGATAAAAGTCTATTTATTTTCAATCGATAATCCAGATTTAATTGATAACTTTACCCATTATATTGTAATATAATACTGATCAACTACAGCATATGTTTTGGAATCGCCTTTAACCTTCTTGACCAGCTACTGACGTTTTTCGAAACCGTCACAGGCGGCACGCACGACTTCCATCGGCATTTCGTCCCAAATTCGTTTGGTAAGGGTTTTGAATTGTTTCATATTAGACGCCCTGTGGTCAAACACCTTCGCCAGCATGTATGACCATACGAAATAATCCAAGTGATTCAGATCTGGTGAACTGGGAGTCCATTCATTCTTGTCCAAAAAGTCGGTCAAACTTTCTCGGCACCAGCCCTGAACGAGATTTGCAGTATGCTATGGCGCTCCGTCCCGCTGAAACACATAGTGATCATCTCAAAACACCTTTTGTACATATGGCTTATATAATGAAAACAATCATACATAACCTAAAAGCGTTTGTATAAACATAGTGCAAAACTACACCAACACATAGGTGAAGCATGTTGAGTAGTTGCACGACACCAATGCAAGGAAATAGTGTATGAGAATATATTGAACACGGTTCAAGCTCTAGCAAAGATTTCATGAAATATTGCGGTTAAACTTCCACTTTTCAAAATTCGACCCATCGGCGTAATGATCCTACACCCAAAGCAGCACCATGCTGGAGGGAACTGGGCTTGATTCCCGATCTGGTATAGGCATATTTCACAAACTGATTGGATGAAAAATCCGAATTTGAGCAGTCTTTGTACCATATTTTTTCGATAACTCGTCCGCTGAATGTTTGTTTGTAAAAGACAAATCTTGGTTTGGCAGAAGCAATGAACGCAGCAGTAAATGCTTTCCGTTAAATCTTTTGTCCCTTACAAAACCGCTGAAGAGCTGGACGTCAAAAAAAAAGAACAAAAACACACCCAAACCGGTCGTCCGTGTTGGAAAACAACCGTTCTGATGCACGTGATTTGTTGATTTTTATTTTGACGCTAAGTGTCCCGATCGATTGGTGCAAAAAACCTTGGAAATCAATTTTGAAATGTCTGAGTTATTAACGTTCAAAATCTAACTTCGTGACGCTCCAACTTTTCGCATTCACATTTTAACTCAGATTTGAATCGTTTTTGACTCACTTTTGTCATTAGTGGAGTTACTGAAATTTGAGTAAATCTTTCTGATATTGACAAGTCGACAAACTAAAAACAACCACTCATAGCTAAATGTTTTTGATTTGTCGACTTGTCAAATCCAGTTTCATTGCTACTTCACTAATGACAAAAAGTGAGCCAAAAACAACTCAAAACTGAGTTAAAATGCACACGGCCAGCCATTTTAACCCAGTGTTGAAAACACCGACGTAGTCCAACGTCAAAAAGAAAAAAAAAACTTTCATAAGCAGCAAAATGGTCGAAGGATTGGCAAAGACTAAATCAATCTGAACATTGCATTAGGTCCTAAGTAACATTTGGAGACTCTCTTCGTCGACATTCTCCTTGCGTTCCTACAGCTATCAAAAAACATATTCAAGTATATTCAACACTCAGTACGGTAATAAAGGGCGATACGGTCAAAATTTGGTCAATATCAACTTGACGTATTTCTTTCAATTTTGCATTTAAAAACCTGAACACCTCATTTTGAAGGTGTGTGTGTGTAGAATGTTGCTCTATTTTGATTTTGGAATTCACTCTTCAGTTGTCAAAATCCCGTCCAAGCAAGAAGAGCAGCGTATCAAAATTTTGCTCGCGCATCGCGAAAATCCGAGCTACTCGCACGCAAAGTTGGCAAAATCGCTAAAAGTTGCCAAATCAACCGTTACAAATGTAATTAAAAAAGTGTAATTAAAGATCTATTACGACAAAAGCATCAAATGACTGGACAATGCGTACCATTGGTACTTCGCGTACCTGCAGGTATAAAATAGATCCTACTGCTAACTCTTGTCCAGTAACTCCTATCCCTACCTCAACGTGGTGCCGACTTGGGTATGAGTAACCATAGGAAAGATCGGGTAACCAACCCCGGTGGGACCTTGATCATATGCTGACAGGGAAGGGGGGGCTGCCCTCTTCAAAGGGTGCAGTCTACCTGAGCGTCTGTTCTCCATGTTAGGGGCGGCTCAAAACAGCGTCTGTTCTCCATGTTAAGAGCGACTGATCATCGTCCTTGTGCCAGCGTGGGACTCTAAACAGTGCTGTGCACGATGGTCCCCCGGCGAGACAGGATGTTGGGGAAGGCCCAACAAGCCGCCCTTAAAAAATCAATGTACAAATAATACAGAAGTTAATACGGACCGGAACAATCAGCAAAGACCTAGGCGACGAATAAAGGACTAAGATTGGAAACTCGGAACATGGAACTGCAAATCGCTCTGCTTCCCTGGCTGCGATAGGATAATCTATGACGAACTTCAACCACGTCATTTCGAAGTCGTAGCACTGCAGGAGGTTTCCTGGACAGACCAGAAGGTATGGAAAAGCGGGCATCGAGCGGCTACTTTCTACAAGAGCTGTGGTGCCACAAACGATTCGAAGAGCTGGGATAGACACGAGTGGCACGATCTTCGGGAAGTCTGTCAAACTATTTGGCTTCGCCGACGACGTTGATATCGTAGCTCGTAACTTTGAGACGATGGCGGAAACGTACATCAGACTTAAGGCTGAAGCTGGTAGGATTGGGCTTGTGATTAATGCGTTGAAAACTAAACACATAAAGGGAAGAGGCTCACGAGAAGACAATGTTAGCCTCCTAGCACGAGTTCAGATCGACGGTGATGAAATCGAGGTAGTAGACGAATTCGTGTATCTGGGCTCATTGGTGACCGCCAATAACGACACCAGCAGAGAGATACAAAGGCGCATTATGGCTGGTAATCGTGCCTACTTCGGACTCCGAAGGACGCTTAGATCGAACAAAGTTCGACGAACCACAAAGTTGATCATCTATAAGACATTAATTAGACCGGTAGTTCTCTACGGCCACGAAGCATGGACATTGCTAGTGGAGGACCAACGCGCCCTTGGAGTCTTTGAACGGGAGGTGCTGCGTACCATCTACGGTGGAGTGCAGATGGAAGACGGAACGTGGAGGAGGCGAATGAACCACGAATTGCACCAGTTGCTGGGAGAACCTCCCATCGTACACATCGCAAAAATCGGTCGACTACGATGGGCTGGGCATGTCGTAAGAATGTCGGACGACAGCCCTGTGCAAATGGTCCTCGAAAACGAACCGACATGTACAAGAAGAGGCGCGCAACGAGCAAGGTGGATCGATCAAGTAGACGTCGACCTTCGGACCCTCCGCAGACAGCGAGGCTGGCGAGTGACAGCCATGGACCGAATAGAATGGAGACAACTTCTGTGTACAGCAGAGGCCACGCCGGCCTTAGTCTGATTGGTAAGGTAAGGTATTAACGAAAGCGAAAGTCGACGTAGAGAATCTCTCAATGTTGCTTAACACCTGATGCATTGTTCAGCTTGAAATCCCGTTACTCTGAAAAGGCATCCAAACATCATGCCATATTTAAAGATTTTCCCTATCCCTCAGTATGTACTAAAGGGCGATTCATCATTGGGTAAATGCTCCAAAATCCATCCCTGACCACCTCAATTCTGCAACTGACTCATCCTTCAAAATTACTCTTGCTCAAAGAAAGGAATGATCTAGCATGCGATTGCCCCCCGGGGGCTGAGATATAAATTCCTAGAAGTGCATAGTTGAAGTGGCACGCAGCGGTTGTCCCCAGCTCAGTCGGTCGGTCGGGTCGGTTGCATTCCCAAGCACTAAAGTAGAGCAGCTAGAAAAGGCGGAAGAAATTCACATGCATCACCTTTGGCAGAATACTATCATCACACACTGTCACCATCACCATCACACCGTCACCCATCACTTCTTCTAGGACCACACCAACACCACAGTTTTGACAGAGGGAGCCAGCCAGCGGAAGCAAAACTTCCGGCACTCGAACGAAAGTTAGCAATAGCACCCTACGGAGTTGAGTTGACTTTTGCCGTCGTCGTGAGGAGCTCGTTTGATGTTGCTTTGTTTACCCAGGGTCGGACGGGATGAAGATGATCTCAATTCAGTAAAAGTCAAAGCCTCTGTGATCTTGAAAAATTGTACCTTCGTAGTCTACTATGTTTTTTTTTCTTCTCTATTTGCTCGTGTCACTTTGGTTGAATAAAATTTGCACTGTGTTAGCAAATAAGCTCATTATTTTTATAATTGAAACAATCCGCCCTGGAGCAAACATGCTTCCTTCACCTGGGACCAATGGGTTCCATCGACCCCAGAGTGCTTTATCCATTCAGGTGACGGTTTTCGCTGATGGTGTTTATTTATTTTTCCAATTCGACCACGCGATTAATTCAATTTGTTTTCTGTGCAAATAAATTCTCGTCTCCAAGCCCAGTGGCTAAATTTTCATCGTTCCCTTGTCCCGCCGGATGACCCCCTCGCACCCCACACGTGCTGGTCGACCGAAGCGAATTAATTTCAAGTGCTTGTTGATTTTACCGACTGCCATCATTATCGCTGGAGGAAGCATTACAGCGGTTTTCCGTTCCAACGGGGACGCAAGTGGACGGTTGGCGATGCGAGTGAGTGTTGCAACCATGGCAAATATTGTGTTGCATTCTGGTGAGGATGTAATATTTGGAATTTCGAAATGCGTCCAGCTGGATAGCTTCGGGCGAGCTTAAATTATTAAATTTCATTTGGTGTAAATCGGCTTACGATTCTTGGGAGCTTGTCTGGAGAACTATATGGGAAAGATAGTCTAGGCTTGCAAGAGCGTTTTTAGCAATAATTAAATATTCAACAAAGCGAAATGGCATCCTGGATGATAAATTTTTCAGACTGCACTTGGATGGCATTACAAACAACAAATCGCTCGTTGCTACAAGTGGAAGCCTGATATTTGTCTGTTGTGGTCATTGCCCACAACAATTCATTGCAGATGAAACGAATTCCCATCCCACGGCGCTGTTTATCGTCATCCCTGGCTGTGCTCCCGGGATTACCTGAAACACGCACCGGAATCAGCTCATTCGTGCATCCCAAAGCGCCGGGCCTCGCAGAACAAGGGTTTAACATTTGGTTGTATTCCCATCCGGATATGATCGGTTGGGTTTCACCACTTGGTTGGTGAGCAGCAACGGCAATGGAATCCGCATATCGGTTGGCAGATACATATCCCTAAGGACAATAGGAAAAGGCTGAACCGAAACAGGGTGTGAAAGCGATGTCTATCTAAAGTGTCAAATACCCAACGCTGGGGATACGAGAGATTGTGGGTTTCGGGTGTTAAATTTGCTACCTGAAATAAACAGCCAAAGCCGACACGAAACGGTGTAGTGTCCAACCAACTACGCGAACTGTGTGCAATTTATCAGCGAATGTTTATCCGTTGGTTTGTCTCATTAGGATATTTTGGGCTCACAATAACGAACGATGATCACATGTTGTATTGTTGAATTTTGATGCTAACTCTGCCGACTTGAAACAGGTGACAACTTCCGGTGCGATGTTCCGGTTTCCAAGGATGGATAGGGTAGAACTGAGATTTGCGATTTATTTGAGATGAGAACTTACTTTGGTGCCATGCAAAATAAATTGGTTTGGGACACAGATCTGGAAGGATGATGTGCTATGAATACTAAAGTCAATGAAAATTAACGAAATGCAACTCTATATCAGCATTGACTTATTGGAACCAATTCGAAAAGGAACCATAGAACATGTAAAGTAATGCGCTTGAGCAAGTTCTAAAAATGAAGTTTAGTAAAACCGAGAGATTGCCATTTTGATAGAAAAGGAAGAAGTTCAGGTGTTTGCATACTACACGGAGAAACCCAACTATACAAAATTAAGTGTGACAGTACTCAAAACTAAGAACTCTGATCGGACTACTATTTTGGATATAATTTTGTTCTCACTGGTAGGTTATTTTAACTCAACCCTGAAGTATGTACACCCAAACTACAAATGCAAGATTGTAATGCAATTTCGCATGATTTGGTATCATTTCTCGTAATGGATCGCAACTTGGAGAAAAAATGCAACATTGGTCGTGTGCAAAAAAGCAACACATCAATTCGATTAGAAAAATTCAATGTGTGCGTGAGGTTGTACAGTTGATTAGTAGTAGTAAATTCAATGGCTCACAAAAAAAAAGATTACAATCCGCTACTGAGAATCGAACCGCGACCGTCAGCATGACGGCTCTTCACTGTAACCATTCAGTCACCACAACAAGTTGAGGTGAACAGAATAAAAACCCAATAGGTGCTTCGGTTGTCGAGGCACTCAACGTTACAACAATGAAGCAAATGTGGGTCGCACACACTTACATGGATTCGTTTATTTCATAAACCACATGGTGACTTGATGAGAGAGCGATAGGAGGGTGATGACGAGTGCAAATAAAAATAGAACACTTGACAGCGGAATAGCAACAGTGGCATATGGCGTAGCGACGTTCTGTGCCATTGTCTCACCCATATTGAGAAGTTGTGGGCGGTTGAACAAAAACCCAACGGTTGCTGCGACTGTCGAGACACTAGGCACACAGCGATAACCGCTTGCACACACTTGCACGGCTTTGTTTATACCATAAAAAGTTTTGTGGATCATGATGGGCAAAATTGCCTTTTCAGAATCATGCCGATTTCTCAAGATATAATTGCAAAAACTGCAATTGCATTTTTTGCTACAATTTCAACTTTTGGATGTATGAATGATGTATGATGGATGATATGTACTACCATCCATTGTAGCACGGAAACTAAGCCCGACAGCAATGGGCTCTCCTCGCTGTTAGACTTGATCAAGCTTTAATAGAAACTGATAATCCTAATCATGCCATTGTATGAAGGGCCAAAAAGGGGTTGGGTAGATCGACAGGCAACATCCACATGGATATAAAGAATCTCCTTCAAACAACAAGATTGAACAATTGGTCAAAAGAGCAAACCAGCCATAATGAGGATGCCCCAATGAGCGTGGAAAAGAGCCCGCTCTCTATTTACAAACTGTTAGCAATGGGGAGTCGGCATTCCCACTTTCCCCATCTAGACTGCTTCAATCGGGCCCTTATGGTCCCTCCCATTGCCATGAAATATTTATACAATAGTGTACACATTTATGTAAATGAAAACTACTACAATCATTATCTATTATTTATGATCTTCATTCGGTTGATCCTGAAATGCAAGAAATGTTGTAAATTGTTTATGTAAAGAGTTCTTGGGTCCACGCTTATGCACGTTTTCGTTTGTTTTCAGCGATAGCAGCAATTCATCAAAATCTTGATTTGAGGTCCAGAAAATGTTTGCTAGTTCTAATGAAAGTTTACAACACGAACATTTATACATTTTAATTTACTGTTTCCATGGTCACTAATTGCTGCTTGATGTTGATTTTTTAACAGCAATCCACTTTAATTTTTGCTGACCCAATAGTTAATGCTCCTGAGTTAGGAGTTGCTCTTGAAACAGCGAAGATTCGGTTGAAAGGAAATTAAAGACATATGGACATAAAAACAACAATAAATAATGTTTAAATAATCTATGAAGCAAAGTCTATAAAACAATATCATCAAATATAATGATATTGTGAGTTATGATACAGTAATGCACGAGATCAGATCAGCTCAGATTTAGTAAAATGGCCATTCGCAAATCGGAAATGAAAAATACATTCAATAATAAGTGCAAAAGCCTACCACCGATTGTGTTGCAACTTTTGTTCAGCTAGTTTAACAAGGCACAAGTAAATTAAACTATCAAGTAATGTATCAAAAAGTATATAAATTTGATGATGTTAAAGATGAATGATAATGGTAATGAATAAACAATGTCATATGAGATTATATATAAAGTGAAGAGATATTATAAAATGAACTGAACATAACATTTGTGCCGACTGCTGTTTTATTACAAATGTAGCCAAACTTGCTCATCCATTATGAACCAGAAAACATAAACAATGTATGACAGCCATGAGAAAAAAAAATGAATTTAGAATGTTAAAAATTGTACAATGATGACCTGAAAGATATGAGAATGGAAAATTATGATATGATTTACAGGAGGTGCGCCAACCAGCGTCTCCATGTTTCAGCTGGCAGTCTTTTGTGATCATAAGACTCGTGGAGGCGTGAGGTAGAAACTTGTGAGGACCAGAGGTCGGTCGCACCCTCCTTAGAAGTTGTCAACTCACCATTTGAAGCCCTTTTAACTCAACCCTGAAGTATGATGGAAAATGTCAATTTTACCCACAGCAAGGTATTCTAAAAGAAGTAAGTTTTCAATGTACGCGAGAGGATAGTTTCCCGATACTATCAAATCGGAGTGTTGGACTGCCACTTTCGCATTCAATCGATAACGGTGGAAAGGAATTTGGTTTTTGCGAACTATTTCTAGTGACCATGAGCATGATTGACAGCCCGAGGTTGCTACTTGGTTATTGCCAGATCAGCTGTCATTACACAAAGAACCAACAGATGATGCTTGGGACTAGCATACATCCTCAATGTGTAAAAACTGGTGATCCCAAGCTAAGGCAATACCGACGCCCGAATGCAGGTCAAGTTGGGGTAGGAATATGCTGACGTGATACTCGCTTTGTTGGAAGCCGAGAACACCTCTGCACTTCCACGAGAAGTCACTGGGATGATGGATAAAATTGTTGGGTTTGCAGTGAGATCCGTTTTGGTAAACGGTGTGCTGAATTTAGCTGTCGTCGGCAGCGAATAAGATATTTAACTATGTTTCCGGTTTATTCTCTGCACCGATATAAAAAGTTATTCAAATTTGTCTGCGTTATCAAACGCAACAGTAAAGGGAATGCTAGATTGTGCCAGAATATAATGGGATATTTCATGTACAATAATGAGCCAGATAATGCACTAGAATCACAAGCCTGTTGTATGAAAAGATTGACCAATGTATGATGTATGGCATGTGAAAGAGTTGCTAAACAATTTCGTTGTTATACAGCCTACTTTAAGCTTGGATTTAAACGAGGGGATATTTTACACACTTGTTAAAATTAATTATTTTTTCTGTGTGAACAGAGATACGCATCAAATATTGACGCCCAATTAAACCAACAGTATGGATGCTGTTGGGGGCACTCACAAGTGTGGGTGGTTTATGTCTATGGAATACAAGAACACATTAAATCATCGAGTTTGAGGACCGATTTAAACCAACAGTAAGGATGCTCTTGGGACCATTAACAAGTGTGGGTGGTTTATTGAAATGAAATACAAGAACAAGTTGAAACATCACATTTGAGAACTGATATCTCGATCGCTCTGGAAAAGCTGAAAGATAAAGAATATCAGTCCAATCAACAATTCAAACCTCAATATTTGATTGCTTTGGTGACTCAACATACTACTCTACAGGACATGCTCCGGAACAGCCCCGTACGCTACTCTGGTCACACCCAAAAGATAGCAACTTGAGTGGCAAAAGAGCAATGCCTGGTGACTTTGTGAAACAAATGGAATATTCAATCACAACACCCCCAACAGACACATCCAAATAGAATCCTGTACTACTTACAAAGGGAATGGAATTTTTTAATTATGGAATATTAGTTGAAGTTCAGAAACACAACTTTAACCAAAATATTATGCTGAAATGCTGAACAAAAAATTAGCATAACATAGCAGTTAGTCCAACACATACTTAAAAGACATGCAGAGAACTACGACCCCTCACACGTTTTACAGGAAATGGAGTGTCAATTGGTAGAGGGAGACCCAGGGTAGAATGCACCCTCCCCCCCCCCCAGCACACACACACACCAGGAAGTTCTCTTTTTTAACACCTCGAACTTACCGCCTTCACAACTCGCCCGCTGCCCGTTCTCAACTAAGCATTCCCAATTCCCCCTCAGCTACCAATTGAGGGCCCCCGATGCCAGGTACCATCCTTGCCTAAGCATGACCGTGTGGGATGCACAATCACACCCCATGCCCAGGGAGTCGAGACACCCTTCTCAACGAAAAACTCCTAGACCAGACCGGGAATAGAATCCAGTCATCTCCAGCAAGGTACCAAAAGCATAAATCCAAAAGGACGACGCGTAAAATCGAAGCGCTCCGTCGTTGTTATATGAGAACGGCGACGACTGACAGAGACCCACAAATGAGGGAAGCAATGACGTAATTCTATCTTCCAAACTTTCACATCATCCAATGGGGGTATATCTTCTCCTGTCTTGCCACCACTCTTTTGCTCTACAGACGGTATTTTCTTCAAGACCGGGGTCCCCTTCTAGTAATTGCAAGTCTTTGATAGCCAGATCTACGGTTACTTGTTTCACCAGAGGACTTAATCTTTTCCACTAATACTGCAGCTATTGGTGAGGTCCGAAAAACTACGCTGCAAATTCTATAGACCTCATTGTGTTGAGACATATGCCTCTGCTCCATAGCTTGGAACCATAAAGCATGCAAGGCATGATCGTTACTTCAAGGAAGTGGTCAACTTAACGTTGACGTTTCACTTAACTGACTAAGCGTGCTTTACTTGCTCGTCGATACTAACTTTTGGTATCCTCGGCCTTTGGGTATGACCAGAGTAGACGTGCATGATCTCAAGAGAAATCATAAATCCAACCCATTCGCCCAGTCAGCCACAAAATCCACGACTTTTTGCATGCGTTGCCTAACTGTCAGCGCTTTTACCAAACACGACACTGGTCTAGGATCGGGACCTAACAGGATAAAATCATAACTCTGACGATATTGAATTATGTTCAAAAAATATTCTTTGCTTAGTCGAGAGAATCAAGGAAGATTAACTAAATTATCCAGCTATTAGCAACATTTACCACAGCATTGTGTTTGGTAAAGCTGGTTAAAGCTTATCTACGATATTTTGACATATTTTTAAGTTTCTAACATAATTAACAAGACTTTTCGGCTGAAAAATTGTTATTATTTAGCCTGAATCCAATTTCTCAATGCACCTCTGAGATACTCCTTGGGCATATAATTCATTCGATTTACTATCCAAATATGGGATAAAATTGTGGGTTTTGAAAAAAAAACTCACAAAATTACGTATTGTTTCCGAATTTCATAATAAACTAGCTGAACCCGGTTCGTGCGCTGCTACGCTTGCAACTAAATGAAGGAAAATTTAATGTAACTGGCACATTTATGGTTTTTTTTCGGAATGAGTTTTTTTTTTGCATAAGCAGGGGTTCAAACTTCTATCAAAACATGCTTCTTACCCGAGAAATATACGTTTTGTGTTTAAGTATCCTGGATATTTCTCATTTTTGGTAGAAATTTGTGTTTCATTTGTATGGGAGCCCTCCCTTCCAGAGGGGGTGGTTTCTCAAACTACCATACAATGATTGCCTTCAAAACCCCCCACATGCCAAATTTAGTTCCATTAACCTGATAAGTTCTCGAGTTATTCAGAAATTTGTGTTACATTTGTATGGTAAACCCACCCCCCCGCCCCTTCCAGCTGGCGGTGGAGTATCAAACTTCCATAGAAACATTTATTTCCTCCAAAAACCTCCACATGCCAAATTGGGTTCCATATGCTTGATTAGTTCGATTTATGCACAAATTTGTGTTTCATTTGCATGAGAGCCTCCCTCTTACAGAGGGCGGTGGGGTCTCGATTTACCTTAGAAACATTTCTTGTCTTCAAAAACCTCTACCTGCCAAATTTGGCTCCATTTACTTGATTAGCTCTCGAGTTATGCAGAAACTTGTATTTCATTTGTATGGGAGCTCGAACTACCGTAGAAACATTTATTGCCTTTAAAATCCCCGCAAGCCAAATTTGGTTCCATTTGATTTATTCGATCTAGAGTTATGAAGAAATTTCAGTTTCATTTGTATGACAGCACCCCTTCTAGGAGAGGGGAGGGGTCTCAAACTACCATAGAAGCATTTTTCGCCACCAGAAAACCCCACATGCCAAATTTGGTTCCATTTACTTGATTAGTTCTCGAGTTATGCAGAAAAATGGGTTTCATTTGTATGGGAGCCCCCCCTTTCAGAGAAGGGAGGGTTTTCTTACTATCTTAAAAATATTTCCCGGCCTCAAAAACCCCTGCATACAAATTTTCATGCCAAACGGTCCTTCCGCTCGCGAGTTAAATCGTGACAAAGGAAACCCCAACTCATTTTTATTTATATAGATTAATGTTCCCAAATAATAAAAAAACATAGTTTTTGTATGATTTTTTTTAAAGTTTATTAATATCTACCGATGAAAAATAGGAAAATGCGTTTTAAAACCAGTTCGCAAGAATTATTTTACCAAAACTTGGATTACAGCACAACTTTAGTAAACCATATATGAGTAAAATGAAGACTAGCAGCTTTCATGCCCTCGGCAATTGTTCGTGAAATTTAACACTCTAGAACTTTGCCGAAGACACTAGTGGTCTAGGATGCATAACAAAAACTACAAGGTACAGCATCATTGGGTTTTTCAAAATGATGACGTAGGACTACGCTACTAAATGTCAACAATTTTGATTCTGCAATACAATATTCTTTTAATAATATAGTTTTATTATAATCCCATTCGTATTATATAACCGATCTTAGGTCTTTTTCCGTTTATTTAAAATGAAATCATAAATATTTTCAGTCAGATCTCCGTAAGCCGTGCTTTGAAACTTACGTGTTTAATTTTTGCTGCGCCGCTTTCGCCAACAACAAAAATAATCCAACAATAATTCTAAATTCAGCTTAAGCAAACATGGCAGTTATAAAGTATCCTCGTGATTTGTGTAAGACGTAGTGAATGTAATCGATTCTCTTCCAATATTCATTTTGCAAAGATAGACTGCGACGTAATCTCTGCGGCAATAATTGGCATTACTATGATAATCTCATTAGACGACGAATGGCATACCAAGATCATTTGCCGAAAATGGCTACTCTCTAGAGCTTATTTTGGCAAAGCGCCTAAGCAAAATTTTAACTAAGCAAGATTTGGAATCCTAGAGGGTTTAAGCTGTTTAGTGGATTACAATGCCGAAGAGTAGAAGGCTATCGCACAAATAAACAAAACTCAACCGTACCAATCGAAAGCAGAAAGAGAACTGACTGTTAATGAGTTATGATAAAAATTCCTATAAGGCGCAGTCGAGGGACATGCACCCTATCTATGGTGTCGAGTGAACTCTAACATAGAGCTCAGTTTGCTGCCGTGTAGCTTTCCTCTCTTGTATTCATTTGAGTGAACTTCGAAATGCTGTCAGTTCTAATGGATCTTCTCGGTAAAGGGAAGCCATTTTTCTTCAGTCGGCGGCGGGTGCGATGGCTTCAAGTCATGTGTCGGCTCACGCGGTTGTGCAAAATTAAAAATTGCTTGAAAGTGGTGAAATAAAAATGATTTCTAGGGTTTTTTTTTCATTAGGGCGAATCTACAATTGAGAGATTCTCTCCGGGCTCGCTCTCTTTCATTCATTACAGCGCCATTATTAAACTTTCGAGGGATTCTTTAGTTCAGATCGAAACACAACAGTGCTGGCTAGCATACTCTACAAATAGTAGAACAAAAAACGTAAAGGTGATTGGTTTATGAATGAAAGAGAGCGAGCCCAGAGAGAATCTCTCAATTGTAGATTCGCCCTAATGAAAAAAAACCCTAGATTTGTCAGTGAAGTACGTCTAAACAATTTTTTCGTTTAGTATTCGATAAAATTTACTTACTAGTGTGTCCGTTGATCAGCGACTTTATATCGTCGGGTTGAATATTGTGGTGAATCCTGTAGAGCGTGATCTCAAATTACAGGCGGTGAAAATATCATCTAGAGAAAATGAAAATCCTACTTAAAAAGAAAAATACATCGAACAGTTATTTGTGCGGCTAGTTATGCTGACAGTGGTGAAATTTATAACAGGAAAAAACATTCAGGGAAGCCATTTTTTTTTTCAATGATAGTGCGTGAAAAAAAAGCAGCAGCGAAAATAACGGAGATGGCAAGCGTTCCCGGTGAGCATCGCGTATTCGGATAACGGTATTCGGTTCGGTTTATTCGTGTGATGTTTCGTGAATGCATTAAATTGAGTTCCTGTCGAGTGATCATTTTTTGTAGGTGTTTCAGTTGGATCATTTTCGGTAGTGATTCCGAATAAAACTTATTTTAATGGTCGTGTATTTGTGGGGTGTCGGTATTCATGTTGTTACACTGAAATTCTAAAGTACACTACATCGGATACGAGCAACCATTTTCTACAAGGAGGTAAGTTCTATCGTAAATTAAATTAAAATAATCTCCCATATCGCTACCCATCGAATCTATTAGATTGACTATGAATCCAGCGATTTTATTGTAATTGTTATACATTAATTATCTCGTTATCAATTAACCTTTATCGATTCATTCATCGCTTGAGTGTACTAAGAACTAATAATTCGACATGGAGTTTTCATAAGGGCCAATGTCGCAAACGTAAACAATGGCTTCTTTTGCGAATTTCTTGAAAATGCTAACTCGCTCAAGTAAACTACCACTTCTATTATAAAGAGGAACTCCTGTTCTGTACAACCATCGTCATAATTCACTATGATTAAGTTAGCATTCTCAAGAAATTTGCAGAAAAAGTCATTGTTTACGTTTGCGACATTGGCCCTTATGAAAACTTTTTGTCGAATTGAACATTTAAAGTGGTCCAAACGAGTCCACCTGGAAATCGATAAGGCGATACTGGCAAAGTGTCAGTAAAATTAACAAATTAAAAATTGAGCGAGTTTGAGTCTTAGCCTGTCTAAAGTTGAAAAAATACGTCGAAAATGAATAATCGACCAAGACTCCAACTTGTCAGTTTTGAATAAAAGGGGGGTCTTGATGTTGTTGGCTTCTATGATTTAGAAGCTGTTAAGAATTTAAAATGAAGCAGTGTTGCTGGAGGACAGATAAGTCGGACTTGATTATCGAATTACATAATATTTTAATTCCTTAATAACCATTAACATGCTCGGTCACGTATAGATTCTACTGTTGTAATACATTATAGTTTCTATTTTATTATTTTATTGTATACCTCCCATGTGACTAGCGAGTAGGACCCATTTTATTTATACATGGGTGCCTACCATGGTCATTTTTATTGTCTTAAAATCTAGAAATTACTACCTTATCGATAAGTAGTTTATTGTTATGGTCGTGTGTTTGTATGATTGACTTGAAAATTCAATCTATTCATACTAAATGTGTTTGTGGCTGCATGTATGTTGTTTGAATAGAGGCTGAAAAGCTCAATAATAAAGATATCTAATCTAATCTAACCACTACAAAATATACTAAATATCCATGACATATATAACAAGGAAAAGGAAGGACCACCAGGACACCCAAGTTAAATGATTTGGATAGGGAGCATGGAGCTGCCTCCTCCCTATTGTTAACTTTTCGCGAAACAAGGCATACGACTGCTATGGAAACTTACTTTGCCAAAATAGATGGTAGTATTACTTCATCATCATCACCATCTTAAAAATCTAAAAGTTTCGTTCTAATCTAATCTAATCTCACACTAACGCAGCCAGTTCTTGAAAGCATCCTGGAAAATGATGGTTTCTTGAAAACATAATTTTTCTTGTCATCGGTCAGGTCAACTGCGTGATATGTGCCACAGAGAGGATTCCAAGAAATAGAGCGATTCCAGAAAGATCTAAAATCGCTCTACTACTTTGAATAAAGGGAAGGAAGAAAGCGTGGACCTCCCGTACCAAACTCTTCCATGTAGAGTTAAACAGTTGGGAGCATAGATGCTAGAAAGATTAGTTTATGCTCCTTTTGCCTGTGGGTGAGCTTTTGGCATTTGAACCAAAAGCCTGGCAATCATTGCCAAGGTTATAGCGCCTTATCTCGCTCATAGAGAAGTACTGGGCACTAGTTAAGCGGAAACTCTTCGAAACTAAGAAGAAAGTAAATAGTATCGACGATTTCAAGAGAAGATGGAGAATCGCCACGACGGGCGGATCTGAGGATAACGTACGGAACCTAAGGGCGGGTTTACCACAAAAAGTTATATATCATGTAACGGGTGGCAACTAAAATTTTGGAATTTTTTCGAGGCCTCTATGCTCAACAACAAACGAGCTCAGAGAGAAATAAGAGTGTGTATGCGTTAGCTCTTTCTCTCCTCTTTCTGCTAGTATTTTCTGTTTTGTTTATGCTTGCTCAGTTTTGTTAAAAATGCCGTCGAAACAAGAAGTATTTCGCGAGCGCGTTGTACAGTTCTACGAACTGCACAGAAATCTCGGCAAAACGTATACGGTACAACATTTTAAAAGCGAAAATGTTGCGACTTCGACTGTTTACCATATCCTAAGATCCCCAACAACTGCTCGCAAGCAAGGTAGTGGAAGACCAGCCAAAATTATGGACGCAAAAGGACTTCGTTCTCTTTCTCGTGCCTTCAACAACAAGGATTCACTGAGCCAACGGGATGCCGCAAAAAAGTTCAACTGTTCTCACCAGTACATCTGAAAAACATTGAAAAGAGTCGGAATAAAGTGCCGAAAGAAGACACGAGCCACGGAATATACTGATGCATAGATTTCAACGCTGAAATCCCAATGCCGTTGGTTGAATTAAAATTATTCCGGAAAAAGTTTTGTTTTGGACGACGAAAGCTACTTCCCTCTTTCGAAGACGCAGATTCCCGGAAACGATCGATACTATTCAACGGATAGTTCTACTACACCTCCGAACATAAAATATAAGTTTAAACATAAGTTTGAACAGAAAGTGATGCTGTACATTGCCATTTCCGAGAAAGGTATTTCTAAGCCATGGTTCAAGCCCTCTGGTTTGGCAATCAATCAAGATGTGTACCAGAACGAATGTTTGAAGAAAATTTTGATCCCGTTTCTACAAAAACATCATGCTGATGGACAATACGTGTTTTGGCCGGATAAAGCGTCATCGCATTACGCCATAAAAACACAATCGTTCCTGAATACCCATTCGATCTCATTTGTACCCAAAAACCACAACCCGACAAATCTGCCTCAGTGTCGCCCAATCGAAGATTTCTAAGGGGTTTTGAGTTCCTTGGTGTACAAAAATAACTGGAGAGCCACGAATTGCAAACAGTTGATTGGTAGAATCAAGAGATGCATTCGCAAAGTTGACATGGAGGCCGTACAACGCTCCTGTTCCGACATCAAACGGAAGCTTCGCCGAACATCCGATTACGGACCGTTTTCAAATGTTCACTATTTTTTTTCAACAATGGACAATGTATCTTTTATTTGAATAAATCAGATCTTCTTCAACTATGTTTGTCTTTTTTTGACAGCTTGAGAAAGAAATTCCAAAATTTTAGTTGCCACCCGTTATTACTCGAACTTGAGAATTTTACAGAAATAAGGATTAACATCTTAATCAACTGTTCCTAATGTAGATGTAGCTTATTATTGTGAAATAAACAATCAGTTTTGTTGAATTGTGTGTAAATTTGTATTGTTGCTATTATTTTGGAGTCCGAAATATAACGTGGACAGGCTTTACTTAAAGTTAATATTATTTAACAAATTTTGTTTTAAGATTAATGTAAGTATTCATGGACGACAAATAAATAACTAATAAAACCATTTTTATCACAACTCACTGATTGAAAGCAAGTACATATCTTCAATAGACTAAAAGCAAATCAAATAAGCTACCGCAATATCACTCAACCGGGAATCCATCATCCCCAATCAATTTAGCCTAATCCTAATACTTCGCATGTAATACAGAATTGCTTGTCAGCTATTTATTATGCCTTCCGTGGAAACCTGTTGATCGCACACGGATATTATTGGCTGCATTCCAATCCATTCAATTTACTCTCAAATTAACATCAGGAGCTTCTCTCATGTAAATCCAATCCATCATTGCGTGTGATTCCCTGTTAATTATCCTCTTCCTCCAGAATGTACATATTGCATCCATATTTTAGTGCCAGCTGAAGCATAAATACCTGCCTATTGCAATGAAGTAATTCCAGCTGCCCTATTTACTATGTAATAAATCAACCAAATCCCAATAACAAGCCATCTGTCACTGCTAAGCATTCATCGATCGATTTCGCGTGGCTCACCTTGCCACAATCACCGGCGCCATCGTCGTCGTTTCAAATTGGTGTAACCAAGCAGTTCAAAAGGGTGAGAAAATCCTCGCTGAACCTGACAGCTACCGCAAGACCGGAGTCGTACATGACGGTTGGACGGTTGGCTGGTTCCGCACCGACCAACATCAACATACACAGCAAACTGCTACAACAATATGTCGGTCCATGATTTCAAACAAACCGCACACGGACCGGCAACCGAGGATGGACTGATTTTAATGAAAGAGGCTTTCGTTACGAACGTCCTGACCTGACCACCAACGGCCGCCGCATCGATACAACCCTAGGAATTCAACTACGCCGCCACCACCACAAGCTGGTCGATGGAAATGTGTAACCGCAACTTACCTAGCAGCCATCCACCGAACGGAACGAGTCAAGTTGGTGCGTTGGAGTGTTTGAAATGTTCTTGTTTTGTTTAAGGGTTTGTTGAAACTGGTCTTTCGATTGCTTCGATTGGTTTGAAAGGATGCAGCGGTGAATTGGTACATATTGGTTTAAATCGCTGCTCTCAAAGGCGAATGGGGAGAATTTAATCGACATGGCAGGCCATGATCAAGTGGCCCAGACAACTGTTGCGTTTGGCAACTACTAGATTGAATTTTATTTGGACCATTTCAAACAAACGGAATTGAAAAAAAAAGTTTTGGATTTCCTTATTAGATTCGTTCATTAGAATCGCTGAGCGATCATTTGCATCTCCACAAACTATCACATTGAAAAAAAAGCCAAGTCATTCAGCCAAGTTCGGGAAATAATGAACCTATCATGATTGCAAATTTTCAGCAACAGCAGCTGATTTTTAATTAAAACTTTTCGTTCTCCCACTTTTAGCTCAAGCGAGTTCCCAAAAGGAGACTCAAGTTTGCCTAGAAATGTTCAAGCTTCTTTTCCTTCTTTATTTTCTCCGCTTCCGCTATCCGACTGGCATACATGTCGTCATTCCCGCACGTTCTGTTAAGAGATTTTTTTCCCTCCTGGTCCTATTAAAATTAATACAGTTGAGATTTTCAACCGGAGGACCCGAGAAGGAACTTTCCGTGCAACAAGCTTGTCGAAATTTTTCAATTTCCTTCCTCCATCACCGGCCTCGATTTCATGTCTTCCGAAATAAAATAAAAAAAGAAACAACTTGAGAACTAAAAACCTAGCAAACTTTTAAATGTCGGCATCGAAATGAGACGCCTTCGACAAAAGAACTAGCGAGATTTTTAAGAATGGGAAACCAAAAAAAAACTACTTCTGCTTCCTCACAATGGTAAAGAAGTGTGCGAAAAAAAAGAAGGATCCGAGGCGCTGACGTGAAAGTTGCGCTTTTATTGCGACAGAGAATGAGAAAATTGAAAGATCTACGAAAGCCGAAAAGTTTTCCGTCACTTTTCATTGTGCAAATGGAGTCCTGAGATTGTCAAGCCGAAGCGACGAATGATGAAGGTACTTTGGCTATTTTTTTTGTCAGCTCATGATGTCATGATGGTCACTCAAATTCACACGGGCGTGAGTGATACTTGATGAGGGAGTTGGTTGAAAAAACGTGATTCTCACGAGAGTAGACGTTTAGAATGATGGGCCAGCCGAGTTGTCAAGGAACTTTTGTTCCGCATTTCGTGATAAATTGCTCACAAATTTCTTAGCTTTGCTGCTGTTGTTTCTTCCATGGTAAGTGGCAACACACAAAAAAAAATGGTTTTATGAAGGTTCTGAAGACCATAATACAGACCATAATAATTTGTTGCATTCTTTAAAACCTGAATATAGACCGTCACAGAAAAAAAGGGCATACCTTCGGTTCGATGAAAATCATGTCTATTTTTATTTATGTTAACTTTTATTCTTACATATGCTTTCTCAACATTATTTATCAACAGTTTATTTAAGGTTTTTAAGTTCTCAGACTTTTCCTCTAACGATCTTCATAAGGTTCTGCACAGGTTGATTAGCAACGTTTGTAGACGCTCTTGTCCAATCTCTTTTGAACTTTTCCAATGTATTCGCACATGTTAACGAAGATGCCGCTTGACTAGAGCCCAAGATCGTCCAACGGGGTAAATTTCAGGACAATTTGGAGAAAACATGGATTCAGGTACAATTATCACGTTTACGGATTTGTACCAAGTTCAGGTCAGAATATTACAGAACTGTCACGTTGACGAATCAGCGGGAAACAATATTTTTTGAACCATTGATTGATTGACGTAAATATCTGCATTCATTGCTCCACTTCGTACATTTACAGTAAGAGATGAATGCCTGGCAGACCATTGCCTTTTTGCCAAATTTTTCTGGGAAAACTGAGGTTTCTGCCTTGTAAGGGCCTGTCCATAAACCACGTAAACTAATTTTTGAAATTCTCAGTTTAGAGTAAACTGGGGTGAAATGTACTATTTTTCAACCACAACACAGCACGAAACTAGTAACATTCAATTTTAAAGACCTTTTCACGTAAGTTACGCTACTTTTCAGGCAAAAAATACAACGGCAATTGTAGTTCTAGAATCAAAAATTCAATAACGCATATTTAGGGTGAAATGGGGGCAAAACAAACTATTTTTTGACATCAGCATAGCATGAAACGAGCCACATCCGATTCCTTCGAGATTTCCACGTAAGATACGCCCATTTTCAAGTAAGATATGCAGCGGAAATTGGAGTTACACAGATAAAACCTGTAAAATACACTGATGTATGGTGAAATAGGGCGAAATGATAGGATGAAAGTAGCGCCAATTGATTTATTGGCATTTTTTTTAGTATAGAAAAACATCAGTTCATTTATAAATATCAGCGGCTTTTAAGGGGTAAGGCCACTGTAAATTTTTTGAAAAATCGATTTTTTTTTTATTGGCTTAAAAAATAGTTTAAACCCTCTAGAATAAGAAAAAAAAGGTCCTGTGCGAAAAAAAATTCGTTGTCCTTAGGAAATGAAGGGGGAAATGCAAATAAAAAAAAAAAAAAACTTTAAACGCGTTTTTCTCGAAACATCGTTTTTCAAAATGGCACGCAGCATAACTCGAACAATTTTCATTTTTTTTACTTGAAATTTTAACCAGATGTGAACATTTACATTATCTTGAGAATGTCGATCGGAATTTTCAAGAACTTTATTTATTGATTTTTTATTAACAAAAAACTTGCCGTTTTTTTCGTCAAAAATCAATTTTTTTTTTCAAACGCACGCCAAATCCACAAAAATTGATATTTTTTAAAATCCGATCGACATTCTCTAGCTACAGCCCTCTAGATTAATGGTTTTTTTTTTTGTTCTAGACTCAAAAGTGCACCAGTGGTGCTGCGTGCCGCGGAGCCCTGGAAGCAAAACATGTCCCGGGAAGATAGCTGTGGAACCGCCATTTAGTTTTTTTTTACTGTTAAAAAATTTGATAATAAAGGTTAATGTACGCCCGATAACACCATTAAAAGTTTTTTTTCAAATACCTTCAATTTCGGGAGCAAAAAATTGGTGAAAAAACCTTTTTTTTTTGGGCCGTTACAGTGGCCTTACCGCTTAAATAAGTCCGATTACAGCCTCTAATATGCCCACTGTGCAACGATTTCCAGTTTATCCAACTTTCTTTGTGATAAAGGGTGTTCCGATCAAAATTTGGTCCAACAGTAATGTGTGTGAGTCGATCAAAATTTTTATGAATGAGTCAAATTCTTTTTCCTTTTTCAAGTTCAGTTAATACAGAATACAGGAGAAATATTCAGATAAGCTTCCTCTTTACCGAATGCAAATTGCTGGGTCTTTCGTTTAACATCTGCCATGAGATTTTTAACACTTTATTCGTTTGCCTTGAACTGTTTCTCGTTCACAACAGTTTGTTTTTAGACTTCTTAAGGTTCCGCTTGGTGATGGCCCAAAATTGTTCGATTGGGTGGAGCTCTAGCGTGTTGGGAGGGTTCTTGGCCTTGGGCACCACTTGAACGTTAATGGCAGCATACCACTTCATGGCCTTTTTGTTCCGTAATGGCAAGATGCCAAATCCGGCCAAAATAGAACGGAACAATTGTGTCGCTTCAGGAAAGGCAGTAGACTGTTTGGTAGGCACTCGCTCAGATAAATTTCCTCGTTGACGGTTCCGGTCGCAATCTAAACGTAGCTCTTCAAGCCACAAGTACTGATGGCTTGCCACACCAGATTTTTCTTCGCGAACTTTGACAGTTTAATGTGCTTGAAAATATCTGCCACCTTTCCCCGTCCTGTTGCCGTATAAAGTTCCAGTCCAGGAAGCTGTTTAAAGTCTGCCTTGACGTAAGTTTCATCGCCTTGTACCACGCAATCAAACTTCGTCAGCATCGTACAACTTTCGCGATTGTGCTTTGGCCGACGTGTTTTGTTTATCGTCGTGATTTGGACTCACCACTTTCTTGTAAGACGACAGTCCAGCTTCTTTGCGACATCTCGGACGGAGAGGTTGGGGTTCCGCTCGAAACAGGGGGCAACTCTTTTTATCGGCGCTGTGACTTCCGGCTTTTGATTTCCCCCCAATCCAGCTTTCCTGGCTGTCGACAAACGTTCACCGAACGCTTTGAACACGTTGGTAACATGATTTAGCCACATTCAACAATTTCGCCAACTTGGAGGAAATGCATCAAGTTTTAGTCGACCAAATTTTGATCGAAACACCCTTTAATCCTGGAATAGCGCTTAACTTGTGCACCATGGCACGGCACTTTTCAACTAAAATCTTTCCCGTCTCTCGAAAGGCGCGTGGAACTTTGCTGTAAGTTGTGTTCGGTTTGACGTTTGGGTGTAAACAATGAGATAGAGTCGACAGACTACCCGAATAAAAATGATGATCAAATGACAGCGTTAGAAAATTATGCCCTTATTTTCTCGGACTGGCTATAAAATATAAATATTTCTTGAAAAGGTGTACCAGAAGCTGTTCAGGCGGCAATTGGCTGCATATTTAATTGATAGCAATAGAATGAGATAAAACTAAAAATAATCTATGATGACGACTGTTTATGTTATTTCCCAAGCAACTTTGTCAGGGTTATAAGATTTCTGTAATCTACTATTATGACTTACGGAGTGCTCTAAAAGCTCTGTAAAACTTACAATGTTACTGAAGTATGGCTCTGAATGTCATATGATACAGTATTATCTCCCAGATATCGAGAAAATTGTTTGCTAGATTATTGTGATCCCTTCTTGAATCCAACATCGCCCGAACCAGCAAACCAGCGTTTGATCATAAATCATACTTTCCAATTGTTATGCTTTCCTACATTAGGAAACCATTGACCATTGAATAGAATTGAATAACTTGCCATCAAATTCACAGTTTGGGTTTCTCAAAAACAATGCAACTGATTTCAGTATTTCCGGACATTAGGGGGATTAAGGCTTCATTGATACCCTGTCAAATAATCTGCCAAGTTGTTTACTTCGTTAATATCTTTTTTTTTCGGTAATATTTTAGGTCAGATAAGCAGAAATGTACCGAATATTTTCAAATCAGCTCACGACCCAATCGTTTGAGACCATCCAAGATAAAGCATACATGAATATGGATATCCAGAAAACCTGACGCGATTTGTCAAAGCAACGATCCATCGAGTGATGTGTGTCATCCGAGTTTCAGTGCCACTCTCGAGTACCTTCAAATCTCGGAGAGGACTACGGAAAAGGAATGGATTGTCGTATTTACTGTTTACCATAGTATTGGATGATGTGATTCGAAGCGGAGATAGATGATTGGTACGATCTTCAGGAAGTCCGTTCAACTTGTTGGCTTCGCCAACGACGTTGATATCGTACCACGCAACGTTGAAACGATGGCGGTAATGTACATCAGACTTAGAGCTGAACTGGTAGAATTAGGCTTGTCAATTATGGGCCCAAGACTGTAGGCGAATTCGTGCTTATTGGGGACCGCCGATAACGACATCAGCAGAGAAAAATAAACACGCATTATGATTGGCATTCATACCTGCTTTGGACTCCAAAAGATCGAGCAAAATTCACCGAACTACGAAATTGACAATTTGCAGGAAATAATTAGACTGGGAGTGCTCTTCAACCAAGGAACATGGACATTGCTCGTGGAGGACCAACGTGCCCTTGACGTCTTAGAATGGAAGGTGTTGCGTAATATCTACGGTGGAGAACAGATGGATGACGTGGAAGAGGCGAATGAACCAGTTTCTGGAAGAACCTTCCTTCAAGCCCAGTTAGGCAGTGGGTTCAAGAAGAAGAGGTTCACTTTGAGCAAGCTGGATCTACTAAGTAGAAGGCGTCCTGGGGAAACTTCGCAGACTGCAAGACTGGCGAAAGGCATAGCTCGAACAAACAGAATGACTCTAGCCTTAACCTGATTGGTAAGGTGAGTAAGCGGCTAGAAAAGCAAAATAATTGTACTCTTGACTACCCAAGTAGCACACTACGGTCATAATTAGTTGGAGTAACTTATTTATGACTTAGCAAGTTATATTTATGTTATCTCAACCGAATGGCAACAAGTGTGCTACTAGGGTAACAACTTCAAAAGTGAGTTATAATGGTCATGGTCCTCTTCTTTAATACTTTTAAGTTTCGCTGGTCCAAGGTCCTTCCAGAACCGCATATGCGCCACAATGTTTTGCCATGAAACTCGATTTAGGCCAGCTTGTCTCCAGTTTCTCGGTTTGAACTTGGTCTTATCACCTTCCCTGCTGCGCTGCTTTGCGTTTTGTACCGTCCAGATTCAAGGCAAAAGCCATTTGTGCGGGATTGTTGTCTGGCATACTTACAACGTGTCGCATCCATTGTACCCTTGCAGGCTTAGGAACTTTCTGAATATTCTCGGTTCGCCTTAGAGTTGCCCCAGCTTGTAATCCATTCTTCTCTCCATACACCGTCAGTCGTTCGAAAACTCCAAGTGCATGCAGGTCCTCCTTCGAGCATTGTGCACGTTTCGTGCCCACAGAAAACTGACGGTCTTATCAGCGCCTTGTACGCGGTACACTAAGTGCAGCGCTAAGTTAACCAGACTTAGGGTCTTGTGGAGTTCAAAGTAAGCACGACTTCCGGCTATTATTTAGCAGTTATTATCCGACGTCACCAATGATCCAAGGTATAGAAACTCATGTCCGTCCATAATCACTCTTCTGCCTGTGTGAGCTTTATCGCACTCGGTTCCTCCTGATACTTAGTCTTCGACGTATTCGTCCTGAATCCAACCTCTTTTGCTTCACTGTTCAGCTTGATGTACTGTTCAGTAACCACCTCGAAAGTACTTCAGACAATGGTCACGTCGTCAACAAAACAAATGAATTGATTGGATTTATTTAAAAATGGTTAGTTCTCGAGTAATGCAGAAATTTCTGTACAAAATTCTTTGCATACACATTTTCACGCCGATTGGCACCTTAGGTTCAGAGTCTACAAGGGTCAGACATCACGAAAAAACGCTGAAGAAAATTACCTACTTGACCGATCCTTTTCAAACTGTCAGACAATAAAATATAACCCAGTAAGCTTTTGGCGTATATATTTTATTCAGCTTCAATACCATAACCGTACGCTTGCACTTTACGCCTAACTCCACTCATTAGGTTCTGTACAACAGCTTCTTCTATAGGGAAACCCACTTTTCTTCATGTCTTTCTCAGATTTGACCTCCTTGGGATCTTGATAATAGTCCAATAGTCAAGTATTTTTGATGGGGCTTAGCTCCGCTGCGATGGAGGAGGAGGGGGGGGGGGGGGGTTGTTCATGTCATTGGGTACGAAATTGACCCCGTTGGCTTCGTACCACTCCAGGACAACATTTGAATAGTGGCACGAAGCGAGATCCAGCCAGAAGATCGTAGGGCCATCGTGTTGCTTTACTTCAATAGAGAAAGCAGACGCTTCTGTAGACACTCCTTGAGGTAGATCTCCCCGTTTACAGTTTCGGTAGTCACGAACGGCGCACTCCGTTTGCCACATGAGCAGATCGCTTGCAAAATCATGTATTTCTTGGCAAACTTTGAATGGTTCTGCTTCCTCACTTCCTCCGGAACATCAAACTTGTGCTGGGCGGTGAAGATCAGTTATCCTGGAAGCTACCAGAAGTCCACCTTGACGTATGTCTCATCATCCATGTCTCTCCCGGTCCTTGGCCTTTCCAAACGAAAGACTTGGACAGTTCCCATTTTTTTTGACACATTCCTGGCCGAAACATTTGGAATCCGCACAAACGCTTTCACGACACGCTTGTAATCCTGATCACGAATAGAACATCCATTTTGACCGCATTTCTCCTTCCGTTCGATGCTCAGAGTTTCGTAGCAACTTTTAATCACACGACTCACCGTTGACTGCACGATTCCGAGTTGTTTTCCGATGTCCCGATGAGAAAGTTGCTTGTCCAAGTGCTTGCGCAAAATCAATTCGCGACGTTGCTATTCGTGTAATGCCCTTTTTTTCCAATTTTGGAAAAACTGACAGCGATAAAAAATACAAAAAAAAAACACTCTTAACTACTTGTACCCAAATTTTCAAAAGAAAATACCCAATGGGTAATTTTCTGCATTTTCCGCGTTGCAAATTGATGTGGGGCACCCTTTGGATAGATTTCTTATGATGCTTTGAATCATGATCTGAAAATCATTCAATTGTTTGTTGAGACTTGTACCAATTATTGTTATTTATTGAACATGATCCTTAAATCTACTACATTTGTTGATAATTGAAAAGATAGTCACAAAAACTTCAACTATACGATGTTAAAATAAGAGATTTGTTTATTTTCAAATTCTCATTTGACACCTTACCCATGCACTATGGTACGAATAGCCAAATTTCGCGACAAAAATCGATAATTTGAAAACTATTAACTTTAGATGCATGATGCTCTTGGAAGATTTAATCTTAAACATAAAATCTATCTTTTGGTTTGGATGATGACTAGGGTGGTCGTGTTATGTTCTTAATAAAAATTTTAACCGTCAATTCTGATGATTCAGAGGAATTTTCGGTCCTACAAAATTGTAGATAATTAAATTTAATGAAACTTTGCTAGAAGAACTTAACTTCTATCTAATCTACGTATCGTTTAATAACAGTTTTTCTAACTTTTCTTAGAGTGATTGTAGTCGGGCCAAAACGGCTAACTAAAACTGGTCTACTAGGGCGTTTCCGTAAGCTTGGTTTCATAAACAAATGGCTTATGCGGCATCTCGTCAGAGGACCACTTGTCGTTTTGGGATGCCCGGCAAACTCAAACCCCAGGACGAGTTCAGTCTAACACAAAGGATTGGAACAAACTAGTAGAAGCGAAAACGTGAAAATACTCGAAGCTAACATCTAAAAACTAACCGTAGATCGACCTTTCTGAAGCGAATGCACTGCAGTGGCCTATTCTCATCACTGGACCAAATTTTAATGATCACTACAATGAACGTTTCAGGACAAAACTGCAAAGTGGACTGAGATTCCCAAGCAGTCCGACTTGGAGTACAAAAAACGAAATCTGCAACAACTACAACGAATAAACGTGATAAATCTCTTCAGGACAGTGCACTCATTATACGCAAATCTCGACCGAACAATTAAACACATAACTAGAAATTACAAGAAAAATTAGTATTTTCCATTTAATTCCAACTACCTTTGCTTATCTTGACAGATACGCGTATTTCGTCTACAATGTGCAGACTTCTTCAATGTCTCGTACTAATAACTCGACTTAGTACGGACACTGAAGAAGTCTAAAAAATAATAAAATAATAAGTAATAAAAAAAGTTGTAGAGGTTGAAGTTTAAATATAACACTTTAACACGTTCACGTTAACACGGATTACGTGAACTAAAAGTAAAAACTTCTATCTACCAGACCTATGCAAAATCGTTTCTAACCTTTTGTCCTCTTGTGGAGTAAAACTCATTTTAAAATTGGTAGTTTTGCATTTTTTCTGCATAATTTTCGATAATCAGCACCTACAATTATCATCAAAGTACGTTACAATGTGAAATTTTCATGAAAATTTCTGTATTTTTATGTTAACCCACCTCTATCTATTTATTAACATTTATATCACAGACAAAAAGACATAACATATTGTAAATTTGGCACTACAAATCATCGTCACTAACACACTGGCGCCATCTATTGTGCACATTGTGATGGGTTATAAAGCTGAACGAACAGATGGGGGCAATGTGCTAACGTCAAACGTAAGGGAATCAACTATGTACGCCATCTGTGGCAATACTACGTGCTAATAAACATTTGTACTGACCGTTTAAGGCGTAATCGTTGAAGAAACTGCAAGAGTTATGTCTTTTTGTATGTGTTGACATATTTACATTTGATTGCTTACCTTTATTTATTTATTTATGTTTGTTTATGGTCATGTCGTAAGACGTTGTCCACGGCAAAATAAACTTAAAACCAATGCTACTTATAAAACAGAAATGCAGTGTTTTTTTGTGCTTTGCATTGGCCAACCAATATCGCCATAATTCACTTAAATAATCAAAAGCGAAGCTCGAAAAGACCTTAATTTTTTTGTCCACCGCAATCATTTAAAAAATTGTAAGACACTACATAAAACATGTAAGACACCAATGCTCTCCTCATGAACCCATCGGCCCAGTGAACTTTATCACAAATGAGAAGTTAAGAATGTTTTGCATTGTTGATACATTTTTCTACGCAGCTGTCTCACGTAACCAAGAATTAGAAGCAACAGTGTGTGAGCATGATTCAAATTGGATGTGATTTGCAGTTTTGTGTGGGCTTAATAAAGCTTAACGTTGCAATAACAATACGCCGTAGGTTACAGTTCAGTCACACAAAAGTGTGCGATCAAATTTATTGGTTCCAAATTTGGTTAAATTTATCGTTGCAAATATCAGTTCCATTGTCTGATGTTTGTTACAGTATATCATTGCACTCACCGACACACAAGAGAGTCAATGCATGGTATAGAAAAATGAAAAAAATAACAAGTTTCAGAAATGGTTCAACCAGTTCATCTTCAACGAAAACAAGCGAGCCCGTCTAAGCGTAGCTTGGAAACGGTTATTCTTCCTTCTTGATTATATGGCCTACTCAGTGTTGAATCAACAAATCTGTCAGCTAAATAACGAAATTAAAAAAGGCAGAATTCTTTATGTCACCATTAGTTTAAAAAAAAAAAGCCTTTTTGCAACAACAATTTTATTGATGATCACTGTATTCTGGTTGGGGAGTAGAACACAATGATACAATGATCATGGAAACAAATAACAAATAGCTCTTATGGTATGGCAATGCTGCAATAGCATACAGTTTCTCAAAAACGTTGAAAACCGCAACACTCCTCTCGCATCCTTTCGCGTGATTACGCCATCCTTCAGAAATAAGAAAATACAGACATGCGAGCAGCACAACATTCACCGGCTATTCGAATCAATCATTCCAAAGGAAACCGTTTACCATTCATAATTATCGCCGTGGAAACAAAATTGTTCCGAAATTGTTGCAGCGTGTCAGCAATTACGACGCCGCCGGAGTCGGTGCTGATTTGCGCGAGAGGAACTGGGGAGAGCGATTGACGTCGCGTGATCCAGGAGCTAACGAGATCCCTTCCGAAGGTCGTAATTCGAAAAATTCTCCGAAGACTTTATAGCCGGCCTCATTTGAACAGGGTGACGAACAGCACTAATTGATGGTGCATGTTAAGGTCAGCGATATTTGATTACTTCCTGCATTTGCATTTTAAACTATGTTGTATCACTTGAATTCAGTGAAACAGTAATGCTTGTGCAGCACCGATGATGTAATAATTTCAACTCGTCATTCCAAGAGGCATGGTACTGTTTACCAACTGTTGCTACGCATCAATTGAATCCAAGTAGCCAGATGAGCCAATTGTCATGCCCTGGATTCGAAATGAGTGGTGTTATTTGAGTCCTCTTGGAATTATGCGCAGAAAGTACGCCGCGACTTCCTGTGCATAATTGGCATCATGTTTCACATTGTAATGAAAGGTTAAATGAAAATGCCATCATTCACCGCAATAATCCTCCACGGAAAAGGAAGGTGAGCGAGTGAGATTTCCCATCAACGAAAGTCAGTGCTGCAGCCAAAATTTGAAATTTTCCATTCGACAGAATTCTAATTAAAACACAGCTTTTCATCTCTAACGAAGCGAAACAAATGAATGTTCTGAAGCCAAAAAAAAAAATACAGGAAACACGTGAGTCTCACATCGTTGCCTAGCGATCGGATGAGGGCAATTTATCCGGTTCACTGAGATGGCATTTAATGTCGAACCGTTTTGTTTAGTTTCTTTGGCCAAATCCGAAGCCTACTCAGCTGGGTTGTTACGTATGATAAAGCATTTGCGTAATCAGATCCTTTCGAGAATTCGAAAGTTTAAAGCTACATAAAGCACAGTATACTGGAATCATCGGAAAATCCTCTGAGTGGAACAATTACATTTCTAAAATCAATCAGATCCACACTGTGTTCAATGAAGTACAGCAATTCCCGGAAATGTTTTCCTCTTGATGAGCTTCGATTTTCCTAAGAGGGGGTTAGAAATCTCATTCAAAGTTCAAATTCTTTAAACATAATGAACCTAATTGGCCTGACCCGTTGTAAGTGATCTCCCACACAGGAGGACCCAAAAGGCGGAAGTTTTCTTCGGTAGAAGCTGCACGCGGTTGCAAATTAGCGAGCTACAAATTTAATTACTATGCGAAAATTCGAAAAGTTGACTTCTCCGAATTTTCCGCGCCTTGTCTCTCGCTAGGCACAGTTTTATTTTACTTTTCCGGAAAGGCGCACTGGCCGGGAGCGATCCATTTTTCTCTGGCTCGACCCATTCAGCGGCGGAGGCAAAAGTTGCTGGTGTTTTCGCCTGTTACAAGACCAGACTGCGGAAAACTTTTTGTATGATAAATTTAGCTTTCTCGCGGAAGACTCAATTTGAAGCTGTTTGACAAATTAGATAAATTTAACATTAAGCCCCATTATTCGCTTCCTGAACGGTTCCATAACGGGTTTTAGCCCGGAGCTCTTTTTGGCGTAAGTTGCTTTTCTTTTAATCAGTCCATAAAGGCGCACTCAAACAGAGGGAGGGTAATATGGCAAACGACATTCAGAACATGTAATAGCGTGAGTTGAAGGGTGCTGGAGGAAGGCGGCAATAAAACCTCGAAATGAAATGATAATAACCCTTTTGCACCTCGTGATGGTGGCGTCTGCAAACGACCAGTCACACCTTAAGTACTCTTGATGCAAAGCGAACAGTAGGCTTGGTATATTTTGGACGACCGCCCGAATTGCGTGTGGAATGAGTCGTAAATCGAATGTCACATTTTACGACTCTTTTACGTCAGCTTTGAACGAATTCGGTAATTTATTATTTTTCTGAAACGAGCATTGGGTGTTTGGTTTAATTTTCTGTCCTTTCGTTTTAGATAATTGACGCGTGAGGAGAATTCTAAGCAGGCTGAGGTGAGTGTTAACAATATTTTCATATTAACATAAATGTTATTGAATAGGATACGGTATCACTAATATCAATAAGTGGTATTTTGCAATCAGATCGTGTAGTTGCTGTGAGTTTATTTGATTCTAAGCATTCTGAAGAGCAACAAAATCATTGTCCTTGTTGATGACGCCATAGTTAGTCGCAATGTGGTTCAGAATCACCCACACATTTTCAATGGGATTTACTATAAATATAATCTCTATAGAGGCCGTTTGGATGGCTTCAAACGACGTGAATGGATAAAGACCTTGGTTCAGGCTTAAGGAGTCATATGTGACCCCAAAAGGAAAATGGTTGTATAATGCATCCTAAATTAGAAGAAGTTCAGAAAGAAAACGTATATGCCTTCTTAATAGTGTAAAGCGTTGTTTTAGAATATGGTACACTCAAAAAAAAAATCAAATAATCAGTGGAAAATACCCACTAGAAATTCACTTCCCTAGTAGCACACTAAATAAATCCGTTAAATTATCTTCACTGTGACATAATAAAGTCACAAGCAAGTTGCGGCAACCATATGTGACAACTTTGTGTTGCTTGGGTTATTTTTAATGTGATTTAGGAAGTGGAAGTGGAAAATGCTTTGCAAAATCAAGTGAATCTTATACGTCAAGTGAAATGTAAATGATTATTCTAGTAAAATTTCGGTTTCTATGCGATATTCATGTAAAAGTCACTTATTTTAGCATTGGAAAATATCCACATGTGTTTTTTGTAGAAGCTACATGAAATATTTTTTCAGTGTACAAACACAACCAGTCAAGTACAACTACGGACTCGCTCGGAAAAGTATTGCAACACTCAGTTGAATATTGAATCACCTCGAAAAGTTTATCATAACCTATAACAGGTACATTCATGATACTATATCTCGGAATTCTGATTATATGCAAAGCTGCGATCTTCAGCAAAATTGTTCAGAAGGTCAAGGGTATTAAAAAGTGGTTTTGTTTGGAATTCCACCGCTACGTGGACAAATAAAATTGAGCATTTTCAATTTATTCTTCCTCGTGATTCGGACGAGATGGAAAGTTAATGAATACGAAGTGGATCAGACTCAAATAGCCTCTCTTGAAAAACTTTGCCGAACACTCAGTTCGGCAAAGTTTTTCAAGAGAGGCTATTTGAGTCTGATCCACTTCGTATTCAAGTCATTCAGCACTTACCTACCTAAATTCTACTGATTTGGGACTGACTGACTTCTCATTCAAGTGATTCAGTTCTGCTTTACTTTGTATTCAAGCGATTAGGGTCAAATCCACTTCATGTTCATCTGATTCAAGTCTGAACAACAATTCAAGCGATTCAGGCCTGAATCAGTTCTCATTCAAGTTTCAATTCAGGACGGAGTCATACAAAATTCAAGTGATTCAGGACTGACTCACCATACATTCAAGTGATTCAAATCTAAGTCACTTCATATTCATGTAATTCAGGTCTTATTGATCTCATATTCATGTGATTTAAGTGAGTCAGGCCTGCTTCACTTCATATTCAAGTGATTCAAATCATATTTACTTCACATTCAAGTGATTCAGGACTGACTCACCACACATGCAAGTGATTCAGGTCTGGTTCACTTCATATTCATGTGCTTAAGGTCATATTCATTTCATATGCATGTGATTCAAGGTTGATTCATTTCGTATTCAAGTGATTCAGGGCTAATTCACTTCATATTCAACTGATTCAAGTCAGACCCGCTTTATATTCAAGTGATGCAGGACTGGCTCAACTCAAATTCAGGTGACTACCTTCATATTCAAGTGATTAAGCATTGTTTAGGTCTGATTCACTTTGTATTCAAGTGATTCAGGATTGCTTCGCCTCAAATTCAAGTTGTTTGGGACTGATTGACCTCAAATTCAAATAATTATACATATTTTAGGCCTGATACACTTCGTATTCAAGTGATTCAAGGCTATTTCCTAACAAAACTGTCCACCTTTCGAATTCCCTAGACCTCCTACACAGCTTTACCGAAGACTTGAACTTTCTATCTTATCAAAATCACCACACAGAACAAGTTGAAAATGATCAATTTTGCATGCTCACTAGCACCACGTAGTGGTGGAATTCCCTACAACACGGTTCGCCTTTTGAATGCCGTCGACTTTTGAACAGTTTTGCCGAAGACACGAACTTTCTATCTTATCAGAATAACGAGATAGAACAAATTGAAAATGCCCAGTTTTCCATGCTCACTAGCACTACATAGCGGTGGAATTTCAAACCAAACGGTCCACCTTTTGAATGCTCTTGACCTTCTGAACTTCTTTGCCCAAGACTAGAACTTTCTATCTTATCAAAATCACGAGATAGAACAAGTTGAAAAAGGTCAATTTTGCATGCTCACTAACGCCATGGAACAGTGGAATTCCGAACAAACGGTCCACCGTCCGGATGCCCTTGACCGTCTGAAAAACTTTGCTGAAGATCGCACTTTTGCATATCATCAGCATTTCGAGGCATAGAATCATTCTTATACTTGTGTTTAGGCGATGACTAGTTTATCCAATATGTATTCGAGTTCAGAACTTCAGATCTACACTTCTATCAGTAGCTGTTAAGGCTATATAAGAAAACGATATGTATTAAAACACGTTGAATGAATTTTTGATAATTTTGCGGTCATTATTTCATAATTTTTTGATGTTCTGGGTCATCCAAACTGTCTTTGAGTTCAGAACTTAAGGTCTACAGTAATAACTATAGCTGCTTGTGCTATACAAGGTTACACTACTTATTGAATCATTATCGAGTGCTCGACACTGAAGAAGTCAGTAAGTCGCAGATGAAATAGGCCTATCTATCAAAAGATAAGGTTCCTCTAGTGGAGTTTCAAGGATTTGTCCGCGTTTACTAGTGATAATTTGAAAAAATTGTTTCAATTTTTTATATTTTTATTTTAAAAAGTGATCAAGTGAAGTATTAATTTTAAATTCTCTTAGTTTCTCAATCACAGTCGTCCCACTAATACCATCGAAAAAGTTTTTTAAATAGTGTTTTTAAAAAAAGTTAGAGTGACTTACCAGAAGTTCAGTAGAGAACTTCCCCGAAAATCCGGAGAGGACTTCTCAGAATTTCAGGAAAAAATTAGGGAAGAGGACTTTGGAAGTTCTTCCTAGAAATTTAAGATTTAACTTCCTAGAAGTGCAGGAAAAAAACACCCCCGAAGTTCAGGAAGGAACTAACCAGCGAGGGCACCTAAGGTTTCTCATGAATTCAGACACAAACTTCCACAAAGCTTAGAACGATACGTCCTAGAAGTTCAGGAGATAATGTCTCTGAAGTTTAGGAATGGACTTTCCAGCAGCTCCGGAAGAAACTTCCCAAAAATACTTTAATTGTTATGTTATGTATTCTCCGTGCGTGGAGTAACGATTATGATGTAGAAGGAGATGTTCGCTCATCACCATGAGGCACCAAGACTGGACAGTAATGTTTTTGCTAGAATGAAAGATATGAAGAGAAAGTGTTGAAAGTTCCGTCAGTGGACGGCAGGTAGGAAATCGAACAGATGTTCGCTCAATTTTCAAACATCTGTTCAATTTCCAACCTGCCGTCCAACCTGGAACTTTCAACACCTTCTCTTCATATGTTTCATTCTAGCAAAAACATTACTGTACAGGCTTGATTCCTCATGGTGATGAGCGAACTTCTCCTTCTACATCTTCCCAAAAATGTTTTTGGAACTTTTCAGAAGTAACCTCTCCCATAAAAACCGACAAAAACTTTCCAGAATCATATGGGGTACTTTCTAGTAATATGAGTAAAAATTTCTCAGCAACCCTAGCAGCACATTTGTTGCAATCCAGTTAAAGTAACTTCAATGTGACTCAATCAGGTAACAATCAAGTTGCCGTAACTAATTATGATGGTTTGGTGTTGCTTGGGAATTCAGGTATAAACTTTCCCGAAATTCAGGAGAAAACTTCTCAACAATTCAGAACATGACTTCGTAGATGAAGAAGAAGAAAAAAGAAGAAAATTCCAACCAATTTAAGTAATTTTTTCTAGAAATTCTAGAGACCAATGTTTCGGTTAAATTTTCCTCGGAGTTCAGGATAGGGCTTATCAGAAGTTAAGAAAAAGTAAGCTAAGGAAAAAGGTTCTCCTGGTTTCAGGAAAAACTTACCGGAGAGGGTTAAAATAAGTTCAAGAAGACTTCTCTCTAAATTTCAGGAAAGAACTTTTCAATGGAAGTACCCAGAAGTGCTAGGGAGCTTTTCTGAAGTTCAAAATCGAACATCCAGAATTCCATAATGAAGCTCAGGAATTCCCAGTAGTACAGGTAGATACTTTTCTGAAGAACAGGAATACACTTTTCTGAAGTAAAGGGTCCTAGTAGTTCGTACAGGAATTTTTCAAACATTTAAAAAGATTTTCCAAGAAATTCAGGAGAGAATTTTTCCTCGCTGTTCACGATGGTATTGATTAGATTGTTCGAAGTTCGAAGTGCAGTGGATGATTTCAATTTTAATTTTAACTCATAAAGTGATTGAGCTAGAAACCATATTCAACTAGTTATACGTTTGCTTAGACATGTTTAATAAGACATTTGCTGTTCTGAACCATGGAAATTCAACCAATTAGTTTTGATTAGTCAAAAACTGTAGACGAGTATGGATGTTATGTCGGTCTAAGAACACCACATTTGGTCTATTCGTGGATGCCACTCCGTCTCACTATTAAGGGTTCTTGTTCAAAAGAATTGTTGTCAAGTGTATTTCTATTATCTTTTGGGGCATTTCTTTTAAAGCAATATTCGTTTTACTCATTACCAAACTTCACAAGCAAACCTTCATGATTTTCACATAAGATCATCACGCCATTACATTTCAAAATATTAAAATTCCTACTTAATAGATTTTATTAATTGGTGTTTGGTTTGTGAGCGAGATAAGGCGCTATGACCTTGGCAAATTATTGCCAGACTTTTGGTTCAAATGCCAAAAGTCCACCAACAGGCAAAAGGAGCATAAACTAATCCTTCTAGCTTCTATGCTCCCAACGATAAAATATGAATTATCACATTATTCAACTCTATATGCAAGCGTTTAGTACGGGTGGTTCACGCTTTCTTCCTTCTCTTGATTCGGAGTAGTAGATTGATATTAGACACTTTTTCTGGAATCGTTCTATTTCTTGGAATCCTCTCTGCCGCACATGCTACGCAGTTGGCCTGGTCAATAACAAGAAAAATTGTGTATTAAATAAGTTATCAATTTCCAGGATGCTTTCAAGAATTGTCTGCGTTAGTGTGGGAGTAGATTAGTTAGATTAAATTTGTGTTTGATTTGGATAAGCCCTTCGTTTATTACATCGCTATACTGATACATTTCCAATGAAAACTATATCAATATACACAATTTTTCTATGAAATAACTATATTAGGCCATAGTTGGGATCACAAGAAATAAATGATCTCCAAAATTGAGTCTACGGCATTCTTGTAAAATCATCATGTTTATGTTTCTTTGTGAGTAGCTAATTTCTGACGTGTAACTATTTTCTCTATTTTTAGAATGCATACCGGTTCAATTTAGCCAAACTTAGGTCATTAGAAGATCATATGGGGTTATTTGTGCAGCTTAACCAATAAAGCCATGGTGGCAAAAAAGTGATGTAAATTGAAAATATCACTCAACTATATAACTATAAATTCATGAATAATGTCTCAACTGCTTAAAAATAAATCGATTATCATGATGCCAATATGAATCTACGACATTTTTGATACATAAGTCGAATGAAGGAGCTAGGCTAACATTACATCCCGTTACCCTATCAAAGTAGTTTTCGAGATTTTTTTTCAAAATTCAGAGAATTCTCCAAAAATAAAAATCCTCGATCCTGAAATGTTTCCACTTAAGGCAGTCAAAGATAAGGAAAAAGTTTGAATGCATTACCAGAAGGTCAGCGAACGTCTAGTTAAATTGTTGAAGATCGATCTCTGCGTATCTTTACACTGAAAATTAATTTTCGTTTATATTGCGAAATCGAAGCTAGAACTAACAAATCTATTCGTTGTTTTCTGCAACGAAACTGATTTGTACTTTTTAAGAAGCTACCTTCGTATTTAATGCGACACGCGCAACTGTCACAAGCACTTAGCATTTGTTTACAAAGAAAGAACATTCGTTCATTCTACGAAAAGCAATACAAAGAGCTACGAGTACTTTGTTACCAATAAAAAAGAAACGTCTCTCTGGTGGTTGCATGAACGATTGACAGATCTACTTTATCGGCTCAAAATATAATTGAATAAAAAAGCACAACCACGAGAGGTTGTTCGTAACATGGGGGATTCGATCCTGCATTTTCTGGGAGAGCTGTTATTGAGTCCGTGGTTGATCTTACTAGGCCATGTTGACTCGTGAGAAGCTACTTGAACATTGTGCATGAGGTTCTAACTCGCGATACATGAAGTTCTAACTCTTTCTTTTCTATTTTGGTATAAATTAACCCTCCCCATCATCCCAGCACGAACATGAACATTTATGAATAAGACCGAAGAGAAGCAGCGATTGGCTGATCTTCACGAAATTCATTTTGTGCATTGTACAAAAAAGGTGTAATGAAAGCATTTTGTTGGATGACAAGCATCATGAATGCTATATATAATTTACGAGTCATTGGTTCTATGTACAAAATCGATGTTTACGAAACGAGTGAAAGATAATTTACGAAAATAAATTTTCAGTGTAACATACCTTTGAATGTTAAATGTTAAAATAAATATGGCTGACAATAGTTTAAGTAGTGCCAGGCAAAAATTAGTTGGTGATAACAAAATAATAACTCCTTTTCTGAACAAATTTCATCACTTGTCTACATAGTACTAATAACTTCCTTGAATAATACTTTAAATCGCAACTTTTTAACAGCGTCCCTATGAGGTCTTCTGGATAACAAAAACATAAGTGTAGTTCATAAAAAAGAAGTGAAAAATGACAGCTAAATTGATAAAAGTCCTGAACAGTTAACAGGCAAGTTCTATAGCCGACTTGATCAGATTCAGTAGGCTTCTGTAATGTGCAATTTTGTTCGATTCGACTAATATAATTGAGCCCTATGATTGAAAATAGCAAACAAACACTTTCAGGCAAAAATTTGTGATTCTTTCGGTGGATAGAGGACCAAGAAGCAAATTATTCTAAACATACAAAAACATCACGAATGTGCGCAATACTGAAAAAACATTCATAGAACGGAGGACTCTGGTCAGACTACCGAGAATAGTTTAATGCTCCACAACAGAGAAACATAGAGGATTGAGGACGAAGGCAGTCTAAAATCCGAATAGAAGTTATGAATACCTAGCAAAGAACCAATTCAGATCGTTCAAGAGGGGAAAGGCGGCAGGGACGTTATCCGAGTTGGATCATGTTGAATTCACATCAAACGGCAACCGCCGGAACAAGCCACAGAATTTAAATCCCAAAACATCCAAAGAAATCAAAGCTTGCTCTTCCCCCCGAAAATGGTAATACTGTGGCTTATTTCCCAGTGAATTCCCAGTTATTCAACGAAAAGTGCTAAAATTTCCTTTGGCAGCTAAAATCTCCTCCGATTGAAATCCAAAAGGCTGCCTCTCTCCTAAGTGCACTAACCTTAGGATTTCGCAAAAAAACTAAAATTCAAAAGTGTTGAGCATTTCCTTTGAAAGGATCTTGAAAGCAAACTGTGCTGCAACGACGGAAAAGAAACTCCTCTTGGCTTTCATTCCGGATTCCACCCATTGCATTGACCGAGACCGACTTGAATTTGCATGTAACGAGTGTGGTACCCGGCTTGTGGGCCAGGAGGGGTCAGCGTTGTGCAATGAAACTAACATTGGCAGCTGTCAGCATCCCTCTCTCGTTTTGCCGGAATGAATTGCATATTCAGGAGCAGTTACCTCATGAGCAAAGTAGGTGGGTTGAAATGTTCTCGGCTTTGATCTTACTAAATCGTGCCCAAACAAATGTTGAAGTGATACCTACCTACCAAACTGTAATAGCGGTGATGGCGGCGGTGGAGTTGGTGAAGGGCATTCCTGGGCAGTTGCCAAACCAAATGGAGTCCTCGTTCCGTACCACTCTCTTGAAGAAATGTGAGAAATCTGTTCAACATAACGCTCGATAAATCTTTTCGGAAAGTAAATATACGAAGTTTTCTCCTGAGGCGAGAACAAAATTTTACGATTTTATTGCGAAGTGCTACGGAAACAAATGTATTGAATAATGTATATTGATAGGGCTGTGTTAAGATTTGGGACAAGATTTCGTTGTGTTTTTACGGCGACCGTCATTAACAATAGAAACAACACTAACGCTAACAGCTTTATTATGTCTTGATACATTTGGAGTGTACTTTCCCATATGCTGATGAATAAATGGCAAAACCCGTTGATACTTCCATGTAAACCATCGTCGTCGAGGATGTGAAGAAAGGCTGCAGTCTGAAGTCTACAATTGTGTGTCTCTTGCCACGTTATAACCTTCTTGGCAAATTTGTCCTACCCTGTTCTGTTAGAGGTTTGGACTTTGTCGATGATATCGGCGATATTTCGATCCAACTTTTGCTTGAAATGTGTAATTTTTATCAGTGTGTGTATCCTATGTGTAGCATAGCGCCCAATACTTTTTAAAAATTTGGACGTTTAGAAATCATTCTCCATTTTTTTATTCTCAATCCAGCCACTGTTGCGGAAACAGAAATAAAGTTCACGGTATACAATTGGATGTTATGCTACCTTCAGTATTTCTGTTGAATATAATAATGAAATCGATGTAGCAAATGTTATTTAGTTCAAATAATAGGAAGGCGAATAATAAAAACACCGGAATTAAATTAACAAATACCGCGAACTTCATTTCTATGTTTCCGCAACATTCAGTGGTTAGATTGAGAATAAAAAAAGGCGAACGACTTTCAAACTTCAGAACTTCTAAAAAGTATTGGGCGCTATGCTACATATAGGATACACACAATGATAAAAGAATTATACACCTTATCATCCCTCTTAAATTTCAGGTCATTCAGGGATTATGTTCCTTTCGTGATCGATAAATTAGGTGAAACAGATAGAGATCTTGTCGTAATGTCCGCTATTTGTCGGAATATACTCAACAAGTTTCAGTTTTTGGATCGTTCACCAAACTTCTGGTAGACTGGTAATCTTCTAAATAAGTCACAGGAACAGTAAGCTGGTAACCAACTTCCACCAACAACCAGATCTACCATACTGCGCTCATAATCTGCAGTGGTGAATGCAGCCAGTTCGGCTTCGGTAGATGACAAGAATACTGTTTGTTGTTTTCTTGTTAGCCAAGTTGTCACTCAGTCAAATATCTGATAATCCGTATTTCCTTCCAAGTTACGATAGATTATCAGAATTTCATTTAGGTAGAGCATCAAATAAATCCTCTTATACTCTTTCGCTTCGCCAATATAAGCACTGATCCCTATTACTTCATGAATCCCAGCCTGGCAATAAATTGATAAAAACGATCATCCTAAGCTTTAGAAACTTGAGGCGGTAGGGTGACTTATGCAGACGACATATTAAGTCTGGTGCTTTTTCAAAACCTTCAGGTTGTGACAAATAGATCCCCTCACTGAGGACACCCCTAAATATGTATATCTCTTGAAATAATTCGTCAACGCGTGAAAAATTTCACACACTGTTGAACGTATGTCTGTTCATTGTGTAAAATTGTGTATGCGGTCGCAATGAAAATCAGGATCTGTCAGGAAGAAAACTTCCAAAGGGCTTGGTTTTGCTGCAAGCACTGTCCATAACATTCTTAAATCTTTCGATAAGCGTTTGACAACAGCCAGGAAGGCTAGAGCGGACCAAAACGGATCTCAGGAACCACCAGAAGGACACAAAGGTGAAGCAAATATTGCAGAAGACACCAGATCTTTCGGAACGTACTGTAGCTAGAAAAATAAAATGTCCCCAACTTTCGTGCATACTTCCAAGCACCGTCAAGGTTTGAAATCATTCAAACTTTACCGAACCGTAATGATAAACAGAATGTGACGGCTTCAACCCGGGATCGCAAGTTGTATCGCGAAGATTAGACAATGTTTTCCTGTCTGATAATGGACGATGAAACTTATGAGCTGGAAGACTTAAGCAGCTTCCGGAATGTCTTATTATACTGCCATGCAATGGAACGGCGTAGACGAAAAAAGGCCAAGTTTCCCAAAAAATATTTGGTTAGGCAGGCAATATGCAGCTGAGGTCGAGCAAGCCGAAGCTTCATCACTACCGGAACGGTAAACAAGGAAATATACCGGTGAAGAATGCCTAAAAAGTGAGTGCTACATCCTTCGCAGCCTAGACGATTCCTCGCTATTCTGGCTGATTTGGCAGCTTGTCACTACGCCAAAGCTGTTTTGGAATGGTATAAGTGAATGGAGTCCATGTTGTACCGAAAGAGGTGAATCCTCCTAACTGTACGGAGTTGCGACTTGTCGAGCGGTATTGGGCTCTCGTGAAGAGAGAATCCTCTCAATATGAACAAACAAGCTACAACTGTAGAAAAGTTTTGAAATTCTTGGACAGAAGCAACCGATTTAGGTTTCAGAAAAGTCTGCACAGACTCTAATGGCTGGAGTAAACTCAGTAGTAAAGTAGTGGGAGTAAATCAAGATACATACATTAGGCTGATGCAAATTTTGAAATTTTTGCTCCCCTAAGCCTAATTGACGACAATTCGGGTCTTGATAGTTCCCAAAAAATTTTCTCATTTCCTAAGAACGCTCGGACTTTTCTTTTGATACCTCTCATTAGATTTAGAACAACTTTCTTCGTAACTTTTCGTTATGCTTCTCTCCCATCTTTCTTAAGATGCCGCTTAATTGTTGCCCAGTATTGTTCGATAGGACGCAGTTCTGGGCAGTTTGGGGGACTTTGACATTTTTTGACAAAATCGACTTTTTATTCTTGAGCATCTCCAACGAAGCAGAAGCGTAGTGAGCAGATGGCAGATCCGACCAAAACAGTGGAGGATCGGTTTGCTTCCGGTAGATGGACAGAAGCCGTTTTTGATGCATCTCTGTTTTGTAATTGTTACCGTTGATTGTGTCCGTTGTGAAATATGAGAACCCTTTATCCAAATTTTTTGGTTCGGATTTATCGCACTTCATCAGCCCCGAAAGTGTACTGGTATTCAATTTGACGTCAAAATTAAAATACACCGGTTCGGCTCTTGATTGAGAACGTCATACAAGTTCCGTGGCCGTATTATCGAAGAAGCTTTCTGTGAATATGTCCTTTTGGTGCTTTCTGCTTCTTGTAGGTTTTGATATCGTTACGCTCTTTGGTGAACACGGCTTATGCGATTTCAAAAGGCGTACCACTGCCAGCTACTTTTTATGATCCGATGACACCCTTTTTGCGATTACGATAAATCTTCAAGATAACACGAATCTCCAAACAAATGTTTTTACACACTGAGTGAAAATCAGCAATTGTTCGTTAAATTTTAACCCTAAACCATTGATAAACAGTTTGGCAATTTTTGGCATTTTTGGAGCGCACGAGGTGCGCAGCGAAGTTCGTCAGCATCCGTCGCAAGCGGTTATAATTTGTTTGAGCTTTGAATGAACAGTAAAACAGTCAAATCGAATTCTTCGTTCGAACAATTCGTTTGCGAGCAGGATATCGTTCTTATCGAGCCAGCAAGTAACCAAACAGTAACAATACTCGATCTCGTAAATTGTACCAGCAGGTTTTGACGAAGTACCAAGAATGCCTGCTCATCGAAAAATGACTACGCTACGTCAAATTGGATTCCGGAGAGCTTCCTGGCCTAAAATTCGACATGGCGACGGCACTGAGGAGATGTTCCTGCGAAGTATAAGTTGACAGGAGGTGTGCAGCGTTTGATGGGAGGAATTAAGAAGAAAGTACGAATTTTCATTAGAAACGAATAGAAATGATTTGTATTGATATTTTTTCCTTGAGGTTCAGTGAATTACCTTCGTTCGTTTTGATATATTAAACTTATTTGTACGTCTATCCGTTACCGAGATACAGTTGATTTTATTATTCCGGATTCTAAATGGACATAGCTTTATACGTTTAAGCAAATGCCTATTTAAAAATTTGTGAACAAAATTTCCTCGAAATACCTATGGTTCTGCTCTTTGAAATATTCGTCGTGGTCAATTATTTAGTCCGCTATTCAGTCAAAATCAATAGGTCACTGAAGATAATATGCAAATCCAGTGTTTGCGAGTAACATGAGCGTAAGGACGTCGAGACATCTATTCATGGAACATGGAACGCTCGATAAATCTTTTTCGGAAAGTAAATATACGAAGTTTTCTCCTGAGGCGAGAACAAAATTTTACGATTTTATTGCGAAGTGCTACGGAAACAAATGTATTGAATAATGTATATTGATAGGGCTGTGTTAAGATTTGGGACAAGATTTCGTTGTGTTTTTTACGGCGACCGTCATTAACAATAGAAACAACACTAACGCTAACAGCTTTATTATGTCTTGATACATTTGGGGTGTACTTTCCCATATGCTGATGAATAAATGGCAAAACCCGTTGATACTTCCATGTAAACCATCGTCGTCGAGGATGTGAAGAAAGGCTGCGTCTGAAGTCTACAATTGTGTGTCTCTTGCCACGTTATAACCTTCTTGGCAAATTTGTCCTACCCTGTTCTGTTAGAGGTTTGGACTTTGTCGATGATATCGGCGATATTTCGATCCAACTTTTGCTTGAAATGTGTAATTTTTTATCAGTGTGTGTATCCTATGTGTAGCATAGCGCCCAATACTATTTAAAAGTTTGGACGTTTAGAAGTCGTTTGCCATTTTTTTTTATTCTCAATCCAGCCACTGTTGCGGAAACAGAAATAAAGTTCACGGTATACAATTGGATGTTATGCTACCTTCAGTATTTCTGTTGAATATAATAATGAAATCGATGTAGCAAATGTTATTTAGTTCAAATAATAGGAAGGCGAATAATAAAAACACCGGAATTAAATTAACAAATACCGCGAACTTCATTTCTATGTTTCCGCAACATTCAGTGGTTAGATTGAGAATAAAAAAAAGGCGAACGACTTTCAAACTTCAGAACTTCTAAAAAGTATTGGGCGCTATGCTACATATAGGATACACACAATGATAAAAGATCTATACACCTTATCATCCCTCTTAAATTTCAGGTCATTCAGGGATTATGTTCCTTTCGTGATCGATAAATTAGGTGAAACAGATAGAGATCTTGTCGTAATGTCCGCTATTTGTCGGAATATACTCAACAAGTTTCAGTTTTTTGGATCGTTCACCAAACTTCTGGTAGACTGGTAATCTTCTAAATAAGTCACAGGAACAGTAAGCTGGTAACCAACTTCCACCAACAACCAGATCTACCATACTCGCTCATAATCTGCAGTGGTGAATGCAGCCAGTTCGGCTTCGGTAGATGACAAGAATACTGTTTGTTGTTTTCTTGTTAGCCAAGTTGTCACTCAGTCAAATATCTGACAATCCGTATTTCCTTCAAGTTACGATAGATTATCAGAATTTCATTTAGGTAGAGCATCAAATAAATCCTCTTATACTCTTCGCTTCGCCAATATAAGCACTGATCCCTATTACTTCATGAATCCCAGCCTGGCAATAAATTGATAAAAACGATCATCCTAAGCTTTAGAAACTTGAGGCGGTAGGGTGACTTATGCAGACGACATATTAAGTCTGGTGCTTTTTCAAAACCTTCAGGTTGTGACAAATAGATCCCCTCACTGAGGACACCCCTAAATATGTATATCTCTTGAAATAATTCGTCAACGCGTGAAAAATTTCACACACTGTTGAACGTATGTCTGTTCATTGTGTAAAGTTGTGTATGCGGTCGCAATGAAAATCAGGATCTGTCAGGAAGAAAACTTCCAAAGGGCTTGGTTTTGCTGCAAGCACTGTCCATAACATTCTTAAATCTTTCGATAAGCGTTTGACAACAGCCAGGAAGGCTAGGAGCGGACCAAAAACGGATCTCAGGAACCACCAGAAGGACACAAAGGTGAAGCAAATATTGCAGAAGACACCAGATCTTTCGGAACGTACTGTAGCTAGAAAAATAAAAATGTCCCCAACTTTCGTGCATACTTCCAAGCACCGTCAAGGTTTGAAATCATTCAAACTTTACCGAACCGTAATGATAAACAGAATGTGACGGCTTCAACCCGGGATCGCAAGTTGTATCGCGAAGATTAGACAATGTTTTCCTGTCTGATAATGGACGATGAAACTTATGAGCTGGAAGACTTTAAGCAGCTTCCCGGAATGTCTTATTATACTGCCATGCAATGGAACGGCGTAGACGAAAAAAAGGCCAAGTTTCCCAAAAAAATATTTGGTTAGGCAGGCAATATGCAGCTGAGGTCGAACAAGCCGAAGCTTCATCACTACCGGAACGGTAAACAAGGAAATATACCGTGAAGAATGCCTAAAAAAGTGAGTGCTACAATTCCTTCGCAGCCTAGACGATTCCTCGCTATTCTGGCCTGATTTGGCAGCTTGTCACTACGCCAAAGCTGTTTTGGAATGGTATAAAGTGAATGGAGTCCATGTTGTACCGAAAGAGGTGAATCCTCCTAACTGTACGGAGTTGCGACTTGTCGAGCGGTATTGGGCTCTCGTGAAGAGAGAACTCTCTCAATATAAACAACAAGCTACAACTGTAGAAAAGTTTTGAAATTCTTGGACAGAAGCAACCGATTTAGGTTGCAGAAAAGTCTGCACAGACTCTAATGGCTGGAGTAAACTCAGTAGTAAAGTAGTGGGAGTAAATCAAGATACATACATTAGGCTGATGCAAATTTTGAAATTTTTGCTCCCCTAAGCCTAATTGACGACAATTCGGGTCTTGATAGTTCCCAAAAAATTTTCTCATTTCCTAAGAACGCTCAGACTTTTCTTTTGATACCTCTCATTAGATTTAGAACAACTTTCTTCGTAACTTTCGTTATGCTTCTCTCCCATCTTTCTTAAGATGCCGCTTAATTGTTGCCCAGTATTGTTCGATAGGACGCAGTTCTGGGCAGTTTGGGGACTTTGACATTTTTTGACACAATCGACTTTTTATTCTTGAGCATCTCCAACGAAGCAGAAGCGTAGTGAGCAGATGGCAGATCCGACCAAAACAGTGGAGGATCGGTTTGCTTCCGGTAGATGGACAGAAGCCGTTTTTTGATGCATTCTGTTTTGTAATTGTTACCGTTGATTGTGTCCGTTGTGAAATATGAGAACCCTTTATCCAAATTTTTTGGTTCGGATTTATCGCACTTCATCAGCCCCGAAAGTGTACTGGTATTCAATTTGACGTCAAAATTAAAATACACCGGTTCGGCTCTTGATTGAGAACGTCATACAAGTTCCGTGGCCGTATTATCGAAGAAGCTTTCTGTGAATATGTCCTTTTGGGTGCTTTCTGTCTTGTAGGTTCTGATATCGTTACGCTCTTTGGTGAACACGGCTTATGCGATTTCAAAAGGCGTACCACTGCCAGCTACTTTTTATGATCCGATGACACCCTTTTTGCGATTACGATAAATCTTCAAGATAACACGAATCTCCAAACAAATGTTTTTACACACTGAGTGAAAATTAGCAATTGTTCGTTAAATTTTAACCCTAAACCATTGATAAACAGTTTGGCAATTTTTGGCATTTTTGGAGCGCACGAGGTGCGCAGCGAAGTTCATCAGCATCCGTCGCAAGCGGTTATAATTTGTTTGAGCTTTGAATGAACAGTAAAACAGTCAAACCGAATTCTTCGTTCGAATAATTCGTTTGCGAGCAGGATATCGTTCTTATCGAGCCAGCAAGTAACCAAACAGTAACAATACTCGATCTCGTAAATTGTACCAGCAGGTTTTGACGAAGTACCAAGAATGCCTGCTCATCGAAAAATGACTACGTCTACGTCAAATTGGATTCCGGAGAGCTTCCTGGCCTAAAATTCGACATGGCGACGGCACGAGGAGATGTTCCTGCGAAGTATAAGTTGACAGGAGGTGTGCAGCGTTTGATGGGAGGAATTAAGAAGAAAGTACGAATTTTCATTAGAAACGAATAGAAATGATTTGTATTGATATTTTTTCCTTGAGGTTCAGTGAATTACCTTCGTTCGTTTTGATGTATTAAACTTATTTGTACGTCTATCCGTTACCGAGATACAGTTGATTTTATTATTCCGGATTCTAAATGGACATAGCTTTATACGTTTAAGCAAATGCCTATTTAAAAATTTGTGAACAAAATTTCCCGAAATACCTATGGTTCTGCTCTTTGAAATATTCGTCGTGGTCAATTATTTAGTCCGCTATTCAGTCAAAATCAATAGGTCACTGAAGATAATATGCAAATCCAGTGTTTGCGAGTAACATGAGCGTAAGGACGTCGAGACATCTATTCATGGAACTGATTCTTCGTTATTATCATCTCAAATACTTTCACTGAACCTCAACTAGTATTGAGTGCTATTCAGCAACACCACTAGCCTCTCAGGGCGGTAGAAATCTTGCCCGTAAGGTTGTTTCCAATGTCAACGTTGTTTTCGAGACAGACCATGGATGATTCAACAGCAACGGCGATCTACCGGCAGTTAGAGTTACGGTTTTGAGACCGTTTTCCAAGAATGATGTCGATTTCTTCAGCCCAGCATACATTCGAGGAGGTTGTGGACCACAATCCACCAAAGCCAATGTTGCTATCTTGAGTGCATGGCAACGGAGGTGGTTCATGTGGAAATCGTATTAGACTTATCAACGGAACGGTTTATACAGGCTTTCCTTAGAATCCTTGCCCGCCGAGGACGATGCACTAATATCTACTCTAGATGTAGGATCTTTTAACAACACTGAAAAAACATAATACTCAGTGAGGAAAGACAATGGAATGTGCGAATGAAGGTGTCTCATTGAATGCGAATCCTGCGAATCTGCGGCCAGATGACGATTGGTACAGCGGAAACTTCAACACTTCTGGAAACGATGGAGACTTCCTTTTCCAATTATCGCAGCTTCAATCCAGAATACGAAGAAAAAAAATGCAGTCAGCAGATGGTATTAAAATCGGACAACTTGTTGTCATTGTTGACACGAGTCAAACACCCATACAGCAGAAGATGAGCTGCATACAAAATTTCATCTGGCCGTCAATGGAGTCACTTGAGTGGATACAGTACGGACATCAACGGATTTAATGGAACGGCTTGTAGCAAAACTTGCTTGGTACCTTTTAAGATATGGTGAAACTAGGGAAATCAGTCTTGAATTCGATAGTCCAGTGCGTCGAGAGTTTTTTTCTTCTTCTTTATTTTCAGAAGTTTCCATGCAACTTCAGGGTGGGTGGAGGATGTTTGCGAGTAACATGAGCGTAAGGAGCAGCGGACTGAATCAGACTCTATGTGGATTTAGCGACTCTACTGTGCTACCAATCGGTTTACCTAGGAGTCAGTAATAGTGAACCGGTTGACTACGGTCCCTCACCACTACCTATGGGGAACGCGGAGAGTGGGAGAGAGTTTGTCGGGATAGAGTAGGAAGTAGAATATAAGATTAGAAGGTAAACATTCAAAACTAGGTCAGTAGGTCAGTGTGCAATATTGCAATCGTAGCGATCGGTTGTCCGGAGGCTAACTCCGAGAAATTTATGTTTAGTTTTTAAGAATAAATGTAATCTAGTTCGTAAAATAAATGTTGTGTTTTTAGTGAATAAAGTTGTGTATTAGAGGACAATTAAATGTATGTTCTGTGGTGAATTTGGACTGAATGTGTGGATGTTTGTGCGAAGAAAGGTCCTTTGACGACAACTAAATTATAAAGAAAGATACGTTCACCGGGCAGTGGAAAACCAGAGATAGTGGTTGGGAGACTCCCCAACATAATTTGGTCCTTCGAACCGGATCTCTACTGCCGGTGTACTTTGGATCGGTGAAATTTCGACTATTTGACCAAGAAGTGAGGTTGCGCCATCGAACGAAAGGACTGCGCCAAGTGCTACAAAAAGCCTACGCCATTCCTCTGGTATCAGCAATTCAATTATCGCCATTCTGAAATTGAAGAGAAGAGATTCGTTCGCCATCGTCGAAGATAGTCAACACTACATTCAATAGAGGATTGATGTTTCGAATTCGCCATCACCATTGATAGATTGACTTCTGCAGATTTCCGTGGAGTGTAGGACAACCAGAGCGTTGTTCTACTACCGATCGTAGTAGAGACAGTGATGTCCCGGCTGAACAAGCCATAATTCTTACGGCAATCTCACACTGAGTGTGACAATCAATTGGCTCACAGCACAAGCCGAAGGAAGACCATTGAAGATGATTTCGATGCTGCTTTCTAACAATCAAACAACGATACACTACGAGAACGACGATCGCTACTAGGCTCGGGCATCACTCAACGGTCATCGTGGCCAGGTAAACACATATTTACAGTATATGCCCAGCCGAGCCTGGATCTTGTGGATACCACATTAAATAAATAATATCCTTCTGTCGCACATTTGGACCATATCGAGTCAGTTATTTCTGGACGCAAGCCCTGAGGTGAGCCTGAGTATATGTCCTGCCGAAGCAGACAATATTTTGATACTACATTGGTACCTTTCTCCTCTGCTGCACTGTATATCGATACGAGCTGATTCCATTGCTATCGCACGAAAACCCGCTCCGTGATTAGAAGCGTTCATTACATTTGAGGCACATTCGGATTTGGCTGTCGGTACAGACTGTCGTTTGCACAGGTGAGACGAACAGTATATGTTCAGCCGAAGCTTATATATTGTTTACTACATACATATTCCACTCCTTTGCTCTTCGCTGGATCGAGTTCGAATCTGAGACGGATTTAATACGTTTTAATGTGTGCTGCTTGAGAATTTGCTGCTCTCTGGCTTTGGTAGTATCACTGCTTCTTCTCACAGGTGAGTCGAACAGTATATGTTCAGCCGAAGTAGACAAATTCGTATACTACATCGCCAATTCCTCTCGATTCTCGGAATACTCATCGTTTTGCTAACTACGACTGAGGTGAAGCAACGCTAGCACCTGCCGACTGATTGGTTCTTGGTTCATCGCTCGTTCCATTGTGTGACGCCAACAATGTCGAAACCTAATACAAGAAATGCTGATTCCCTGAAGTCATTGACTACCAAACTCAAGGGACTTCGCTCATCTTTAAACAATATTTGTCAGTTCGTTAGGAATTATAAATCAGATACAACCGCTAGTCAGATAAGGGTTCGTCTAGAGCGTATAGATTCGTTATGGGAACAAATTAGCTCAACTTCTTGGGAGATCGAAGCGCACGACGACTACGAACCCCAAGAAAGTTTCGAGAAGGAGCAACTGGATTTTGAAAACCGCTATTACGACGCGAAGTCGTTCCTGATGGAGAAGGCACAGGAGTTAGAAGATGAGGCCTCACTCAACCAATCAACACGGAGTGTAGGCGCCACTCAACAAGGTGCCATGGATCGTGTACGCCTACCGCAAATCAAGCTTCAGACCTTCACCGGAGATATCGACGATTGGCTAAGTTTCAGGGATCTTTACACTTCTTTGATTCATGAGAAGGCAGAGCTTCCAGAGGTAGAGAAATTCCACTACCTAAAGGGTTGCTTAGCAGGTGAAGCTAAGGCACTAGTTGATCCGCTAAAGATCACTAGTAACAATTATTCGATTGCTTGGGAGTCGTTGCTAAAACGATACAACAACAGCAAACTACTGAAGAGGAAGCAAGTACAAGCATTAGTCAAACTGCCTTCACTCATGAAGGAATCGATTCCAGATCTCCACGGATTGGCTGATGTATTCGGCCGTGCGATTAAGATATTGGATCAAGTCATCGAACCAGTCGAATACAAGGATCTTCTGCTGGTAGAGCTGCTAAGTTCTCGTCTAGATCCAGTCACCCGACGTGCCTGGGAAGAGCATACGTCCTCTAAGGAAAAGGACACACTACAAGACTTACAAGACTTCATCCAACGGCGGATCGAAATCCTGGAGTCTCTTCCAGCGAAACCAGAATCCAGAAGCAAACCCCAGCTGAGATCTCAACAACCTAAACAGAAACCGTTTTCACCGAAATCCAGTCACAACGCCGTACAGTGGAATGCCGCTAAGTGCCCATCGTGTACGGAGATTCATGGATTACACACGTGTCCAGTCTTCCAGAAAATGACACTTTCCAGCAAGGAATCTTTCATACGAGCACAGTCTCTTTGTCGAAACTGTCTCAAGCGAGGACATATAGCCCGAGATTGTTCATCGAAGTTCACGTGTCGAAACTGCAAGACTCGACACCACACGCTTCTATGCTTCAAAGGTGAAGCTAAGGGAAGTAGTCCTACATCACCCGAGAAGGATAATTCGGGTAATGGTAGCAACCAAGAGAATGCAATTTCTGACCATAGGACAGCGAATGCCGTATCGGTTCAGAGTTTAGCGTCAAATACAGCGCAGCGTCTCAACTCACAGATTTTTCTGGCTACAGCCGTTGTCGTTGTTGAAAATAAGCAGGGTTTTCGCTATCTGGCACGTGCACTTTTGGATTCAGGGTCAGAATGCAACTTCATCGCTGAAGAACTGAGTCAACTGCTGAAGATTCCTAGTCAGAGGGTGGATATTCCGATATCAGGTATCGGACAAATTGGGACGAGGGTCACACGCAAGGTTCAGGCCATCGTCAAGTCGCGTGTATCATCGTACTCTAGAGCGATGGATTTCCTCGTCTTACCGAAGGTTTCACCTTGTCTGCCCACTTCTACAGTGCAGACAAATGGCTGGGACATACCAGAAGGAATCGAACTGGCAGATCCGGAGTTCTTCCGCTCGAAAAAGATCGATTTGGTGATGGGTATCCAAGATTTCTTCAGCTTCTTCAAATATGGAAGGGTGCAACTACTGGGAGGAGGTCTACCAGTACTCACCGAATCTGTATTCGGCTGGATAGTGTCAGGCGAAATCACATCAAAACAAGGAACAGGCTACTCGTGCAACATGTCGGTATCGTGCCATATAAGAGAGTTAATGGAACGGTTTGGTCCTGCGAGGAAGTGGGAGCCGGTAGAATGCTATTTGCCGGCGAGACGTGCGAAGAGGAATTCGGGCGCACGGTTAAATGGGAATCAAATGGCCGATACACCGTTACTATGCCCAAAAACAATGGAATTATAGCAGAACCTGGCGAATTAACAGACGAACATGGCCAAGACCTGCAATGGGACCACCCACTTCCTGAATCGTGGGTGCGGAATGGCTAAAATTCCACCAGCACATTCTTTCTCCGAACGAAATATTGATTCAACGCGGTGTCATTGATCAAGGAGCGCTGTCTGTGGAATACTACTGTTTTAAGGACGCATCGGTGGTCGCATACTCTGCGACAATCTACGTTCGGAGTGATGAGAGGATGAGTCGGTCTCAGTGCACCATTTGACCTCAATCATAGGTACTCAACTCTGGGAGAAGATAGCAGAATCGCTAAAGGTAGAATGCAACGTTCACTAATAGTCAATCACCAAAGGTGAAGGAAACCCACCCGAAGAGGAACTGGAACGACGACACAACGCGGTGGTCTGTGCTTCGTCGATAAGGATCGGATTCATTTCGGATAATATATCGAAATTTTGATCTTACACTAAGCTAACTCGAACAACCGCTAACTGCCTACGCTCCATATTAAACTTATGTTGTCCAGAATAACAGGAAGGGATAGGTTTTCTTTCAGCTAGTGAACTGAATTAAACTTAATAGGCAACCGTTGGGAACGGGCACGTGCATTGTTCTCGGAGGAGATTAAGCAGCTGTTGTCAGGCGTTGGTTCAATCCTCTGATAGACAAAAATTGTATCCTACGAGAAGAGGAAAGGTTAGATCACTACAACGAAACACAATAGACAAAACATCCGATGGTTTTACCTTCGCGACAGCAATGAACGGAATGGTTTCTACAGGCATTCCTCAGATTATTTGCTCACCGAGGACAATGCATTGATATCTACTCTAAATGTAGGAACTTTTCACAATGCTGAAAAACAAAATACACCGTGAGAAAGGTCAAGAGAATGCGCGAATGAAAGTGGCTCATTGAATGCGAATCCTCATGTAAGTGATTTCCAAATTAATCGTCTGGCCAGATGGCGATTGGTACAGCAGCAACTTCAACAATTCTGAAACGATGGAGACCTCTTTTATCAAGTTATAGCAGCTTCAATCCAGAATTCGAGAAAAAATGCAGCCAGCAGAAGGTGTTAAGATCGGACAACTTGTTGTCATTGTTGACACGAGTCAAACACCCATACAGCAGAAGATGAGCTGCATACAAAAATTTCATCTGGCCGTCAATGGAGCCACTTGAGTGGATACAGTACGGACATCAACGATTTAATGGAACGGCTTGTAGCAAAACTTGCTTGGTACCTTTCAAGATATGGTGAAACTAGGAAATCAGTCTTGAATTCGATAGTCCAGTGCGTCGAGAGTTTTTTCTTCTTTATTTTCAGAAGTTTCCATGCAACTTCAGGGTGGGTGAGGATGTTTGCGAGTAACATGAGCGTAAGGAGCAGCGGACTGAATCAGACTCTATGTGGATTTAGCGACTCTACTGTGCTACCAATCGGTTTACCTAGGAGTCAGTAATAGTGAACCGGTTGACCACGGTCACTCACCACTACCTATGGGGAACGCGGAGAGTGGGAGAGAGTTTGTCGGGATAGAGTAGGAAATAGAATATAAGATTAGAAGGTAAACATTCAAAACTAGGTCAGTAGGTCAGTGTGCAATATTGCAATCGTAGCGATCGGTTATCCGGAGGCTAACTCCGAGAAATTTATGTTTAGTTTTTAAGAATAAATGTAATCTAGTTAGTAAAATAAATGTTGTGTTTTTAGTGAATAAAGTTGTGTATTAAAGGACAATTAAATGTATGTTCTGTGGTGAATTTGGACTGAATGTGTGGATATTTGTGCGAAGAAAGGTCCTTTGATGACAACTAAATTATAAAGAAAGATACGTTCACCGGGCAGTGGAAAACCAGAGATAGTGGTTGGGAGACTCCCCAACATCCAGAAATGATGGTTTTCACTTAAAAATAAGCACAATATGTTGTAAAATAATGGTTAATGGGTTTAAACGCTTAAAATTTCATAACAAATGTAGTATAACAAATGCAACTCATTTGTAAGTCTTATTTAGAAGAACAGAGCAGCAATTTTCAACAGTGCACAGTCATGCATAGGCCGAAATAGACTCTTTTCTTCCGATTGTTCTGTCACAAAAGTATTTATTTGTATTATTTATTATAACTAAAAAAATATATTCATTTAACAATAACATATCAAAATTTATAATAGTTTGGAAATGTTTTTTTACATCGATAATCATAACACACAATAGTTACACTTAGACTGATTAATTTTTCAAATTTCGTAAAAAAATCATGTACAGTTATGTTTTTGGAAATCGACACATACGCAAATCGACAAAGTTGTGTTCTATAGAATTTATTTTGTAGAAGGAGATGTTCGCTCATCACCAGGAGGCACCAAGAGTGAACGTCAGTTAATGTTTTTGGCTAGAATGAAAGATGTGAAGCCGCTTCCAGTGCGAACCAAAACAAACCCAAAAAAGGAGAGAGTTCCTTTCCCATGTGCGCATCAATAAACAGCGTGCACACAATAGATCATAAGAATAAACTATACAAGCCACAGTGGTACATGAGCGTCTTTCCATGCGTCAATTTTTGCCTGTTGAAGTGGCGGACTTGTTCCGTCGCTACAACCTACCCCTGATGGGATGTTAGGCAAAAATTGACGTCCATGGTTCGAGTACCATTGGATACATGCCCTTTCGCTCAATTTTCAAAAAACATCTATTAGATTTCCTACCTGCCGCACTCTGACGGAACTTTCACTTTCTCTTCACATCTTTCATTCTAGCCAAAAACATTAATGTTCACTGGTGATGAGCGAACATCTCCTTCTACATCATAATCGTTTCTCCTCGCACGGAGAATAAATAACATAACAATAAATGTAAGAATTTATTTTCTCTTCTTTATCAACTCATTTGTTTGTTCTTAATTGATGCTTACATGTGTCGGTCTCAGGACACGGAAATTTACATGATTTTTTGTTAGCGTGTACGCGTGCCTCCAAGTTGACTACAGGAGAACTCTTTCGTGAACTGCTTCTGTTTTTAAAGATGCCTTTCTTAAAGAATGCATCAATTATACAGTACAATAGGAATTGCTCTCTCTAGTAATATTCATAAGATTTGTTTATTCTAGATTTGTTTATGAAAATAGTTAAAATTCTATGAAAATAAGTTTTAATAAAATGTTTAGCATTGACTCATGTAAATTTGAAAAAGTACATAAATTTAAGTCATATTAAGGGGCGTTTCGATCAAAATTTGGTGGACTTAAACTTTACGCATTTGCTCGCATCGTACATTAGGTTTTTTGCACACCCTCATTTTGAAGGCGTGAGTGTGTAGATTATACCACTATTTTAATTTTGAGATTATCACTCAGTTATCAAAATGTGTCGTCGACGGAAAACAATCCAACGCATCATAATATTGCAAGTGTATGGCGAAAATCCAAACTACTTCACGCCAAGTTCGTGAAATTGTTCAATGTGGCTAATTTTATCAGTATTAAAAGTGCCCGGTGAACGTTTGACGACAGCCCGGAAAGCTCGATCGGGGAAATCGACTGCCGGAGGCCGAAAAATGAGTTGCCCGCTGTTTCAAGCGGAACCCTAACCTCTCCGTCCGAGATGCCGCAAAGAAGCTGGGTAGTGACGCCTTCAACAGTATAAAGTGCTAAAAACCAAGCTGGACTGTCGATTTACAAGAAAGTGGTGACTCCAAATCGTGACGATAAACAAAACACGTCGGTTAAAGCACGATCGCAAAAGTTGTACGCGACGATGCTGAGAAGTTTGATTGCGTTTGGTACAGGACAATGAAACTTTCGTCAAGGAAAGACCAGGGTTGTTACGGCAGCGCGGATTTCGCGAATTTCGCGGATTTCGCGATTTTCGCGGATTTGGCGCGGATTTGTTCATAAAATTCGTTCTGGCGCGGATTTGGCGCGGATTCGTTCAACACCATATTGATATACCCACACAGAAACAAAAGCGTTCACGAAAATGAAAATGACCGTGAACTAGTTCACGTTTTCAGGATTTTTACCTAAAACGTGATTTTGTTCATGATTACGTGATTCAGTTCACGGTGTATTTTTGCTTGTTCTCGAATTCATGACTGCAGTTCACGGATCCGGGCACGGATTTTTTCCGTGCAGAATGAGTTAAATGAATTAACAAAATGAGTAAACCAAAGCGTGTTTATTTTCAGTGTCAGGGTAATGTAAAAAGCAGGCTGTCAAAATTGCAGCCTTTAAGTGCTGTGTTGCCAACACAAAAAAATGCACTGCGTGCTTGTAGAAGCTGCTATCAAACAGTTTGGATATGTTGTTTCTGATTTGGCAAAGTATCTGTACTATTACTTTGTCGTTCCGTCGAAGTGGGAAGAATTCAAGAAAGCTGCATCACCAAGCCTAAACGTTTCCAAAAGCATGTTGAAACCCGGTGGGCAACTCTCGGACCAGCTGCAGAAGTGGTTCTTTCAAACTATAACCACTTAGTTTCTTTGAAAAAGAAATTGCAAGGGCTGCCAAACGGAGCTTTTATGAAGAAGAAATTTTGAAGATTTTACTGCTGCCAGATATCAAAGAGCAGGGGCCGTATTTTGGATCTCGAAACGAACGACTTTTTGTACGAACGCTTGTGAGAAAAAGTTCTTCGTTTCGAGTTCAAATGTGACCCCAGGTTCTTTGTGATTGAATCAGCGGGAGAAACGGAAAAGTTGCTTAAGTATCTCGAAACGAATGAGTTTATTCTTTTCGATATTTATGATAGGATTCTCGCATTTTTGGTTACTATGATGTCAAGAGTTTACGATCTAAAACAGATAACGGAAGCCATCAACAACAAAATGCTAATGGAAGAACATTTTCTTAAGGATACGGATGTAATTATTTACAAATCCATTCTTGACGCTGCAGGAAATCAACTTAAAACATCTCATTTCAATAAGCATTTTAAAGACCACACTAAGGCTTTCGTCTCGTATTTGTTTTCCAAAGATGTTCCGAATGAATTTATTAGACTAGTCAGCAACTTCAAGGTTGGAAGGATCATAAATAAGGATTCCATCAAAGAGATCGTCCACTTAGTCGATTTTAGTGATTTTAAATTAGACAAATCTAAAATTCATGAAGAACTAGTACTTGCAAGTGTCAAGTTGTCAACTAAAACGGTTGAATCAGAAACAGATTTGGAAGTACTTGATTTTTTATTCCAGGACGATAGTTTCTCTGAAATGAGAACATTGCTCAACTTTGTAACTTGCGTATCTCATTCTAATGCAGAGGTCGAAAGAAAATTTTCACTATCTAAGCATGTGTTACCGGAAAACCGAACTAGGCTCAGTGAACAGCAGTTCAATAATCGTAAAAATATTTGATGGGCATGCATTTTTTGAGAATGATAGGACTTCAAAGGACTTGATTTTGAAGGCGAAATTTGCGAGGCAATCTTACGAATCCAAACAGAAACAAAAGAAAGATTTTGAATTAGTGGAGGCACAAAAAAATAAGAAAAAAGCAAAGAAGGAAGCAAGGCACCAGATCAAAAAGCAAGAAGAAGTTGTACGAATGAAAAGGAAGGCTAAAGAAGATATTTTTTAATTTGATGGAAAAAGAAATCAAAGCTATGACATCCAATAATCCAGAAAGATCATTCCTGAAAGTTCTTTTGAAACAAAAGATAACATCCAGCAGGAGGAACAATCAGAAAGGGAAAAATTAGCTCATATGGAAGCTATTGAGAACAATTAAATGTTATGACGTATATGTTAAATAAATACGTACCTATCTTGATACACCATTGACAAAATATGGATCATTCTCTTTGACATACTTTACATATCGGTTGTGTTCGAGTGCTTTCATCACTCACTTAAACGTCCTCTGCTCCTTAAGGGGTGGACTTGGCCAGCGCGGATCACATCTTGGGTCATTGGTTGTTTTTGTCTGGACATTTTTATTAAGTTGGTTATCGGTCAATTTATTTGACTTAGCTCACCGTGACTTATGTTTCCCTCTTTACAGGTTTTATTTCACACTGAAGTTTTCAATTATATTCCTGTTTTGAACAATGCATCTAATTGGCTCAAAAACGCAGACAATCTTATTGTGGGGAACGGTTTTAGCTCCACCGAGACCCTATTCCCAGCGCTGGGTTTTTCTGAAGGAAATTAATCAAAAACTACTTTTATTATTTGTAGCATACTGCCAAAAATGAGTGATGCATGTTATTGTTTACCCCTTGTTTGAAATAGGTTCGCCTACTGATGAAGCCGTTCCCATCCTATATATTTGATGCTTGATAAGTTATAGAACATTCGTGTGTGGATTGGATTTGAAGGCGCGGATTTGATTTCGAACTCGCGCGGATTTGCGCGGATTTATTTTGAACTCGCGCGGATTTGGCGCGGATTTATTTTCAGACTTCTCGTAACAACCCTGAAAGACTTTAAACAGCTTCCTGGACAGGAATTTTTTACGGCTTCCGGATGGGGATAGGTGGCAGATATTTTCAAGCACATTAAACTGTCAAAGTTCGCGAAGAAATATCTGGTGTGGCAGGCCATCTGACCGGAACCGTCAACCAGGAAATTTATCTGAGCGAGTGCCTACAAAAACGTCTACTGCCTTTCCTGAAGCGACACAATTGTTCCGTTCTATTTTGGCTGGATTTGGCATCTTGCTATTACGGAAAAAAGACCATGGAGCGATATGCTGCCAACAACGTTCAAGTGGTGCCCAAGGACAAGGACCCTCCCAAAACGCAAGTGCTCCGCCCAATCGAACAATATTGGGCCATCGTCAAGCGGAAGCTTAAGAAGATTCAACAAGCTGTTGCAAGTGAGAAACAGTTCTAGGCAAACTTGCGTTCTGCGGCGAATAAAGTGGACAAGGAGACTGTACAAAATCTTATGGCAAGTGTTAAAAGAAAGACCCGGTAATTCGCATTCGGTAAAATGGAAGCTTAGCTCAATATTTCTCCTGTATTAACTGAACTTGAAAAAGAAAAAGAATATGACTTATGAATAAAAACTTTGATCGACTCACACACAATACTGTTTGACCAATTTTTGATCTGAACACCCTTTAAGCGCTTCGTTTGGTAGCATTTAAAAAGATCTAGTTTACATGAAATTTTCTCAGTGTGTACGCAATGACCGAAGAGCATTATTTCAAAAAAGCTCAAGCTCCTCATAATCTACACCCACCATAGGCACAGGAGTGTTGGTGTAAAAAAAAAGAAGCACCACGCCTACTGAAGATGACGACGATGATGATGACACTTGCGCCATCAGAGGGCGTATTTATCTTCTCGTAAGCCATTGTAATGATGTTAACAAAGGGAAATTCCGTGTGCAAAAAAGAAATGCTTCTCGTTAATTTCCTGTGCGCCTTGGTAGCGTGGCAGCGCTGATACAGCCTTCTGCGATAAGATTCCCATGTTATTGTTTTTCGAATCTGCGGAATGTCTCGCGAAATTTCTCCCACTGATATCCTCAAAGCGAACGTCTGTCATCAATTGCAATTAATCTTGAGGAGCGTCGTTTAATGCGCTTTCAAACGTTTAAGGTGTGCAGTAAAACCGCAATGGTCGTCGGTCGCTGGAAGCCTAGTTCCAGTTCTTTTGGAAGTGATTGGATTCAATTGAAATTGTAGCCGATGGAGATGAGAAGGAGGAGGACGGCCCAATAGAATTCCCATCGTGCATTTCATTCTCGATCTTATTGGATGGATGCCGACGACGACACTGACTGGCACCGTACGTGGGGTGGTCGATTAATCCGGAGCTGAATGACCCGGCTCTGATTGGTAGCATCTGGCAGTAGTGATTGTGTGATTTATTGGCATCAGGTCAATTGGCATGCAGCTCCATTCCGCAAGCAAAACACTGCTGCTCAGCCGTCCGTCTGCAAATAGGGAAGTGCATAATGCAGCATTATGAACCATGGATTTATGGTAGCAATTGAGCAGAATTGATAATTAGTCTACTGATTAGAATGTTTGAACACACCACAGTGCAGTGCGGTGGCTGGCAGTCAGTGTCAGTGTGTTTGATTTGTTTGTTTGAGCGTGTTTTAAAACTCATCCTCTGGCCACCTCGCTTACCGTGCAAGAAGTCAAGCTAAATTTGGATCAATCAATTTAATCCCATGCGTGAGGATCGACGGAAATTATTCGTTTCTACTTGTTTGCTATAACGTGATAAAATCGTCCAAACATTGTAAAAATATTCATATTTGGTACTGAGAAAGAAATTTAATTTATTCGGCGGTGTCTGATCCTGCTGATAAGTCGGAAACTTTCATACTCCGATCGCCAATCACCAATACCGATCGATTACTGTCCGTCGGTTCGGATCCCTCAAAGCAATGCGCGACCTTTTTTAGTTTAGCATAATTTAATTTGATTTATTTACATTTCGTGCTTCCGAGGCAAATCGAAGTTCTGCGACGTCGAAGCGCCATAACCTATTAAAACCTATAATTTTCTTGGCAAACGACGGAAGCTCCACCGTTCGGTTTTGAAACATCACACAGTACGTACCAATTATGCTCGCACTTCGATCGTCCTTTAATTTATTTCACAGGGAAAACATTTTTAAATCAACACTTTTCTGCGTAACACTGAGAACCTTGCGGATTAATGTTCAAGCGTTGAGAAAATTTCCTCGCACGTTTCGTCCAACAACTCCGCGGCTTGCTGCGATGCCATCGGCTATTGTCAATCCACGTGTGCCTGGATGTGGTTTTTCTTGCTACTGACATTTTTTTTTTATCTCGTTGATGTTGGCATGTGACTTCTGAAATCCACGAGTGCTTTTGATGTTTTTGTCGACACAGATGAATATCGCAGTTCACCGTTTGATTGAATGTTTTCACCGCGCCACCACGAACGAAATGTAGCCAATAAAATGGTTGATAAATATCACTGTCACAAAAATCAGACACGAAAAAAAACCTCGTAGATGGACGCGATGCGATGCGGTCAGGTGACAAAATCAATTAATATCACACCGGTGTAGTATTTCATCGCGATGGAGACAAAACAAATCCCCGGAGACGAGCCATTAGCATACAGGGCTGTGCATATCAAAGTCGAAAGACATAACAAAACGGTGACATGGTTTTAAATCGATTCGAGTGATCGTGAATGCATGTCGGAGAGCACACACGTTGTCACATAATTTCTACACCGGCGGGCGCACTTTCATTCATAAACGAATGTCGACGGGAGGGCTCTTTGTTAATGTGTATCGAGCATATTGGTGGTGCCGTCTATTGCCGTTATTAATAATCTTATTCGGTTGGTGCCGTGGCCGCCCTCGAGCAACGGTCTTTCGCAGTAGGCTTATGGTTAATGTTGATCGTTTCGAATCCCCATGGGTTCTTGGATGGGAGTTTTGTTCTCGACCCGACTGGGCAATATTCTTTTATGGTGGTCTTTATTGACATTCGATGGCAATCATTACTAAGAACTGAGTCATTTTTATAAGCGGTCAGTGTAATTTTAAGTGAATATGCAAATATGCAATGACTGGAAAGGTGTCAAATAGATGATTTCACCTAGGATCAATCATTGTTGTTCACACTGCGATATTGTAATCTTGATCAACATGCTTGCAGAGTGGCCACAGACTTCGGGAAATGCGGGAAAAATGCGGGAATACAAAATCATCGGGAAATATGCGGGAAAAAACCGGGAATTTCAAAAGTCATTGGGATTTTTTGTCATATGAAAGGAACCATACTCACACCTTGTTCAAATTGTTGTTGTTGTTTTTTATTAATGACATTTTACATCCATCGGATGCATTCATGTCAGTTTCAGTTGTGAAAATGTAGAGTGTACAATATGAGGTGAGTGATGTTGTTTATAATAAATATGAATTAATTTCACTTAGCTTTTTTTTCCCTTGGTTATTGCTCCTCCAGATGATGCACCTTCGTTGGCACTTTTCTTTAACATGTTCTGTTTTTTCTCCATCATCTCCTTCACTTTTTTCAAATGATTTGAGTAGCGTTTTTGTCATTTACTCGGTCCACCGATCTCATTGTTCAGCCTGTTCAAAACGTACCGCTTAGAGCATCTTCAGCGGTGGTTTATTTTAACATCTTTATAGTTAACTTAAAATGAACCAGCGAAAACAGACCAACTTTGCGTTCTCCGCATCGGGTTAGTATTTCTTGTTGTTAAACCCACCAACACCTATCATCTTATCAATCTACAATATCCAGAGATCAGAAGTTTGGTTTCTTTAGAGACCGAGGTTTTTTCGCAAAGATTTTACCATGGATTGGTTTGAGTGGTGGTGAGTGTGTGAATGCATGCATCTCATTTAAACGATATTAGAAAGTGCTGATAGTGATAGATAGAGCCACGCCAAGCTATGACAAGAAGCACTTTCTGCGACGTTTCAACATGCCAAGGGATATGACATTATGCGACAACTAGTGTCAACTGATGACTTTTTCCAGCTGTTGCGATGCAGCTGGATTTGTTGGGCTTAGTGTTACATAGGTGCACTACAGCCTAACGAATGTTGGCGTATGTCCTCGACTAGTTCTCTCGACGAAAACTTGGGAGTTGGTGATCCTGAGAATTTTTTGCAAATCTGTCCTTAAGACTTACGGCCCACAGTATTTACGCCCCCAATATCGGAAAAGGTTAAGAAACTGATAGACAAAAATTATCTCCCAAAAGTTCGAAAAAAATCTTGTAAATTCAGTGCACTTAGAAAATCAGGGAACTTATCAGAAGCTCGGTATACTTTTTAGATTTGACTTAAACTTTCCCGAGGTTTAGCTATTCTCCCTGATGTCAAAGGAACATACCATAAAATCAGGGAACTTTCCAGAAATTAAGGGTTTCTTCCTAGAAGTTCAGACAACTTTCCTGAAATTCAGATTGTTTCCTAGAAATTCATGGAATTGTACACAAATTCAAGGAGCTTACCACGAGTTCAGGGAAGTTTCCAAAAGTAAAGGGTTCTTCACAGAAGTTCAGGTAACTATCCAGAAATTCAGGGGGCTTCCAGAAGTTTGGAAAACTTATCAGATTATTTTGGGTATTTTTTCGGAAGTTCATAGATCTACTCAAGATGTTCAGGGAACTTCCCAAAAATTCAAGAAACTTTCCATAAAATTAGAGAACTTCCAATAGAGAACAGTCAATGAAGCTTTTTAACAGTTTGCGGATAGAGGTTTAGTGAACTTCTTAAAATTTTATGAAACTTACTATACATATACAGAATTTCTTAGAAGTTCAGCGAACATGTAGGAGTTCAAGAAACTTCCTTGAAGTTCATGGTTTCTCATGAATTCAAAAAACTTCTCAGAACTTCAGGAAATGCTCACAAAGATCATGGAACTCCCCCAAAGATCAGGAAACTTTCCAAAAGGTCAGCAAACATCTCAGACGTTCAGAGAACTTTCCAGAATTTCGGAAAACGTCCCAGATAAACAGGAAACTGTATTTTTTGAGCATTCGAAAAGTTTAGGAAACATTCAAAGGATTTTTCCATAAGTTTGGGGAGCTTCCTAGAACTTCAGACATCTTTCCAGGTGATCGAGAAACTTTCCAATCGTTCCGAAAACATCCCAAAAGTTCAGGGTATTTAAGTTTTAAGAAGAACTTAATCTTCTTACTACTTGATAATTTTTCGAACCCAACCAAAATGAGAATAAAGAAACCAACTACTTTTTAATCAATTTCATAGAATTTCCACCTATTCACAATCTTGGAGATCATAAAAAACTCTTGTACGGTTTAACAACATCTCGGTAATGCTTACTATTCCACAGAAATTTCACGGCTTCCAAGTTTTTTTTTCAATTTCTCGTAAGTTATTTGAATATGTGTGATATTGTGTTTTTTATCACACTGGAATTTAAAACAACTTCTGGGAAGCGAAAAATGATTTTCTTAGTTCCCCTCATTTCCAGAAAGTTTTTCCTATTCCATGGATGATCAGCAAACTTTTTGGAAGTTCATCCAAGTTTCCAGAAACGTTAATAATTTTTCGGCAATTCAATGAACTTCTCTAAAGTTCCACCATTTCTCTTCTCGAAAGACAGCGAGCAAAATTTATGATTATCTGGAAACTTCCAATTATTTTACTGCCGAGAAGTTATATCAATGTTCATTATAGATTTTCAACCAATCTTCATAGATATTCTGAAGTTCATTAAATTAAATTTTTAAAAATTGCGTTCAGTAAGAATCTTAAAAGCTTATATAAGTTCTGAAATGATGCAAAATAGATCCGGTATAAAACAAAATTTACAAACACCAGCGTTTGGTCCAGCGGTTTTACCCTTGCGTTTGGTCCAAACCACGATTTGAACCACCGTTGAAGATGCCCTTAGAAGATCTGGCTACACGGCTGTAACAGGTGAGGACAGAAAAGAACTTATCTTTCATTTGGTGGCAAATGTGTTTGAAGTTTGTTGAATTGCGTTTACAAGGGTGTTAACACATAGTGAAAGAAGAATTTGGGCCAATCCAGAGAAAAGAAAATGGTTTGGACAAATTTTGGCTAGAACCAAGAAGGAGCTACCAAATTTGACAACATTTGTTGAAAATTGGCACATCCTGTCACACAAAAAGGTGTATTTCAAATAAATGGAAAGTGTCTGGTGGTAAATCAAACTGGAAAAAGTTTGGGAGCTCAGAGATTTTGCTACGAGTAATTTATTTTAACGCATCTTCGGGAAAATAAGGCAAAAATGCGGGAAAAATTCAGGGAAAATGCGGGATTTTTTATATTAAGATTGTGTGGCCACCCTGCACTCACTATCTTATGCGATGGGTCAACTTATATGACATTAAAAGACCATGGCGGAATAATATAAAGAGATCGGCCAAGACCGCCAAGACTAGGAAATTGGTTTCAAACAAATATAACAGACACTATGAAACAATAGTTAAAACAAAATTCAATAATGTAGAACACATGAAAAGAATAAGGCGAACAAAAATAAATGAATTAGAAGACGTAAGACGAAATAACGCCTATGACCAAATGACACAAAACAATGGACATGAACAAAGAAAGGAGAAGCAAACCTGGGAAATGTAACACCTTTTGAGGCAGTGTCAACAGCGTCTCTATGAACGACATGATCCTTGCACGGCCGGTGAAATGCTTCAAAGGTAGTTAATTTATGTCAGTCTAACACACAAGGAACAATAACTTCTTATTTTTGGTTCAAGAAAACTACTTCGAAAAACTTTCAAACAAATAACAATCCAACGGACTAGACTACAAAAGACAGAAGGAACTTCGAAACAAATCATTCAAGCTGAAAACGTATTACCGACTAACAAAATCACAAATAGACTATGGAAAAAATAATAACAAAGAACAACATAACATAACAAAATTCTCAAACGTGGCTCCTCCCGAGTCATTTTGCAACAGCGTCTTCTTGGACGACATGTCCCGTGTGCAGTTCAGCGGAATGGTTGAAAGGTCTGCCAGCGAGTATCGTCAAAGGCCTGGCGGCGGAGGTTTCTACCTCATTGAAGTCCGCTACATACAAAAAAAAATTAAAATTAATGTGCCATGCGGATGATGGCAAAGTACCTTGATCTTGCCGAGATGCTCTGCGAAAAAAAGGTTGTTGCTACAGCCAAGTCGTCTAACTCTATACACTCAAGCCTTAAAATTTGCCACCAGTGAAGATATCGAAATGTTTTTGTCTAATCTGTTTTTTATCGGATGTTCCATGGAATGGAACTGCCGGCGTTTCTTGTTTACAGTACCGTTCGTAGCCCTTGCCGCGCTTGCGTATAATCGTTTAGTTCAACAGTCCAGGTAACCCTATTTCACCTGACACCGAAGCTGAAAATGGCGGCTCCATGCGGCATCCATATGTTCCTGTAAACTGACAATGCTGCTGCTGCGCCTTAAACGCTCGAAATTTGTTCCCGCAGTTCTAGCGCCAATGCTCCATTATAAGTTGTTTCTACACCACTTGGAGCCGTGGCTCGGACGAGAAACTATTCCGTAAAGTCCATTTTGTACGCGCCGTAAACATCTGCGAATGCTCCATGAACCAAGTGCAGAATTTTCACATACCGTTCAATGCTCTCGTAATTCAGTCAGAATATACACCATGATTTAGGAAAAATCTTCCGAAGATTGAAGTGGATTATCAGCCAGTGCTCAAGCTTGATTCTAAGTTTAGGGAGAATGCCCCATATGGTGTTTCTACGTTTGTTGCGCTTGGACAGATAAATATATATTGCTATTGTCGGTTTATTTGGTTCATTTCCCCGAATCGTGGTTTATATTCTGACTGGTGAAAACATTCAAGTTATGGAGAATGTTTCCTTGATTATGGAGCGTTTGTAGATCGTTGCAAAAGTATATGTGCAAATGGACTTTAAAGACATTTTCCCTAAAACCCAAGTCGAAGTGGAAGTTAAAGAAACAACTTTTTACAGAACGTTGCAACTAATCTTTTGGAACAAATTTAGAGTGTTTAAGGTGCAGTGAATATTGAGTTTAAGCAACATATGCACGTATTTATGGAGCTTTTCATTTCTGTTTCAAGAAAAATGGGGTTACCAGATTGTCAGTTGATAATAATGTGCGAAGGTGTGCAAGGGGCTTTACAACGGCATTTATAAACAGTTCGTCATTCAGGCGCAGCTCAGCCCATTTCGTACAGAACAGGGACATTTCCAGATATTCTATAATCCTGCTATTGCATAGCCTTGCGCTGGCATATTAACACTACATCCACAGAGCATCTCGGCGAGATCAGGATCCTGCTCAAGTGAAACTCATTGTCAGATTATCACATGATATGTTTGGCATTGCACCTAGCATTAAACGAACATCTCTGGTTTGCAGTGCTCAATTTCGTTATTCTGTGGAGCTGTTTCCACATGTTATATTTTTATTGAATTTAACGAACAACAACTTTAGGGATGTCAGAAGGAGATGTTGGCTCATCACCTATGAGGCACCAGAGTGAGCAACAATGTTTTTTAAGCTAGGATTGAAAGATCTGAAGAGAAAGTTTTGATAGTTCCGCTAGTGTGCGGCAGAGAAGCTTGAAGCAACGCGAGTGTTTTAGGAAGATTGAGCCCACACTACGCTCAATTTTCCTTCAAAAATCAAAACTTTCTCTTCATATCTTTTCAATTCTTGTGAGCTTGTTGTTGTTCATCATCTCATGGTAGTGACGGTATCCTTCTGCATCACAGTCGTTCCTCCTCGCACGGAGAATATATAACCTGTTAGTGGCTGTAACTTTAGGGAAAATTTTTCAATTTGTTATTGAAAGTTCTGTCAATCTTATCAATGCATATACCCTTTTGCCGCTGTTATGTATTGATGAACTGCTTGAAATTTTGTTTATACTTCTCTACGCTAAACCTCATGAGTTCTTATCGTCTCTTAAACTAGGTGAGATATGGATCCTTGCAGTGAATATCATCGTGTAGTCATATGAATAATTTTAGTATGGAGATGGTTCTGCAGTTCGTCAGTGATTATCATGATGCAAATTTTGAAAATTCTGATTGATAGCTCTCTACCTGCAAATTGGAGATTCCCTGAACTTTGAGAAAGCCTCTTAATGAAAGTTCAAGTGTTCGTTCTCAGGCTTGAAGAACAGCGCTCTGACCTTCTGGGTAGCCGTTATGAATCTGAGGGTTTGGAAGGCTGTTTGAGTGGAGATGCCCGTAACTATAAATTAGAAGAAGAAAAAATTAGTAATCTCCATTTAATTCCAACTGGCTCTGCTTATCTTCGACAGATACGCGTATTTCAGTCCTAGCAATGTGCCAGACTTCTTCCCAGTGTCTCGTACTAACAACTCGGAGTCGAGTTAATTTTTCTTCTAATTTATAGTTACTTCTGGGTAGTTCCAACTTTGGGAAAGTCCTTCCGGAATTTATAGGTAATTTTCTCTTAATTTGTTGGAAGTTCCATCGTGAAATTTTGGGAAATTTTATTTTGAACTTCAGGGAAGACTTATTCTAAATTTCCGAAAAAAAATCTGAAAGCTCAAACTACTAGGCAGTACCTCCTATGCTTCTGGAAAGTTTCTTTCCGTTCTTGTGAGTGGTTTCAATCTGAACTTCGAGAAAACCTCTGTCTGAAATTCTGAAATGTTCTCTTCTATACTTCGGGAAAGCTTTCTAGCACTTCTGGGAAGGTCCAACTAAATTTTAGGGAGGTTTCTTCTGGAACTTCTGGAAAGTCTATTCCTGAATTTCAGAGAAGCTGTGTCTTAAACGTCAAGGACGTATCGTCTTGAGCTTCGTGTAAGGTTTTCTTCTTGATTTTTTTTTTAAATTATAGTGTCAATCCTACACACTACCAAAATGTCATGTAAATTTCTGTACCTTAAGACCGACACCTACAAGCGTCCCTTAGCACATAAGAATGAGTTGAAATAGATGAGAAAATATATTCAATCGAACACATCTTTCGTCGAATTGCGTAGGTGTCAGTTTCAAGAGACATAACTTCACATGAAATTTTCTTTTTCGTTCCCCAACTTTCCACAAGCTTATGAACTTCCACACGTTGCGTGTAAAATTCATAATTTCTAAGTGTGTAGTTTCTTCCTTCCTTAACAACGGAGAACTTTTTTTTTTTTGAACTTTGGGGATTTTCCATTTTAAATTTCTGGGAAGAGCTCCGGATCCTCTGGAGAGTTTCATACTTCTATAAAGTCCTGTTCCGTAAACTTCGTCTTGAAGCTCAAGAAAAATCCTCTTTCCAGCTTTTGAGGAAGTTCACTACCCTGCATCTAGAAGTATGATCTTGAAATTCCGGGGATGTTTGGTCCTGATTTTTTTGAGCTAATCCTAACTACCAAGAAGTGCATCCAATACTTCTGAGATATTTCTGCCTGATTTTCGGAGAAGTTTTTCAGAGGAAATCTCTTCCTGAACTTCTTGAAAGTATCTTCCTGAAGCTCTAGGAAGTCTTCTTTTTGAATTTTGAATAATGAGTAGTTTTTTTCTATACTTCTAGAAATCTAGCAGTAATTTCATAAGCCGCTTAACTCGAGGGTACATATTCCAATTTCAAGTGCTTAGACGTACTTAAGAGAAAAAAAGTCAGAGTTCAAAGATTGAAATTAATATTATCATCAAAGGCTAAAATAAACACCGATAAATGAAAAGCTTAGTCGGAAATGTTCGTTTGAAGATTGTTTTGCTGAAGCTGACTAAGAAGTGGTTGTCAAAAGAAGATAATGTGTTGCAATTGAAGCGGATAAATGTTAAGTTCATCGTCTCCCGACGATCTTCAATTGAGAGTGAAATTTTATGACCCTGTTGAAGCTGGAGGATTTGTATCATTCACCTTGACTCATTCCGCTACGAGATGTCAAAGTCCACCTCTGTAACACTCCGATCAATTGATCCGGGGAAGTAGTCTACCTTGGTCTTATCCTAGGTAGTATGTTGTTGTTCCGATCGTATGTTGACCAAAACATCAAATATGTGTAGAACCTTGTTAAGATCCCTGTATCCGCTGATCAACAGAAAGTCCACTCTATCGACCAAGAATAAGCTTATGGTCCATAAACAAATCATTCTTCCCGTGGTCGAAGGAGCGTTGCGCCAATTGTCACCATTAGAATCGCCAATTGCCATCATCCTTCGGATGATTCTGATCTGTCCTCCAAGAACCAGAATTTTTCAGATCCATCGCCTGGCTGGTCTACAGACTCTCGGCGAGAGAAACATCATAGTCCTGGAAAGGTTCAAAGAATCTTGTCTGAGGTTACCTCATCCAATCATCAGACTACTGACAAACTAGATTTAAGTTATTACAGTTAGGTAGGTTATCAAATTTTTCAAATTAAACACACTGCCACGAGGGAAAGCCATACAGCGAGCGGTGGATTGCTTACAACTGACTGGTGAATTTGAGGCCAGCCAGCACCATCATCCCTAATGTATTGCAGAAAATGTAGTAAGGTCTGTGAAGTCGACTTCAACACTAAAGTTGCTAGAATCAATACGAAGGCAACATTTGCTGTAAAATTGAAGGATAACTGAAAGATTACTGCTGACATAACCTGATAGTGTGTAGGGACACCCTTAGCTGCACGCACACTGAAAATAAATCAAAAATTTTGTGTATTGAAGTTGGCACTTGATATCGATCAATTTTCTTCAGATTGAAATCATGTTGCGAGCCAGTATAGATTTTATTTGCCGCACATAGTACCTTTTAACACCGGTCACTTAATACGCATGTTCAGACTTGTAGTAAACTGATATGAATCCACACATAAATTTTCAATGGGGCGAGAAATGTCATTCAAGTGTGTTTTCACTTTTGCCTATTCTATCCATCTTCCGCACTTTAAAACGAAAGGAATAACCGGGCGCGAAAACAACGTCAGCAGAAAACTAGGTTGGGAAAAACACAGCGACAGGCCTATCAAGAAACGATTGTTCAGAATAGAATTTCGGTGCCGGGAAAACAATGTTTGTTTGAATCGCCAGGGGTTGAGCTGTTTTATTGAGTCGGTGCCCGAATAACATGACATAGAAGTGAGAAGAAAAATT